>CAWUFW010014233.1:0-425485 GCA_963921515.1 Calotriton arnoldi | reverse complement strand
CCGCCTTGTAAATAAGGCCCCAGTTCACCCTACACTTAGTGTGAAAGGAGCGGGCAATGGGTGTTGCGGTGGGCGTTTCGCCACAACACCCATTGTCGTGTAGTTCCTAAAAATACATAGGATCTGCACGTTTAGACAACATAAACTAAGGGACTGGTGACTAGACTGATTCCGGACACCCCCAAAGGATAGATTAACCTTTAGTCCTGCTAGCTCATACTGCCACCATAAGCCCCCTAACCTTACCAAGAAGTGAATAGTTTCTGGCAACTATCGAACATGACAACCCTTGATCCTTCAGGGATCGTGGAAACAGTACAGTATTTTTTGCTCAGTCAGTCGTACTCACTTAGTCTCAGAGAGAGACACAGAATAAACAATGGGGACATTTTCAATAAGCATTTATTGAACCAGCGTCATTCTAGTATAAAACAAGTGTGCTGCGACAATCATTAGACAGAAGCAAATGTAAAAGATTACAAGCACCAATAGAGTAAATAAAAAGTAGAATTCTACCATGGTGCTAAAACAGTGATTATATGCATGCATATAAACATGACTGTGAGAAGTTGGTCTGGTATATGCTGTCCACTAAAATAAAGTGGGCACCGTGCACCAGTTCAAACAACCCTTAAGGTGATTTAAGAGGTCAAAGATAACCTTTGAAAGCTATCCAAGTGGTAGCTGTGGAGAGCAGCCTTCAGGCTTACTCTTGAAGGAATGTTAAGCAGCTTGTTTTCCCAGAATGCAACCTTATAATATTGGTTAAATGAAAGGAGAACCACACAGTAGTCATAAAAATATGTATTTATTGATATAACACTATCTAGTACGACACAGTATCTCCTACATGGAGATAATCACAAAGCACACAATACTTAAGCACAGAAATGACAGTAAATAGCACTAATACACAGTGGGCCCGGGGGGGGGACCAAACCATATACCAAATAAGTGGTATAAGAACCACGACTCGAGTCAAGACAGTGTCGAGAGGACGTAGAATCACTGGGACCCCAAGGAACCACCCAAGGTGAGTAGATAGGGTGTGGGAACACGACCGCGTGTTCCGTATAATTCTATGGGAAAGTCGCGGTTGAAGTTTTAGAGTTTAAGGACCCTTCCCAGTGGACTTCAAAGAAACCCCATGGAAGATAGGAGGTTGGAGAGCCACCCCACCCGTGGATACCAAGGTACCCAAGTTACCTATCCCAGGGAAGCCGGGTGCATAGATCTGAAGTGGCGTCGGAAACCGCCGTCGAACCCAATGGAGGACTTCGAAGAAAAGCCGCTGCTGGAAGGAAGAAAAGTGTCCGTTGGAATCCAAAGGTGGATTCTTGTCGAGAAGTACCTGAAAGCAGAGGCGACAGAGTCTGGGTGCTTCAGGTTGGTTGACGGAGTCCTTGACTCTGCAGCTGCGGGGACCAGGAGACGTCGAGGATGACCAGGAGCTGGATGTGAGCTGTCCCACAAAGGATGTTGAGTGCTGAGGGGTGCGGTGTCCGGTGGGAGCACCAACAAGCCTTGGCAACGGCAACCCACGCAGAAGGTCAAGGATGGATACGGTTCGGATCAGCAAGGTCCAGGAGACTCACCAAACACAGGGGAGTTAGGGCGAGCTTGGAGCAACCAGGGGAGCCCAAGAAAAGCAGAGCTGACCCTCAAGTGGACCCACAAGCCGGAGGCACAGGAGTCGCGAGAGGACCTCAAGCAATTTCACAAAACAACAGCCCATGGAGCACTCAGTGTGAGGAGGTCAAAGTTCTTTGTAGGAAACGGTGCCAGAGGTTGGGGCTACTGGAAGCCGAATGCAATTGTTCAGGAAACGCCAAGAAGCATATGCACTTGCAAATGTACTTGTAAACAGGGGTTTGGGTATTGCAGCCCCCACAAGGTATTCTGACCTCAAACGTGGTGAGAGGACAGCTCGGACCTTGAGGGACACAGAACCTTACCTCCTGTGTTGCTGAAGCCTTCGGAGTCTGTAGGAGCTCAGGATCAGCAGACTAGACAGCAGTGTAGCAGTGCCTGCGAATGCAGGGGAGTGACTCCTTCACTCCAAGGGAGATATCTTTGGTTGTCCTTGATGCTCCACAGGTTCTGCATGGATCCTGTATGGTGCATGAACACAGACGATGCAGCAGACTGAGTGGGAGACGAAGTCGGCCAAAACAAAGTCCAGCGAAGTCCAGAGCGCCCAGACAGTAGAAGAAGAAGTTGTGTCTGATCTGAATCTTGTCCCATGACGAATTTAGGGACCTACACCCAGGTAAGTCCTTAAGTACCCTAAGGAAAGGGTTGGGACGATTCAGGGGACCCTCCCAGGGGAGGATCTGGAGAGGGGGGAGGTTACTCCCATGTCCTTTGTCCAGTTTCACGCCAGAGCGGGAGCCAATGGCTCCCAGGGCTGGTTTGAACTGGACTAAGCACGGGGACACCAAATGTGCTCTTCATGCAGACTTAGTGGTGCTGGCAAGCGCACCCACCCGGTCCCAATACACTGAATCCTGTCTGAGAGGTGGTCACACCTCCCTGTGACAGGATGCCTATTGTTCTGCCTTCCCTTCCCCTAGCTTTGCTCTGCAGCAGGAGGGCAGAAATGTGTCTCTGGTTGGCAGCAACCATTTTGTGCTGTCCGGGACTAGAAGTCTGGTACAGAGACATCAGGGACCCCACAAAGCTCGCTTCTAAGGGGTGGACGCATACCTCCCACACCGGTTACCGGTGTGGGGGTATGATTCCAACATGTTTGATCCCTCAATAACGAGAGGAGATCCCTCCGGCAATCCGAAAGAATCTGGAGACAGCACCCCTCTGCCGCACATCTAAAACTTCTCCGTCAGGCCAGAAATGCCTACAATAGGAACATCCTCAACTCTAAAAAAGAATTTTTCAGATCTGAACTTGAGAACACCAAGAATAGACCCCGCAAGCTCTCCGAACTGGTCAAACACCAATCCAATAAACTGGCCAAAACGTCGAAAGAATCCCCCAATTCTCCTCTTATTTCACCGACAAAGTCGCAACCTTAGGAAATGAACTTAGTGCCGCCACTTTCTCTCTATCCCTCCCTGACCTGCTTCCTCCTCCTGCGATGCCCCCCCAGATCTCACCCAAAAATCAAGCACTCTGGACCGACTTCAAACTCTATGACGAAGACTCCGTCTCCAAAATCCTATCCTCTATAAACCCGAATAACCATTGCAACGACCCGTTCCCCTCCAACTGCCTAGCGGCCGTCGCCCAGTCCATTATTCCTAGCTGGACTGCAATAATCAACGCCTCTCTCCGGCAGGGATCCATTCCTGACTCTCTGAAAGCCGGCCAAGTCCTCCCCATTTTGAAAAAGCCATCGCTGGATCCAGCCTCCCCCGACAACTTCAGACCTATTTCCAACATCCCCCTCTTAGCAAAAGTGTTGGAGAAGTGTGTGCAACAGCAGCTAAGCCAACACATCAACAACTTCCACCTTCTCGATGACTTCCTATCTGGATTCAGACCTGGGCACAGTACTGAAACGACCATGCTCCACATCGTGGACGATGCCCTCCAAGCCCTTGACCAAGGGAAAACTTGCCTTCTAATCCTCCTAGATCTATCCTCGGCCTTCGACACAGTCAACCATGAAAAACTTCTTGAACGCCTCAAACTCAGGATGGGTTTGGATGGCTCTGTTCTAGACTGGTTTAGATCCTTCCTCCAAAACCGATCGCAGCGATTCCTAATCAACGGCAACCTATCTGCTCCCTCTCCGGTCACGATCGGAGACCCTCAAGGATCAACCCTGTCCCCTACCCTCTTTAACCTTTACCTTGAACCACTAGCCGAAGTACTTCGCTCAGCGAATATCTCCTACCATATGTGTGCTGACGACACCCAGCTCTACATCAAAACCTCATCTCTCGAGGAGATTCTCTCCCTGAATGAGGCCCTGAAATCAACCGTCCATTGGCTCACCTCCAATCAACTCAAACTCAACGCAAAGAAAACAGAATTTCTCCTAATCTCCCTTCCAAAAACCAATCCTGAGATGCAGATATGGATCAAGGCTATCACAGCCTTAGATTGCCCACCGACCATCGTGGACTCATCAAAATCGCTGGGAATAACCCTGGACAGCAATTTGAACATGCAGGACCACATCAAATCGATGGGCAATTCAGCCAGATTCCACTTGAGCTACCTTAGGAAACTGAAACCCTTCCTCGACGCTGCCGACCTAAAAAGTGCAGTCCAAGCGCTAGTAATCTCCAGACTGGAGTATGGCTGTTCCACCCTCTCGGGTCTACCCAGGATCTCCCTGGCACCTTTAAAAGCTTGCCTCAACGCCGCCGCCAGACTTCTTACAAGTTCAAGAAAATTCGACCATATCTCTCCACACTTGAAAGCTTTGAACTGGCTTCCCCTGGAGGCTAGAATACAACTTAAACTGGCCTGCATCACACATAAGGCTTTATACTCAAATTCCCCGGCTTATCTTGCACAGAAACTTGTGGTATCCGGCAGAATCAGAAACTCCCGGTCCGCCAAAGACCTCTTACTCCAACCTGCACGTTTCCGAAAAAAAAAAACTTTCAATCGGGCTTTCTCTGGGGCTGCTCCAAGAATATGGAACTCTCTCCCGCCTGCCATCAGAAGAATCCCTTCTCTTGCACGTTTCAAAAAGGAGGCCAAAACTTTCCTTATGGGTAAATTCCTCTCCTAAATGTTGCCTCCAAACAACACAGAGACCCTGACCAACTACCGACCAGCGCCGCCCATCTGAGTATCGAGCTACCTCACCAAGAATCCTGGGGCCGTATTTTGAGTAATCATAAATGTAATCTGTACATACATGTCCTCTACCCCTTATGTATCCTGCACCCCCGCCCCCTCTTTATCTTTTGTACTTTGTGTTCCCTGCCTATTGTACACTGCTATTATCCATGTAAAGCGCTCTGATACCCTAACGGGTCAAGTTTGCGCTCTATAAAACAAAATAAATAAAATAAAAAAATAAAGATACCAAACACGATATGGTTTGTTTCAGCCGTTTTAGAGTTGTTCATCACGCAGTCGCATAATGCTACTCTATATGTCGTAAATGGCTGCTTCACTAACAACCCGGGAGAACGGACTCCGTAGGCTGCAGGGGTGTCCTGCTCATGCAGTGGCACCCTCTCACTTAGAACCAAGCACCCTGCCTTCAGGATTGTTAAGGCCTGCTATAGGGGTGACTTATAGGTTTTAAGTGCAGTGACCCTTAGATATAGTAAACCTATATCTTAAGTAAGTGGTGCATGCACCAACGTACCCAGGCTGCAATGGAAGACTTGTAGTTCCATTTTGCATGGCCTCTCATGGGTGGCATAATACATGCTTCAGCCCATGGGAGGCCTCTGCGGTACCAGTGGCCTGGGTACATGTGTACCATATACTAGGGACTGAAAGGGTACCCCAGTATCCAATCTGGAGTGTACCTAAGTACATAACATAACAGTTTAGGGAGAAAGCAGATAGACTGGGGTCCGGATTAGCAGGATCCCAGTCAGACTAGTCAAAAACCAGCATAGCACCAGGCAAAAAGTGGGGGTACACATGCAGAAGGATTTTACCTTCCTACAATGACCGTAATCAAGCGTACTCCTACGATGTAACCCTACACTTAGCATGAAAGGGGCGGGCAATGGGTGTTGCGGTGGGCGTTTCGCTGCAACACCCATTGTCGTGTAGTTCCTAAAAATATATAGGATCTGCACGTTTAGACAACATAAACTAAGGGACTGGTCTCTAGACTGATTCCTGACACCCCCAAAGGATATGTTAGCCTTTAGACCAGCTAGCTCACAGTGCCACCATAAGCCCCCTAACCTTACCAATGAGCGAATAGTTTCTGGCAACTATCGAATATGACAACCCTTGATCCTTCAAGGATCGTGGAAACAGTATAGTACTTTTTGCTCAGTCAGTCGTACTCAGTCTCAGAAAGAGACACAGAATAAACGATGGGGACGTCACTTTTTCAATAAGCATTTATTGAACAAGCATCATTCTGGTATAAAACATGTGTGCTGCGACAATCATTTGACAGAAACAAATGTAAAAGATTACAAGCACCAACAGAGTAAATAAAAGGTAGAATTCTACCATGGCGCTAAAACAGTGATTATATGCACGCATATAAACATGACAGTAATCAAGCATACTCCTACGATGCAACCCTACCTAACTGTACCTAAGTGTACCTAGCATGTATGTGGGTGTGAAGCCAAGAATCCCCTAGGAATGAGCCAACCCTATTACCTGATGGGAGAGAACGAAGGACCCCATCTTGGTCTCGAGTTGGACACCCCTCAAGGGTTGTCAGACCGCTGCATGTTGTAGCTTCGGCAGGCTGGGACCTCAGTGTCTTGTGTCAGCGTGGAAGCTTCTCCTCTATCTATCTAGTGAAGGTATGGTTCTTTTATACCATAAAGATAGCCTCAGGGTTCCTAACACAATCAATATGTTGTGAGTATGATTATGTAAATGAGCCTAAATCAATACCTTCAATTATGCAAAGTAGTTCTTTTGCCCTAGGATGAAGATGACCATGACTTTTATACAGAGTATGTTAATCCTATTATGTACGTCATGTGCAGGGGACTTTTCTAAGAATCCTCATGCATAATAAATGAGGCTAGTTTCAAGGAAACCGATCAATATTTATTCAGCATATAACTGGGTAAAAGCCAAGGTCAGTACTAGAACCGTTATGCAGAGCAAGGTAGGACAAATGTAGGTGAAAGGTTGTTTAGCTACTTATGCCTAGATTGGGGTACATAGCACCCAGTCCTCATCCAAAGGTCGATAAGGTCATCTAATGCTAAAAGCATACCTGCTAAAACAGCATAAAAATATTGTCATAAAACCAGTGTCTAAAAACATCTAAAAACAAGGTATATGTAAAAAAGAATGCTATTAAATTTCCAAAGCTCTACAAGTCTATTAAAGAGTCAGTAAACTGTTAGACCAACTGAGCATATCAAAAGCCATTGTGCTCAGTGAGAGCAGAAAAAATAAAACAAAGCGATGTTTCCCATTTTAATTTGGCTATTTTTGGTAAAAGGGCCGAATTATTCCAATCACACGGAGAGCCAAATGTTTATGTATCCTGTGTGAGAGATGCAACATCACTGTCGCTCGCATTCGCAGACGACAGTCACTGTAACACCTCTTGTATCAGGTCAATGGAACAAAGGTGATTTTGTTCAGTTCCCACAGAAGCCGCTGAGGAAACATTCGATACCTGTGAACCTGTTGTAGAGCCGTTGTCCGTTCCGAAAGGAGCTGAAGCATCCTGTGGAGGCTCTAAGAATGATGTCATCAACATGGGAATACGCTGAGGACACTAACACACGTGGGCCTTTAAGGGGTCCAGAAGTACGTCTATGTCTGGTGGCACAACCGATGGAAGAGTCAGACATATGTTCAACACACATTCGTATCCGCAGAATAGGCAGCGGAGCACAGACAAGATAGAGTCAACCCAGACTGGTCTAAACGATAGGAACCAATGCTCGTTAGATCCCGAAGCCAAGGTGTGCCCATATGGAGTACCATGCGTTCACGGCAACGTTGCACCAGTAGTGCTTTTTCCCGCTCTCGAGGAACTGGGCTGTCCATTGCGTAGCAGGAAAATTAAAACCAGGATACCCACAGTCAGTAGTAGGGCCAGCGGAAGCCCTCCAAAAAACGCTTCCCAATACGGAGTTTATGAATGCTGGAATAACTGCGAAGATTGTCTGAAAGGTGCTCAATAGTCCAGAACCTATGCTTTTAAATAGGTGCACGATCCCCCTCGTATCAGACATGTTAAAGATACGATGAACCATTTACCCAAAATGGAGCTGGAAGTTCGTACGGACTAGTGCCTGTATCTCAGATGAAGACCTTGCAACCTGGAGATCAAAAGTTTCTCGGACTGGGGTTAAGGCCACATCTTTCTGCAAAAGCATGGCTTTCAGTCTGCTCAGAGATTCAAATTGTATAAAGGGAACATTCAATGAAGGCCATAGCGTTGCCTCACTACCTGTGTGGGTCGGTGGAAACAATACTTGCATACAACAAGTAACCCTGGAACTTACTGTATCTAGATATGCGGTGCCTGGTACCATCCCACAACAGCCTTGATCATACAGCATCAAATAGTTCCCATTCGAAAGCAAGTTGAACACCAGAGGAATCACGGCAGCTGGGGAACCCTTCAAGTGACATGACAAGTTAGCAACCAATGCATTACAGGCTCCGCGAAGCGATATGTCTTTGCAAACTAGAGATCCACTTAAAGCACTATCACAGTTTGAACTGCTGAGAAAAACTTCAGTGCCCTCATTCCTGCATCTAAATCTGTACAGTAATTCCCAGTATTCATGTATGTATCTGTTTCCCAGCAATTCATATCTGCCTACCTGGTGATACTGTAGACAATATTGAAATTGGAATGTTGTGACGGGCAGTGTAATATAGCCATGGATTAACCATTCTGTGGAAGGTGACTTAGCCACGGTGAAAGGTAATTGGTCCAATTTTTCAATGTGCAACATGGTATATTTAATATTTTGCATCTCTGCGTGCCATAACCATCTGTCTTTCTGTTAGATCATATACAGGGAACAGAGTTGTGCTATTGATGTAACGCCAGGGCAGGTGGCCAAAACGTAATTATTGTAGCGTCCAGCTTAATAATAGATTGGATCGCAATTGCAATTGTCCATGTTGAGGAATAGACAAATCCTGTTGCATTATATCTATAGCAGAAGACACAATGTCGCCCAGTGAATACATTCTAGATGATAGTGTGGTCATACCATTGTCGACCACCGCCAAAGCCTTTTCTAGGTTAACCCTATCAATCTCACATAGTCTCTCAGCAGCCTCCTGTTGGGAGATTTTCCATAGCTCGTTGTAAATAGCATACAAAAAGCGCTTCTGACGTGGCTTCTGGGGACCTAACAAAAAATCCCAAAGATCCATGTCATCTGAGAGAAGGGCTAAGTGTTGTTTCACTTGGTACAGTGTCAAGGTCTTTAGTCACTCTAGGCCACCGTTCTTCAATCTGTGGGGTGCGCCCCCCCAGGGGGGCGCGACACCATCTCAGGGGGGGCGCGCACTCCACCCTAAAATCTTACCTTTGTTCGTCTCACTGTCACGCCTTGCAAGTCTTCACCCATTTCAAATGGGGTTTCTTTTTCTTGTAGAACTCTGGTAACAGAGGGTTGGAGGGAGGAGAGTAAATTGACGAGGCACTACGTGCCCGTGCTTTTGTTATGTTAAGAGCAGACGCATTAACCGTCCCAGGAGAGGTTAATTCAGTATAGCTGAAATGCTTCAGCTGCAGTGGGAGGCAGGAAGTCTCTCTCCTCTGCTAAAACCGAAAGCAAACGAACAGACAGTCCTGTTCCTTTGCGTTCTATTTCATAGCCGAGGAGACTCCTTGCCTCCCACTGCAGCTGAAGCATTTCAGCTCTACGAATTAATGACGGTGCTTAATTTGTAAAATAAAAAAGTGCCGGTGCTAAAGTTTTCTCAGAACAACGGGGTCATTGCAATCAAAGGTCGAGGTGGTGAATACTAAGGCTTCGTTGTCTTGATTTCACCTCATGCCTCTCGCATTCACCACCAGAACTCCCTGCCCCTTCACCTCACACTTTCACATTCATTCTCCTCCTTTTTCTCCCTTTGTCACTATCTTTCCGTTTTTCTCTTCCTCCTTCTGTTCCCTTTTTGTATTTTCTCTCTTACTTGGGATCAAATTATGTTAAGAAAAAATAAGTGCTAGTACCTAAAATAAGTGTTGGTGGGTCTACCGGCAAACACTGGCTTGAAATAAAGACTGCAATACTTTAAATGGGACAGAACTGGTAATTCGCTATAAAACCTTATATATTCAAGTGCGAAGTGCCTGCCCTGTTCAAAAGCAAGCAATACTTTTAATGAACCGATTTTCAATATCAGGCACTGTTCAGCAGAAGTACACCAGTGCTTATTCATGTATAAATTAGTAGCGTAAATCAGGTGTCAAGTGTGAGGATCGCTGATGATGGCGAGCATGAGAGAGAAAGGGAAAGAGCAACTAAGTGTAGATAGGACAGAAAAGAGAGGAACGGAATACGAGGCAGAGTGTGATAGAGATCAAATGAAGGAGAGAATTAGAGAGAGAGATGGCTCTGTTTTCCTATGCATAGGAAAACAGAGCCATCTCTCTCTAATTCTCTCCTTCATGTGACAAAACGTGCTGTAGCAACCGCTATGTAAAAGCAAAATAACAGCAATGCACTCTCTAATTTCATGCCCTGAAGGTACTAATTCAATAATTCACATTTGCATTGTTAGTATGCTAAGCTATATAGAGTAGTTATTTAATAATAATGTTATTAACCATTCAGAGGCAATTTAGGTTGTGCCACGCAACATACAGTGGCCCATAGTAACATCGATACTATAGAACACAAAAGGTCTGGACTAGATATCCAGAGTTGTGTCTTAGCTGCCACGCACTTGGAGGTGTTAGGAATTACAAATACTCGGTTATGCAGGCATGAATCTTGGCTCACGCTCTCACAGCCGCAACACTCACCGGGACTCGAGAGATGAGAACAACACTCTGCGCCGAGTCAGAGAGGTAATTATATCATGAATGCCATATGTGATGTGCAGACACGTGTAGACCCGGCCCTGATAAGTATGCGCCGGTGCTAAGCACCGGAAAGCACCGGCACAAATTAAGCACTGATTAATGAATGGTGTACAGTATACCCAATGAGACGTTGAAACAAATAAAATATGCACAAAGAAACACTGGAACAAATATAATAAACATTAATATGTCTGTGTGACTAAAAAAGTGGTTTTTTTTAACTATAAATAGGTGCCTATAGTCAGTGTAGCTAAAAAGGAAGGATCATCTGTGGCATCAACTCGAGCATGGGTAGGGGAGAAAAGGAAGGAGTCATTGAGTTAAGAATGTTCTTAAAGTCGCACAATACAGAGCACATGGTGAGCTAAATCCAGTATGGATGTGTTCTGGAAAAACGTTATGGGTTTTATATACTCAGGGTGGGCTCAACTTGAGCTATATAGATAAAGCAAAATCATGAGTTGCTTGCAGGTTTGGGGGTTGTACGTCTTCAGGAAACTAAATGGCTGCTTCAAGTCCTGTCTGTGAAAGGGGACCAACATTTTAAAGCAGGAGTTTCAAAGTTGATGCTGACCATTACCGACTTTAACTTCTCTGTAGGAATGTTTGCAAGTTACACTGCAGCTGAAATGAGTCTGTTCCTTGTTTTCGGTTTTAGCAGAGGAGACGTCCGGCCTCCCACTGCAGCTGAAGCATTTCAGCTTTACGAATTTAACCCCATCCTGGGAGGGTTAGGTCTTCCCAGAAAGGAGACGATGTTTTTTTTTTAATTACACAAGCAGACGCGCAACGCCCACCGGGCTAAAAGGGCTTCAAGTTGCCAAAAGAAGAATGCCAGCCATGTGTTTAAACAGCCTGCAAATTGCTTGTCTTGACACTAAATAGGGATATAAATAAAAATGTATGTATTCAATCAATCAATCAATCAATCAATCATAGCATTTGTAGAGCGCACTACATACCCGTGAGGGTCTCAAGGCGCTGGGGGGGGGGTGCTGCTACTGCTCGAAGAGCCAGGTCTTCAGGAGTCTTTCATTAGTAATATGACTTTTCTGTCTTTGTTCCCTTTTATTATCAGTCATTGGATCATTCAAGCTGCCCTAGAACATAATTAAAAGTGCTTTCTATTTATATTTGCTGTTCGAAGTACGCACAGACAAGTGCTGACAATACAGCTTTAGGTGACTGCTTATATTTGTACAGCCTGGGACATCAAAATAATGAGCTGGCAACACTAATCATAAAACTGGAAGTTTGTTGCAAGATCAGTACATTTATTTCCTCCACCCTCGATCCCTGGTTAATGCCATAATAGCAATAGTTTAACATATCTGAAACCCTACGCTGCCGTCAATAACATGCTAAGTTACTTCAAGTGTCTGAGAATGCAACTTGCATTCAGACAACTCGCTCCTCATTCTCGCCCTTCACTTTCACGCTCACCCTGCACTCACAGCGATCACATTGCACTCACACTGATCCCCATGCACTCACACCATTCACCCGCTCACCCTGCACTCACAGTGATCACTCTGCACTCACAATGCACTTGCTCTGTTCACCCTGTACCTCACCCTGCAGTCATACAAGCACACTACTCAACCTGCACTCATGTGGCACTTCACTCAACTGTCCCCCTCACTGCTTAATCTGCAGTCTCACTCAAATAAGCCCATCACTAACCATCCATTCATTCGTCCCACTCTGCACTTACATCCGCACCCAAATTCATATGGTCACCTCACGCACCCTGCAGCCACTCCTCTTACCCTACTCTCAAACTGTCGCATGGCTCACCGTGCACTCACATGGGCCCTTCTGCCACCCACTCAGCGCAGAGGTTTAAATAAGGTTGAACATTATTTGCCGGATATGGCCCGGGATATGAACGTGGCGGTCGATTATGTAGTGTACCAGATTCCAGAAATTTCTGTCAGGTGGTGGGGGGGGCCCAACATCTAAAAAAATTCAGCTGGGGGGGCTCAACTTCCAAAAGTTTGAAGACCTCTGCTCTAGGCATAACTTCCCAACACTGTAAGATGTCACAACCCCTGTGTGTTCTGATTGTACATAGAGCTGGTCAGGCCTATGGATACTAAACCCTTCGGTGGTACCCCTATATCTTGACTGACACTTATTTGTGTGGATAGGCCAAACCAACCTTCCCTTCCAATTGGGGTCAGATGAATTGTACGAACCATTGTGTAACATGGCATCTAATGTATCCTTACAGTGTTGTGTGTAATTGTGCCAACCCTCAAAGTATGTAAGCGAGGGAATCCGAGGTGTGTTCAAGTCCTTGATCTTGACTAGCCCAAGACAGGAAGTCTGTTGCACTGTGTCGTTCGGGAAAATCATTTGAAGTGGTATGATGCATGCTCTAAATAAGGCCTCAGTTCCCTGAACTTGCCAATCTTTAGTCCCCAGACAGATTTTGTGTCTATAATGTTTTTCCAAAAGTCAAAACCATGTACAGACAGCTGGGCAATAAAAGAAGCTGAGTATATCAGCTTAGTGTTAGTGAGCATATTTTTCTTTGCAGGTGTAGGTGCAAGCATATAGTAATAAGATGTCAGGTCTGAAGTGTTAAACCCAGAAAAATAAGCAAACTTTTGTGCAAATGTGGTTGAACTACTTTTGGCGGTGGTGGGCAATGTTCTCATTGATGGTAAGTGAAAACATTACGTGAGATACTTGCTTTGAGCAAAGAATGGTCACCATAGTGTTGGTAACAAAACATGGTGTCAAAATTAGATGTACCATCATACAATTCATCATTTGAAAATGCAGCAGATTCTTCTAAATCAGATAGCATAGTATGCATAGTTACAATGTCCCAATCATCAGAGAGAGTACTAGAGGTGATGTTATATTCCATATAGGTACCCTATATAGACGCAGGTAACACTGCAACCTTTCACCTATATTCTTCCCTACATTACATACATAACGGTTCTTAGGCACTGACCTTTTACCCAGATATAACACTGCATTCAGAACGCGGGTTTTTCCCTGGTTCAATTCTCATACATTATGCATGAGGCTTCTTGGAAGCACAGCAGGGCTAACAGTAGGATTACCATCTCCTGTATAATATCTCTGTATAAAGTTCAGGCCCAACGTCATCCTTTTAGGCCGACACAGTAACACAGCAAGGTAGGACCCCTGGGGAGACCTATGGGTATATATACATCATGTCTTGCTTAGAAAGACAGAGGAGACCGTGACTTCCCAGCTGACACACTGACCAGAGAAGCTGAGGTTCCTGCATGCAGACGCTCCAGCTAGCAGTGGTCTAACATCCCTCGCGGGGTGTCCAACTCGAGACCAGGACGGGGTCCCACATTCTCTAAACTCTCAGGTAATGGGGTGGACTAAATCCTAGAGGGATTCTTGGCATAACACCTACATAGACGCTAGGTACATTTAGGTACATCTAGTTAGGGAGACATCGTAGGAGTACGTACCTTTAGTACGCACCTTTAGTACGCTCTTTTAGGTTGCACTTTTTATCATGTGTTTTATGTACAAGTATATATTCATGATTTCTGCAAGATGGTAGAGCTATACCATCCCTTTACTTTTGTAGTATTGCTAATCATATATCTCTGCTACTGTCTAATGGTTGTTGCAGCTCTTATATTCTACACTAGAATAACAACTGTTCAATAAATACTTATTGAAACGCCCAGACTGTTTATTCTATGTATCTCTGAGACAAACTAAGTGAGCACGAGTGACTGAGCGAAAGGTAGTATATTGTTTCCACGATCCTGGGGGATCAGGGTTGTCATGTTCTAAGGTTGCCAAGAACTATTCTCTCCCCGATAAGAGGAGACTCTAGTGGCACTGTGAGCTAGCTAATGCAAACAGGCTAACGTATCCGGTGGGGGTGCACAGAATCAGTCTGCCACCAAACCCACAGTTTATGTTATCCAAAACGCGCAGATCCTGTATAGGTAATATAGGAACTACACGACATTACGCCGCCAACGTTGGTTGGGTACTTATTTAACAGTAGAATCTGAGTAGTTCAGTTGTGCTATTCTCAGAGACCCCTACTCATAAAACACCAGAGACGTCTGGAGTGGATGGGCACAAACTCCGCCACAGCTGAGTAGGCTAAAAATCCTATTTATTGGCTGCTGGTTAATCAAGCTTGAAGGACACATTGTTCCTAAAATTGTGCATAAACACCTTATCTTGGTTCCCTTGAAAAGTTATTTAGTGTACTAAAACAATGACAAACTTAGACCCACTGCAAGAAGCACTGCCCCTCAAAGACGAGGAAGATGCAGGCGCAATACAAATTGCACCAAATTTTAGAAATACAGTCACCCTGAGACTACTAGAGAATGGCTTGTCAGCTAGGGGTGGCATGGTAGTTTTCGTGATTGAGGCACACGAATCAAACCGCACAGAGGTATTTTATTCGTGGGTTACATTCCCAGCAGCAAATGCAAGAACAAAAACATTTCATTCTTACCAGAAGGAGATGCACCAATGGAATATTGTCCGTTCGAGGACATAGAGGTTCCACACACGTACCAGGAACACTTATACTGGTTTAAAGGTGCCCTACCCCACATAAGAAGAAGAGTAAGACTCGGCCCGCTCGGAAGAGAAGGGGCAACATGGCCGATATTAGCAGCCTACACATCACATCCTGACATTGACACAATGCCACAAGGAGACTTACTCATACAACACAAAGATTTAATTAAAATGTACAGGAACATGACGCAATTAGTCATGAGGACGTTAACAGTCCAATCAGCAATAGTTGAAACAAATGGAACTCAAATTCAGGGTACAGCAACTAAAATCACACCACAAACATTACACGCGGTAATGGGTAAAATGCCCACAAAACGTGAACAAATACCATTCTGGGTAGCTCAGAAAATAACTCAGCTAGAGGCAGTATTCCTGAATACTACCCCGTATGAAAACAGAATGCTAACAATCTGCTTGCCCTTGGGGATAACACCACAGTTAGAGGATTGTACCACTTGGGGTACAGTCTTTGCTGCCATATATACCAGAACTCATGGTATCCCGTCATTAGCAGTAGTACCTGATGTATTAAGACAGATACAAAACGAGTACGGAGCAGAGCCTGCCCTAAACTTAGGGATGAAGTTACTAGGTAACTATGACCAGGTATCAGCCATAATGCTAGCTAACATTAAAGGGGAAGCAGCTTCAGTGGCTATCCGCCAACGCCTAAGGGAGTTCAATCCTTTAGATCAACAACATGAACTACCCAAAATAATTGAAACTGCGTATGCAGAATTAGGCAGAGACAGTTTGGGTGGGAAAGCTTTAAAACCACAACTGATGGGCAGTCCTGAAAAGGACACTTCTAAGCAGACACCTACTTCTACTAAGAAGATGTGGGACAATAAAAAACAACAAAACTTTAAAGGAAATAGATCTCAATCCCGAGGTAGATCTCCTCCACAGGAGCCCTCCGAAAATAGGTATAACCTTAGGAATAGGGATTACATTAGGAAACCTGACAGGTATCAGGATACTGATACACGTTCCTCTGGTTCCTTTCAGGGTTCATCAAAAAACTCCGAGAGGGAAGGACGGTCAGAAAGACAAGAAGAGCGTACAAAGTCCAGAGACAAGCAGCACCCTCAAGATTACACTTCTAAAAAAGAAGAAAAACCAAAGCAAAAGCCACAGTTCAAAAAGAAGAAAGTTGCAGGTCTAAAGATCAGACATGCCCAGAATTCTGAGGACTCGACTACTGAACCGGGAATGGGCTCTGACGATGCTAGACAGTGCGGCAGAAATAACAATAGCTCGCCAGAACTTGATGGAATTTCTGGTGACAGCGGACTTGAATGATTATATCACGGTAGAGACACCCGATACTAGGGTAAGTGTCCCACATAAAGTATATGAAATAACGCTCCAGATGGAGGGGGACAAGTGTAGAAAAGTGAGAGGTCTCTTTTGGGAGAACCTTACGTTTGGCTATGACATTTTATTAGCTGAACAAGATTGGCCGCCAGCATTCATCATGGATTGCCCTAAAGGAGAAACAGTAATTCTTCCAGCTTTCTCAGACCATACTCCCAGGCACTTGCAACACACATATGCGCAGGAGTGGGCGGTAGCCCAGGCTCCGGCATTATACAAAAACCATGTTGGATGGGATGAGGATTCAACCCACCACATAAGTCCTTTAAAAAATACTCCAACTGCACAGAGGCAGTATCCAATAAAGCAAGAAGCTAAAAACACAGGCCAGGGAGATCTTAGATCAACTTGAATACCAAGGGGTGATTGAAACTTGCACCTCACCAATGAACAATCCTTTGTTTCCTGCCATGAAACCGGACAACTCATATCGTCTAGTTTTAGATTACAGACATTTAAACACTTGCACTAAGACATTTGCAGTCCAAAATGCACACAGTGCCGCATTAATGAATAACATTGTGCGGAAAAAATATAAAACAACACTTGATATCTCAAATGGATTTTTCTGACAAAATATAGCGCCTGAAAGCAGGTATCTAGCAGTCTTCTCAGCGCTTGGGACCCAGCGGCAATTTTGTCGACTCCCCCAGGGGTATAAGAACAGCCCGGGGTTGTTTTCTGCAAGGGTAACAGAGTTACTTCAAAATTTGGATGAAGAGGCATTGTCCTATGTGGATGATATTTATCAGACGGACGATGACCTAGAGGAACACTTGAACAGAGTGAATACCATAATTTTGGGATTTGCATCTGAGGGCTACAAATTCAACTTTAAAAAATCAAAAATTGCCCACCTCAGTGTCCTGTTTTTAGGGTATGCGCTTGCAAGTAAAGGAAAAAGCCTGGCAGCCAATTTTTTTGAAAAATGCGCGTTGCTCCAACCTCCAAAATCATTGAAAAATTTACAATCAATACTGGGATTTCTACATTTTGGTAGAACATACATTTTGGATTACGCAGAAAGAGTAAAACCTTTCTACGATTTAATAAAACCTGATTTTTCAGTAAAACAATGGACACAGGAACATACAGAAACACTTCGTTCCTTACAAGCTGACATGATAGCTTCCAAACACTTACAGACACGCGTAAATGTACGCAACCTGGTGATCCGTATAGTTGCGGGTCAATCAGGGTACACCTATCTGACATATAATGATGGTGAAACAGTACCAATTGCATACAAATCACATTTGTACACAAACGCTGAGATGCGCTTCGCATCTACAGAAAGATTCTGACAGCAGTACAGACCGCTGTAGTGAGAGAAAGAGCACTGGCTCAGGGGAAATGAATAATAGTAGTTACTCCGGTTCCAGCCTTAGAGGCTGCGACAAAGTCAAGCGTTCCTAACGCGAAAGCTTTACATCCGAGATGGATACAATGGGCTAATTCACTCACTTCAACAGATGTAGAATACAGGTACCACCAATTTTAAAGACACAAGCATTCCTGCAATACGAACAAGAATATCCTCTACCGAATGAAATAATGCCTCTAGATCAGTATGAATATATTATTTACACTGACGGATCTGCTCAACCGGCCATAGGAAGTAAGCAACAATATAGCGCAGCATGTGCAATCGTTAAAGGTCGCATGCCGGATGGAAAATTCCACCCAAGTTGCACAAAAACACAGTCTCTAGGAGACTGCACGGCACAGTTGGCAGAGTTAAAAGCGCTGATACTGGCACTAGTGAATACGGATCGAGAGTTCCCCACACTAATTGTGTGCGATTCCTTTTACTGTGTGCAGTCTTACAATGAATACTTGCAACACTGGGTTCAAAACGGGTTCAAAGACGCAAGAGGTGGCACAATTAAGCATAAAATGCTATGGGAACAGGTAGTGGAGTTGAAATCCGGACTACCGAGGGCTCACGTGATACATACACTGAGTCATCAGCGTGATGGCGTTCACGGTGAAGGGAATTCATTGGCTGATGAAGCCGCAAAAGGGGCTGTACGCACGGCTTCCGTAGCTGCAATCACTCGTTCTAAAACGAGAATAGAGGGTGAGATTATGGTAGCTGTCATTGCTTCACGCAAACACAGCAAAGCACTCCCACTCAAGTACTCCTACAAGTTAGATGCCAATAACATTCCATTTGCTCAGATTCCTGGAGTGGGGGATAGAGTAATTCCAAATATGGATCGTAGGTTAGGTTTAATTCTAGCAGCACACGAAGGGATAGGTTCTGCACATGATGGAGTTACGGCAACAGTTTCATTGTCGAAACAACGCTATTGGTGGCCTGGATTAACAAAGCAGACGAAAGACTATGGGGCTCATTACGATGGCGGGCGGACCTGAGTCCGCCCGCCATTGTTGCGGTGTGTGGGACCACCCACCAGACATGCGGCGGTCCTACCACTGCAATTAGGATGCGCCCGCAACATTGCGGACGGTGCTGCTGGCTGCAGCACCGTACGCAATGCCAAAATACCATGCTGTGCATTTCCCTGCACTATGTGGCAGGCACCACACGGTGCCTGCCACGCAGTGCAGGGAAATGCAGGGGGTACCACCCCCCCAGTGCACAGCTACCTCCCCCCACACAAGGGGGGCTCGATACGGGCCCTCGAATCCATTTCCGCCTGTCTTCTCGCAGTGGGATGTCCGCTGCGAAAAGACAGGCAGAAAGGGATATCGTAATCGCTATGGCGGTGCCTGCAAGGCACCGCCACAATGTTGGCCCATAGTTTAGTTCCGCAAGGCGGGCGGAAAAGGACCGCCTTGCGGAACCGTGGCGGACGGTCTTTCCGTCCGCCGTGGACAGATTGGGATTCCCACCGCCATCCTAATTCGGCGGTGGGGAAATCGGGCTCTGATGGCGGAAGGACCGGCACCGCATGGCTGGCGGTGGCGGTCATTCCGCCATCGTAATGACCCCCTATGTCTTGAAATGCGACATCTGTCAGCATACGGAAGGTTCCACCATAGCACGCCAAGCGCAAATCCCATTATTAGACAGCATCAGATTGTCAGTTTCCGTGCGTCCTGCTCGAGATTCCTATGGGTGTGGCCCCAGCGCTCGGCTGACGCTCGAACTGTTATAAAAGATTTGCGAGTCTTCATAGGGACATTCGCAATTGGCACATTACATTCTGACCAGGGCCCTGCATTTAGCTCTCGGGCTTACAAGGAGGCCATGCGAGGATTGGGTGTAGCATTGCGGTACTCATCTCCGTACCATCCCGAGGGAAATTCGGTTGTGGAGAGAAAAAACCGGGACTTAAAGCAATCTTTAACAGCTAGAGTATTAGGCACGGGTGAAAGTTGGGTAAAACATTTGTATGGAGTCCAGCGAGCTATGAATAACATGCCAAGAAGTTCTCTAGGGGGTGTCACTCCTTATGAGGTCCTATTTGGGACAAGAATGTGGGTACCTGATCTTGATTGTGAAGGCGCAGTGGCGGATGAAAAGCTTATTGACATCCATGATCGTTTGGCTGTTTTACAGGATCTAAATGAATCCAGGACACAACAAAGTAATGTCCACCTGAAGCAGACCGCCACTGGGGAAGTCAAATCAGTCACGGCAAGACCTGTCTGGATCCCAAAAGTCGGGGATCTGGTCAGAGAGAAAATAGCGGACAAGAAAGAATTTGGGCCATCCTACAGAAAGCCTGTACCGGTCCTAGCAATCGAAGAAACAAGAACTGTACTTCTACCGCCTCTTGCCGGAAAAAAGGAGAAAAGATTTGTCTCAATCAACCTAATCAAACCACACTATGTGGCCGATACTAAGCAGTAGGCCACGTGGACTCCTAAGTAGCAGATGCCCTCCTCTCGCTACAATCCAAGAAGTTCAAACGGAAAGACTCATCACGTTCGAAGAGTCACCTGTACGGAATGATGGACTATGCAACAATGCTATGGAACTCGTTCCTCTTGAACCTGAAGCTCAACTTCAAACTCAAACTCAAAATGACAGACAAATAGCTGTTAGACCAAATACAGATGTCTACGTCAACGGGCCTCGACAAGAGCAAAGTACAATTTCAACAAATCCCGATGCAATTCCAACAATTGATTGAACTGCTTCTGGCTACTTCATAAATTTTGATACGTTTTCTTTGGATCCAAGTGAACCTGAAACGACGCCAGCCCAAAAATCACGCAAGCAGCAAGTAAAAGACTTTTGAACTTTCTTAGAAGAACTTACCTGGTATCACCGTGGGTAGAACTATGGATAATTACCAGGGTGCTTTTCTTTCTTTTCTGGTTAGGTTTAGTGATAGTTTTTAACATGCTTATTAATGGACAATACATTCGACAAAGCTCTGCAGCCCAAAAGGTGAATTTAATTTTAAAACCACATCAATTATCTCATCGAGAACAAAGAGACTTGTCATCAGTGCACATTACAGCAGTTCCTATACCTGACGGTATAGTGTGGGACAAGGTTGATTTCGATATATTCGGCCCAACCGAACTTTTAAAAATACCACATTTATTTAAAATATCATTAAGTGATATCATTACCTCAAGTACATTTTCCGATGATTGGGATTTTGAAACTGTGAATAACATGTTGTCTGATTTGGAAATTTCTGCTGCATTTTCTAATAGTGAAACATTGGAAGGCACATCAGATTTTAATAGTATGTATTGTTATCAACACTATGGTCATCATTTTCTGCATAAATCTGCAAATCCTAGAAATGTGTTCACATACCACCAGTGGGAACATTGTCCAACACCGCCGAAAGGCAGTTCAAAAACATTTGCACAGAAGTTTCCATATTTTTCAGGGTTTAATATGTCTGACCCAGCCTCATATTATTATAAGGTCGCACCAACTTCAGCACAGAAAAATATGTTGACAAACACCAAACAGATTTACTCTGCTGCCTTTATTGCCCAGCTGTCTGAACAAGGTTTCGACTTATGGAAAGATACCATAGACTTAAAATCAGTCTGGGGTACTAGAGAATGGCAGGTGCAGGGGACAGAAGCTTTGTTTAGAGCATGCCTCATCCCTCAACAAATTATGTTTTTGAACGAGACAGTGCAACAGATGTCTTGCCTTGGACTAGCCAAGAATAAAGACTTGAACACACCTCGAGTGCCGACTCCATCAAACACCGAGGGAAACGAAACCTCACAAACAGGAATTACATTAGATGACATCATACAATACAATAGATCAGACCCCGATTGGAAGAAATGGTTGATTTGGCCCACAGACACCAATGGTTGTCAGGAAAGATTCATGGGTAAAACCGAAGGGTTTAGTATCTATAGGCCAGATCCACGTTATGTACAGAGACAACATCCAGGGGTAGTGACATCCTACAGTGTTGGGAAGTTGTGCCTTGATTGGCTAAAAACCTCAACACTCATAGGTGAAACAACACTTATCCTTACTGTCACAGGATGTGGATTTTAGGGATTTTTTAAAGGGTGCCAGGAAGCCCGTCAGAAACGTTTCTATTATGCTGTCTACAATGAAATATGGAAAATATTACAACAAGAGGCCGCAGAGAGACTACGGGAAATAGACCGTATAAATCTGGAAAAATCTCTAGCAGTGGTAGACAATGGGTTAACTACATTGACCTCCAGGATATATTCCTTAGGCAACATTGTATCTTCTGCGATAGACATACTAGAACAAGATTTGGCCATATTACAACACGGGCAATCACAGTTACGTTCTATTATGTTATTGAGCTGGACGCTGCAATCTTTGCGTGCAGGCTACGTGCCTTGGCGTTATATCAACAGTACGTCTCTGTTTTCTGAATACAATCTAACAGATAAACAGATAGAAATGGCACAAAGGGGAGCAAAATATACAATGCTGCGTATAGAAAAACTGGATAGATTAGCATTTACAGTGGCGGAATCACCATCCAAAGAATAGCTAATCCATGGCCATATCACTCTACCGGTCACAACTTTTTAGTATTGCCTTGAACAAAAGCAAGTAGGCAGATATGACGAAATGGGTAAGGAATACATTAAGGAATCGTGGTTATTACCATACAGATTTCGATGCCGGAGTGGGGATCGAGAAGTGTTTCTGAGCAGTACAAACTGTGAGAACGCTTTAAGTGGATCGCTCATATGCCAGGATATAATGCTGCATGGAGCTTGTAATGGTTCTGTGGCGAACCTATCCTGTCATTTGAGGGGTGCCCCAGCTGCAGTGATTACTCCAGCATTCAGGCTACTTTCGAATGGGAGTTACTTGATGCTGAACAGTCAAGGCTGCTGTGGAATGCTCCCGGGCATCGCATATCTGATAACCGTGAGCTCCAGGGTTACTTGTTGATTGCAAGTATTGTTTCCACCGACTCATACAGTCAGGGAGGCACCTTTATGGCCTTCACTGAATGTTTCTTCAATACGGTTTGATACTCTAAGCAGAATGAAAGCCATGTTTCTACAGAAGTCTGTGCCCTTAACCTCGGCTCGCAAGACTTTTGATCGCAAGGTCTTCGGCAGAGATACAGGCGCTCATTCATACAAACTGCCCTTTCCATTTCGCAGAAATGGTAAATCGTATCTTTAACATGTCTGATACGACAGGCATTGTCCACCTATTTAAGACCATAGGTTCTGGACTTCTGAGCACCTTTCAGATGGTACTTGGAGTTATACCAAACTTCATTCATTCCGTATTCGGAAGCGTCTTTGGAGGACTTCCGCTGATCCTGTTTCTAATAGCGGGAATCCTGATTGTTATTTTTCTGCTACGCAATGGACGTCCCAGTCACCAAGGAGATGGAAAAAGCACTCCTGGAGCGGAAATACCGTGATCGCATGGTACAACATCTAGGCACGCCTCGCCTAAGAGAACTAAGTGCATCTTGGTTCTTGTCATTTCGACCAGTCTGGATGGACTGCATCTTACCTGTCCTCCGATGCCTGTTTTGCGGAGAAGAATGCGTGTTAGACCTTTGTTTGACACTCCCATCATGTGCGCAACCGGACGTGAATGCGTTACTGGACCCAATAACGGCCCATGTTCTGCAGTGTCCTCAGCGTATTTCAATGTTGGTGGCGGCATTCCTTGAGCCACCGCAGGTAGTAACTACACCTGTTGGTATGAACACCGGCTCCTCCACTGACACCCAAGCTTTGGACGGCGCACAGGCTGCCCCAGCACCGGCTGCGGACAGCGTGGAACATCATCTGTGCTCAATTGACATTCTTTGCGAAGTGTTACAGGGGCCGTCTACTGCGGGAGCAAGCAACAGAAATGTTGCGTCTACCAGTCAGGACACATAAACATTTGACTCATTTGGCTCGTCATCTGCTGGGAAGAAATTCGCCCTTTTTTAAACAAGCTAAAATTTGGAACTATGAAACTAAATTGACATTCCTTTCATTTTTTGGGCATACATGGCTTTAAATTGCTTATAGTAGTTCGGACTATAATTACAGACACTTTTTAGAGCTAGGGCTTGAGAAAAACTTTCTTTTAAATTTTTAAGTTTTTAGAAATTTTTAGACGTTTTTAAACATTTTAGCAAAAGAAATGTTTTTTTAACACTTTGTGCGTACCAATGTTTTGTTTGAATGATAGTACAATAATAGGTTACCTATGTCGTCCTTTCGGAAGAGGAGTGGGTGTTATATTCCATATAGGTACCCTATATAGGCGCAGGCAACACTGCAACCTTTCACCTATATTCTTCCCTACATTACATACATAACGGTTCTTAGGCACTGACCTTTTACCCAGATATGACACTGCATTCAGAACGCGGGTTTTTCCCTGGTTCGATTCTCACACATTATGCATGAGGCTTCTTGGAAGCACAGCAGGGCTAACAGTAGGATTACCATCTCCTGTATAATATCTCTGTATAAAGTTCAGGCCCAACGTCATCCTTTTAGGCCCACACAGTAACACAGCAAGGTAGGACCCCTGTGGAGACCTATGGGTATATATACATCATGCCTTGCTTAGAAAGACAGAGGAGACCGTGACTTCCCGGCTGACACACTGACCAGAGGCGCTGAGGCTCCTGCATGCAGACGCTTCAGCTAGCAGTGGTCTAACATCCCTAGCGGGGTGTCCAACTCGAGACCAGGACGGGGTACCACATTATCTAAACTCTCAGGTAATGGGGTGGACTAAATCCTAGAGGGATTCTTGGCATAACACCTACATAGATGCTAGATACATTTAGGTACATCTAGTTAGGGAGACATCGTAGAAGTACGCACCTTTAGTACGCATCTTTAGTACGCACTTTTAGGTTGCACTTTTTATCATGTGTTTTATGTACATGTATATATTCATGATTTCTGCAAGATGGTAGAGCTATACCATCCCTTTACTTTTGTAGTATTGCTAATCATATATCTCTGCTACTGTCTAATGGTTGTTGCACCTCATATATTCTACACTAGAATAACAACTGTTCAATAAATACCTATTGAAACGCCCAGACTGTTTATTCTGTGTATATCTGAGACAAACTAAGTGAGCACAAGTGACTGAGCGAAAGGTAGTATATTGTTTCCACGATCCTGGGGGATCAGGGTTGTCATGTTCTAAGGTTGCCAAGAACTATTCTCTCCCCGATAAGAGGAGACTCTAGTGGCACTGTGAGCTAGCTAATGCAAACAGGCTAACGTATCCGGTGGGGGTGCACAGAATCAGTCTGTCACCAAACCCACAGTTTATGTTATCAAAAACGCACAGATCCTGTATAGGTAATATAGGAACTACATGACAGTGATGATATCACTAAGAGAAATTTTAAATAAGTGTGGTAGTCTTAATAATTCAGTAGGACCATGCACATCATAAGAAACTCTGTCCCAAACTATTCCTTCAGGAACTGGAACTGCTGCAATGTTCACTAAGGACAGGTCTCTCCGTTCACAGTGTGATGATACATGCGGTTTCAGGACCAAGTTCACATGTTGTACTGCAGGGCATCCAGGGAAATAATGTCCATTCAGGAGCAAGAAGAAGACTGTCACTATACCGATCCAAAGGACTAGGAACAGTAGATAAATTGTAATCCAGAGCTGTAGCCCGCGCAAAACAAAGCAAGTCTTTTTCAGCCAAAGGTAGAATTCACAAATTATTTGTTTGTGGGGAACAGGCGGCGGCGGTAACTCGGGTTCACTTGGATCCAATAAGAAATTGTCAAAATCTATGAAGTAGCCAGATGCAGTTTGATCTATCTTTGGTAGCTCAGCAGTTTTTGTGGAACAGTAGCAAACTACAGGAGGTAGCCCTTAAACCCTAAAGAGACCAGGGCAATAATCTGTAGCAAACAACAATGTCTCAAGGGTATCGTTTCAGGGGCAGGTATACATATATGTACGTAATGACACAATTACTTAGACAGGATTTAATCCAAAAAGGAAAGAAACCAAGGAAACAAATCAAATAAATGCAAAATGTATTTCATGTAATAAACATGTTGGACATATTAACTTCATATGTTCAAGCACATGAGTCAGTAGCACTGCGTTACATTCAATGGCATGTAACCAACAAAATACTGTGCACAAGTGCTCATGAAGTGTAGTGACGGCGCAAGTGACACATGACGTGGTATGAACAGTGAGAATGATGGGCGCAACAACAAGTGAGATAAAACCACGAATTACATGCTCAGGATACCGCGACAACAAATGGCAAGAGAAATCAATTTTAAAACGTGTAGGGTATCCGTAGGTAGGGGCGCCAAAAGTTCCACTGTGGGAGTCGACGGCGTTTCGGCCTGCAAAAGTCTTAGGCCATCATCAGGACCAGGTTACATTAGTTCAATTGCAGTGTCATGGTAGCCAGGAGTAAGTAATGCAGGCAGTAGTCCAGGCCTCGCAAAGCTCGGGACGTGAAGAAGGCTACTAAAGAGCTTCAAGATGAAAAGATGTTCAAAGTAATCAGAAGTAGGACAGCAGGCAGCCTATGGGTCTGTCAGTATGTCTGGAATCAATCGTAGAGTGCCGGCAGGTGGAACTGGCAGATGCCTCCGTTTGAGACATATTCACATAGATGTCGGTGTTAGGCCAAATTGAGATCTGTGTTTCATTTGTAGATTGATGTTGTTCAATTTCAACAGGTACAAGCTGCATTCCGTTGCTGGTAACTCCACTTCATGGAGTAGAATCTTCAAACGTAATTAATCTTCCATCTGAACTTCCTGTATGGTAGCAGGAGGACATCGGTTGCTACCCAGGAGCCCACGCGGCATACTATTGAGTATTGGCCACATATAGTGTGGTTTGATCAGATCAATTGAGACGAATCTCTTTTCTTTCTTGCCGGCAAGGGGCGGAAGAAGTACTGTTCTTGTTCCTTCGACAGCCAGGACAGGTACAAGCGCTCTGTAGGAGGGCCCAAGTTCTTTTTGTCCACAATCTTTTCCCTTACCAGGTCCCCAATCTTTGGGACCCAGGCAGGTCTTGCCAGAACAGCTTTCACTTCTCCAGTGGCGGTGCATTTTACTTGGACGTTGCTTTGTAATGCCGGGAATTTATTGAGTTCCTGTAAAACAGCCAAACGATCATTGATGTCAAATGGTTTTTCATCCACCAAGGTGCTGTCTCAGTCGAGGTCAGGTACCCACATTCTAATCCCAAACAGGACTTCATATGGAGTACGGCCCCCCCAGTGAACTTCTTGGCATGTTGTTTAGTGTCCTCTGGACCCCATATAGGTGATTGACCCAACTGCCAACCGAGCCTAATACCCTAGCTGTTAGGGATTGCTTTAAGTTCCTGTTCTTCCTCTCCACTTTTGAATTTCCCTCGGGATGATATGGAGAGGAATACCACAATGCCACACCAAAACTTCCCATTGCTTCTTTGAAAGCCCGTGAGCTAAACGCAGGACCACGGTCGGAATGTAATGTGCCAAATGCGTATGTCTCAATGAAGACTCGCAAATCCTTTATAACAGTTCAGGCGTCAGCCGAGCGCTGAGGCCAAACCCACAGGAATCTAGAGCATGAATCCACTGCCACCAAGATGTACCTGTAAACCCCATCAGATTGTAAGGGGCCGCAGTGGTCCAAATAGACACATGCGAGAGGTCTGTCTGATATCAGTAATGGTGTTTGCTGTGGACGTGTTACGGTAGAACTTTTCATCTGCTGACAGAAGTCGCACTTAAGGATATAACCCTTGGTCTATTTAGTAAGTATGGCTTTAAATTGCTTATAGTAGTTCGGACTATAATTACGGACACTTTTTAGAGCTAGGGCTTGAGAAAAACTTTCTTTTTACATTTTTAAGTTTTTAGAAATTTTTAGACGTATTTAAACATTTTAGCAAAAGAAATGTTTTTTTAACACTTTGTGCGTACCAATGTTTTGTTTGAATGATAGTACAATAATAGGTTACATATGTCGTCCTTTCGGAAGAGGAGTGGGTGTTATATTCCATATAGGTACCCTATATAGGCGCAGGCAACACTGCAACCTTTCACCTATATTCTTCCCTACATTACATACATAACGGTTCTTAGGCACTGACCTTTTACCCAGATATGACACTGCATTCAGAACGCGGGTTTTTCCCTGGTTCGATTCTCATACATTATGCATGAGGCTTCTTGGAAGCACAGCAGGGCTAACAGTAGGATTACCATCTCCTGTATAATATCTCTGTATAAAGTTCAGGCCCAACGTCATCCTTTTAGGCCCACACAGTAACACAGCAAGGTAGGACCCCTGTGGAGACCTATGGGTATATATACATCATGCCTTGCTTAGAAAGACAGAGGAGACCGTGACTTCCCGGCTGACACACTGACCAGAGGCGCTGAGGCTCCTGCATGCAGACGCTTCAGCTAGCAGTGGTCTAACATCCCTAGCGGGGTGTCCAACTCGACACCAGGACGGGGTACCACATTATCTAAACTCTCAGGTAATGGGGTGGACTAAATCCTAGAGGGATTCTTGGCATAACACCTACATAGATGCTAGATACATTTAGGTACATCTAGTTATGGAGACATCGTAGAAGTACGCACCTTTAGTACGCATCTTTAGTACGCACTTTTAGGTTGCACTTTTTATCATGTGTTTTATGTACATGTATATATTCATGATTTCTGCAAGATGGTAGAGCTATACCATCCCTTTACTTTTGTAGTATTGCTAATCATATATCTCTGCTACTGTCTAATGGTTGTTGCACCTCATATATTCTACACTAGAATAACAACTGTTCAATAAATACCTATTGAAACGCCCAGACTGTTTATTCTGTGTATATCTGAGACAAACTAAGTGAGCACGAGTGACTGAGCGAAAGGTAGTATATTGTTTCCACGATCCTGGGGGATCAGGGTTGTCATGTTCTAAGGTTGCCAAGAACTATTCTCTCCCCGATAAGAGGAGACTCTAGTGGCACTGTGAGCTAGCTAATGCAAACAGGCTAACGTATCCGGTGGGGGTGCACAGAATCAGTCTGCCACCAAACCCACAGTTTATGTTATCCAAAACGCGCAGATCCTGTAAAGGTAATATAGGAATTACACGACATTACGCCGCCAACGTTGGTTGGGTACTTATTTAACAGTAGAATCTGAGTAGTTCAGTTGTGCTATTCTCAGAGACCCCTACTCATAAAACACCAGAGACGTCTGGAGTGGATGGGCACAAACTCCGCCACAGCTGAGTAGGCTAAAAATCCTATTTATTGGCTGCTGGTTAATCAAGCTTGAAGGACACATTGTTCCTAAAATTGTGCATAAACACCTTATCTTGGTTCCCTTGAAAAGTTATTTAGTGTACTAAAACAATGACAAACTTAGACCCACTGCAAGAAGCACTGCCCCTCAAAGACGAGGAAGATGCAGGCGCAATACAAATTGCACCAAATTTTAGAAATACAGTCACCCTGAGACTACTAGAGAATGGCTTGTCAGCTAGGGGTGGCATGGTAGTTTTCGTGATTGAGGCACACGAATCAAACCGCACAGAGGTATTTTATTCGTGGGTTACATTCCCAGCAGCAAATGCAAGAACAAAAACATTTCATTCTTACCAGAAGGAGATGCACCAATGGAATATTGTCCGTTCGAGGACATAGAGGTTCCACACACGTACCAGGAACACTTATACTGGTTTAAAGGTGCCCTACCCCACATAAGAAGAAGAGTAAGACTCGGCCCGCTCGGAAGAGAAGGGGCAACATGGCCGATATTAGCAGCCTACACACCACATCCTGACATTGACACAATGCCACAAGGAGACTTACTCATACAACACAAAGATTTAATTAAAATGTACAGGAACATGACGCAATTAGTCATGAGGACGTTAACAGTCCAACCAGCAATAGTTGAAACAAATGGAACTCAAATTCAGGGTACAGCAACTAAAATCACACCACAAACATTACACGCGGTAATGGGTAAAATGCCCACAAAACGTGAACAAATACCATTCTGGGTAGCTCAGAAAATAACTCAGCTAGAGGCAGTATTCCTGAATACTACCCCGTATGAAAACAGAATGCTAACAATCTGCTTGCCCTTGGGGATAACACCACAGTTAGAGGATTGTACCACTTGGGGTACAGTCTTTGCTGCCATATATACCAGAACTCATGGTATCCCGTCATTAGCAGTAGTACCTGATGTATTAAGACAGATACAAAACGAGTACGGAGCAGAGCCTGCCCTAAACTTAGGGATGAAGTTACTAGGTAACTATGACCAGGTATCAGCCATAATGCTAGCTAACATTAAAGGGGAAGCAGCTTCAGTGGCTATCCGCCAACGCCTAAGGGAGTTCAATCCTTTAGATCAACAACATGAACTACCCAAAATAATTGAAACTGCGTATGCAGAATTAGGCAGAGACAGTTTGGGTGGGAAAGCTTTAAAACCACAACTGATGGGCAGTCCTGAAAAGGACACTTCTAAGCAGACACCTACTTCTACTAAGAAGATGTGGGACAATAAAAAACAACAAAACTTTAAAGGAAATAGATCTCAATCCCGAGGTAGATCTCCTCCACAGGAGCCCTCCGAAAATAGGTATAACCTTAGGAATAGGGATTACATTAGGAAACCTGACAGGTATCAGGATACTGATACACGTTCCTCTGGTTCCTTTCAGGGTTCATCAAAAAACTCCGAGAGGGAAGGACGGTCAGAAAGACAAGAAGAGCGTACAAAGTCCAGAGACAAGCAGCACCCTCAAGATTACACTTCTAAAAAAGAAGAAAAACCAAAGCAAAAGCCACAGTTCAAAAAGAAGAAAGTTGCAGGTCTAAAGATCAGACATGCCCAGAATTCTGAGGACTCGACTACTGAACCGGGAATGGGCTCTGACGATGCTAGACAGTGCGGCAGAAATAACAATAGCTCGCCAGAACTTGATGGAATTTCTGGTGACAGCGGACTTGAATGATTATATCACGGTAGAGACACCCGATACTAGGGTAAGTGTCCCACATAAAGTATATGAAATAACGCTCCAGATGGAGGGGGACAAGTGTAGAAAAGTGAGAGGTCTCTTTTGGGAGAACCTTACGTTTGGCTATGACATTTTATTAGCTGAACAAGATTGGCCGCCAGCATTCATCATGGATTGCCCTAAAGGAGAAACAGTAATTCTTCCAGCTTTCTCAGACCATACTCCCAGGCACTTGCAACACACATATGCGCAGGAGTGGGCGGTAGCCCAGGCTCCGGCATTATACAAAAACCATGTTGGATGGGATGAGGATTCAACCCACCACATAAGTCCTTTAAAAAATACTCCAACTGCACAGAGGCAGTATCCAATAAAGCAAGAAGCTAAAAACACAGGCCAGGGAGATCTTAGATCAACTTGAATACCAAGGGGTGATTGAAACTTGCACCTCACCAATGAACAATCCTTTGTTTCCTGCCATGAAACCGGACAACTCATATCGTCTAGTTTTAGATTACAGACATTTAAACACTTGCACTAAGACATTTGCAGTCCAAAATGCACACAGTGCCGCATTAATGAATAACATTGTGCGGAAAAAATATAAAACAACACTTGATATCTCAAATGGATTTTTCTGACAAAATATAGCGCCTGAAAGCAGGTATCTAGCAGTCTTCTCAGCGCTTGGGACCCAGCGGCAATTTTGTCGACTTCCCCAGGGGTATAAGAACAGCCCGGGGTTGTTTTCTGCAAGGGTAACAGAGTTACTTCAAAATTTGGATGAAGAGGCATTGTCCTATGTGGATGATATTTATCAGACGGACGATGACCTAGAGGAACACTTGAACAGAGTGAATACCATAATTTTGGGATTTGCATCTGAGGGCTACAAATTCAACTTTAAAAAATCAAAAATTGCCCACCTCAGTGTCCTGTTTTTAGGGTATGAGCTTGCAAGTAAAGGAAAAAGCCTGGCAGCCAATTTTTTTGAAAAATGCGCGTTGCTCCAACCTCCAAAATCATTGAAAAATTTACAATCAATACTGGGATTTCTACATTTTGGTAGAACATACATTTTGGATTACGCAGAAAGAGTAAAACCTTTCTACGATTTAATAAAACCTGATTTTTCAGTAAAACAATGGACACAGGAACATACAGAAACACTTCGTTCCTTACAAGCTGACATGATAGCTTCCAAACACTTACAGACACGCGTAAATGTACGCAACCTGGTGATCCGTATAGTTGCGGGTCAATCAGGGTACACCTATCTGACATATAATGATGGTGAAACAGTACCAATTGCATACAAATCACATTTGTACACAAACGCTGAGATGCGCTTCGCATCTACAGAAAGATTCTGACAGCAGTACAGACCGCTGTAGTGAGAGAAAGAGCACTGGCTCAGGGGAAATGAATAATAGTAGTTACTCCGGTTCCAGCCTTAGAGGCTGCGACAAAGTCAAGCGTTCCTAACGCGAAAGCTTTACATCCGAGATGGATACAATGGGCTAATTCACTCACTTCAACAGATGTAGAATACAGGTACCACCAATTTTAAAGACACAAGCATTCCTGCAATACGAACAAGAATATCCTCTACCGAATGAAATAATGCCTCTAGATCAGTATGAATATATTATTTACACTGACGGATCTGCTCAACCGGCCATAGGAAGTAAGCAACAATATAGCGCAGCATGTGCAATCGTTAAAGGTCGCATGCCGGATGGAAAATTCCACCCAAGTTGCACAAAAACACAGTCTCTAGGAGACTGCACGGCACAGTTGGCAGAGTTAAAAGCGCTGATACTGGCACTAGTGAATACGGATCGAGAGTTCCCCACACTAATTGTGTGCGATTCCTTTTACTGTGTGCAGTCTTACAATGAATACTTGCAACACTGGGTTCAAAACGGGTTCAAAGACGCAAGAGGTGGCACAATTAAGCATAAAATGCTATGGGAACAGGTAGTGGAGTTGAAATCCGGACTACCGAGGGCTCACGTGATACATACACTGAGTCATCAGCGTGATGGCGTTCACGGTGAAGGGAATTCATTGGCTGATGAAGCCGCAAAAGGGGCTGTACGCACGGCTTCCGTAGCTGCAATCACTCGTTCTAAAACGAGAATAGAGGGTGAGATTATGGTAGCTGTCATTGCTTCACGCAAACACAGCAAAGCACTCCCACTCAAGTACTCCTACAAGTTAGATGCCAATAACATTCCATTTGCTCAGATTCCTGGAGTGGGGGATAGAGTAATTCCAAATATGGATCGTAGGTTAGGTTTAATTCTAGCAGCACACGAAGGGATAGGTTCTGCACATGATGGAGTTACGGCAACAGTTTCATTGTTGAAACAACGCTATTGGTGGCCTGGATTAACAAAGCAGACGAAAGACTATGGGGCTCATTACGATGGCGGGCGGACCTGAGTCCGCCCGCCATTGTTGCGGTGTGTGGGACCACCCACCAGACATGCGGCGGTCCTACCACTGCAATTAGGATGCGCCCGCAACATTGCGGACGGTGCTGCTGGCTGCAGCACCGTACGCAATGCCAAAATACCATGCTGTGCATTTCCCTGCACTATGTGGCAGGCACCACACGGTGCCTGCCACGCAGTGCAGGGAAATGCAGGGGGTACCACCCCCCAGTGCACAGCTACCTCCCCCCACACAAGGGGGCTCGATACGGGCCCTCGAATCCATTTCCGCCTGTCTTCTCGCAGTGGGATGTCCGCTGCGAAAAGACAGGCAGAAAGGGATATCGTAATCGCTATGGCGGTGCCTGCAAGGCACCGCCACAATGTTGGCCCATAGTTTAGTTCCGCAAGGCGGGCGGAAAAGGACCGCCTTGCGGAACCGTGGCGGACGGTCTTTCCGTCCGCCGTGGACAGATTGGGATTCCCACCGCCATCCTACTTCGGCGGTGGGGAAATCGGGCTCTGATGGCGGAAGGACCGGCACCGCATGGCTGGCGGTGGCGGTCATTCCGCCATCGTAATGACCCCCTATGTCTTGAAATGCGACATCTGTCAGCATACGGAAGGTTCCACCATAGCACGCCAAGCGCAAATCCCATTATTAGACAGCATCAGATTGTCAGTTTCCGTGCGTCCTGCTCGAGATTCCTATGGGTGTGGCCCCAGCGCCGGCTGACGCTCGAACTGTTATAAAAGATTTGCGAGTCTTCATAGGGACATTCGCAATTGGCACATTACATTCTGACCAGGGCCCTGCATTTAGCTCTCGGGCTTACAAGGAGGCCATGCGAGGATTGGGTGTAGCATTGCGGTACTCATCTCCGTACCATCCCGAGGGAAATTCGGTTGTGGAGAGAAAAACCGGGACTTAAAGCAATCTTTAACAGCTAGAGTATTAGGCACGGGTGAAAGTTGGGTAAAACATTTGTATGGAGTCCAGCGAGCTATGAATAACATGCCAAGAAGTTCTCTAGGGGTGTCACTCCTTATGAGGTCCTATTTGGGACAAGAATGTGGGTACCTGATCTTGATTGTGAAGGCGCAGTGGCGGATGAAAAGCTTATTGACATCCATGATCGTTTGGCTGTTTTACAGGATCTAAATGAATCCAGGACACAACAAAGTAATGTCCACCTGAAGCAGACCGCCACTGGGGAAGTCAAATCAGTCACGGCAAGACCTGTCTGGATCCCAAAAGTCGGGGATCTGGTCAGAGAGAAAATAGCGGACAAGAAAGAATTTGGGCCATCCTACAGAAAGCCTGTACCGGTCCTAGCAATCGAAGAAACAAGAACTGTACTTCTACCGCCTCTTGCCGGAAAAAAGGAGAAAAGATTTGTCTCAATCAACCTAATCAAACCACACTATGTGGCCGATACTAAGCAGTAGGCCACGTGGACTCCTAAGTAGCAGATGCCCTCCTCTCGCTACAATCCAAGAAGTTCAAACGGAAAGACTCATCACGTTCGAAGAGTCACCTGTACGGAATGATGGACTATGCAACAATGCTATGGAACTCGTTCCTCTTGAACCTGAAGCTCAACTTCAAACTCAAACTCAAAATGACAGACAAATAGCTGTTAGACCAAATACAGATGTCTACGTCAACGTGCCTCGACAAGAGCAAAGTACAATTTCAACAAATCCCGATGCAATTCCAACAATTGATTGAACTGCTTCTGGCTACTTCATAAATTTTGATACGTTTTCTTTGGATCCAAGTGAACCTGAAACGACGCCAGCCCAAAAATCACGCAAGCAGCAAGTAAAAGACTTTTTGAACTTTCTTAGAAGAACTTACCTGGTATCACCGTGGGTAGAACTATGGATAATTACCAGGGTGCTTTTCTTTCTTTTCTGGTTAGGTTTAGTGATAGTTTTTAACATGCTTATTAATGGACAATACATTCGACAAAGCTCTGCAGCCCAAAAGGTGAATTTAATTTTAAAACCACATCAATTATCTCATCGAGAACAAAGAGACTTGTCATCAGTGCACATTACAGCAGTTCCTATACCTGACGGTATAGTGTGGGACAAGGTTGATTTCGATATATTCGGCCCAACCGAACTTTTAAAAATACCACATTTATTTAAAATATCATTAAGTGATATCATTACCTCAAGTACATTTTCCGATGATTGGGATTTTGAAACTGTGAATAACATGTTGTCTGATTTGGAAATTTCTGCTGCATTTTCTAATAGTGAAACATTGGAAGGCACATCAGATTTTAATAGTATGTATTGTTATCAACACTATGGTCATCATTTTCTGCATAAATCTGCAAATCCTAGAAATGTGTTCACATACCACCAGTGGGAACATTGTCCAACACCGCCGAAAGGCAGTTCAAAAACATTTGCACAGAAGTTTCCATATTTTTCAGGGTTTAATATGTCTGACCCAGCCTCATATTATTATAAGGTCGCACCAACTTCAGCACAGAAAAATATGTTGACAAACACCAAACAGATTTACTCTGCTGCCTTTATTGCCCAGCTGTCTGAACAAGGTTTCGACTTATGGAAAGATACCATAGACTTAAAATCAGTCTGGGGTACTAGAGAATGGCAGGTGCAGGGGACAGAAGCTTTGTTTAGAGCATGCCTCATCCCTCAACAAATTATGTTTTTGAACGAGACAGTGCAACAGATGTCTTGCCTTGGACTAGCCAAGAATAAAGACTTGAACACACCTCGAGTGCCGACTCCATCAAACACCGAGGGAAACGAAACCTCACAAACAGGAATTACATTAGATGACATCATACAATACAATAGATCAGACCCCGATTGGAAGAAATGGTTGATTTGGCCCACAGACACCAATGGTTGTCAGGAAAGATTCATGGGTAAAACCGAAGGGTTTAGTATCTATAGGCCAGATCCACGTTATGTACAGAGACAACATCCAGGGGTAGTGACATCCTACAGTGTTGGGAAGTTGTGCCTTGATTGGCTAAAAACCTCAACACTCATAGGTGAAACAACACTTATCCTTACTGTCACAGGATGTGGATTTTAGGGATTTTTTAAAGGGTGCCAGGAAGCCCGTCAGAAACGTTTCTATTATGCTGTCTACAATGAAATATGGAAAATATTACAACAAGAGGCCGCAGAGAGACTACGGGAAATAGACCGTATAAATCTGGAAAAATCTCTAGCAGTGGTAGACAATGGGTTAACTACATTGACCTCCAGGATATATTCCTTAGGCAACATTGTATCTTCTGCGATAGACATACTAGAACAAGATTTGGCCATATTACAACACGGGCAATCACAGTTACGTTCTATTATGTTATTGAGCTGGACGCTGCAATCTTTGCGTGCAGGCTACGTGCCTTGGCGTTATATCAACAGTACGTCTCTGTTTTCTGAATACAATCTAACAGATAAACAGATAGAAATGGCACAAAGGGGAGCAAAATATACAATGCTGCGTATAGAAAAACTGGATAGATTAGCATTTACAGTGGCGGAATCACCATCCAAAGAATAGCTAATCCATGGCCATATCACTCTACCGGTCACAACTTTTTAGTATTGCCTTGAACAAAAGCAAGTAGGCAGATATGACGAAATGGGTAAGGAATACATTAAGGAATCGTGGTTATTACCATACAGATTTCGATGCCGGAGTGGGGATCGAGAAGTGTTTCTGAGCAGTACAAACTGTGAGAACGCTTTAAGTGGATCGCTCATATGCCAGGATATAATGCTGCATGGAGCTTGTAATGGTTCTGTGGCGAACCTATCCTGTCATTTGAGGGGTGCCCCAGCTGCAGTGATTACTCCAGCATTCAGGCTACTTTCGAATGGGAGTTACTTGATGCTGAACAGTCAAGGCTGCTGTGGAATGCTCCCGGGCATCGCATATCTGATAACCGTGAGCTCCAGGGTTACTTGTTGATTGCAAGTATTGTTTCCACCGACTCATACAGTCAGGGAGGCACCTTTATGGCCTTCACTGAATGTTTCTTCAATACGGTTTGATACTCTAAGCAGAATGAAAGCCATGTTTCTACAGAAGTCTGTGCCCTTAACCTCGGCTCGCAAGACTTTTGATCGCAAGGTCTTCGGCAGAGATACAGGCGCTCATTCATACAAACTGCCCTTTCCATTTCGCAGAAATGGTAAATCGTATCTTTAACATGTCTGATACGACAGGCATTGTCCACCTATTTAAGACCATAGGTTCTGGACTTCTGAGCACCTTTCAGATGGTACTTGGAGTTATACCAAACTTCATTCATTCCGTATTCGGAAGCGTCTTTGGAGGACTTCCGCTGATCCTGTTTCTAATAGCGGGAATCCTGATTGTTATTTTTCTGCTACGCAATGGACGTCCCAGTCACCAAGGAGATGGAAAAAGCACTCCTGGAGCGGAAATACCGTGATCGCATGGTACAACATCTAGGCACGCCTCGCCTAAGAGAACTAAGTGCATCTTGGTTCTTGTCATTTCGACCAGTCTGGATGGACTGCATCTTACCTGTCCTCCGATGCCTGTTTTGCGGAGAAGAATGCGTGTTAGACCTTTGTTTGACACTCCCATCATGTGCGCAACCGGACGTGAATGCGTTACTGGACCCAATAACGGCCCATGTTCTGCAGTGTCCTCAGCGTATTTCAATGTTGGTGGCGGCATTCCTTGAGCCACCGCAGGTAGTAACTACACCTGTTGGTATGAACACCGGCTCCTCCACTGACACCCAAGCTTTGGACGGCGCACAGGCTGCCCCAGCACCGGCTGCGGACAGCGTGGAACATCATCTGTGCTCAATTGACATTCTTTGCGAAGTGTTACAGGGGCCGTCTACTGCGGGAGCAAGCAACAGAAATGTTGCGTCTACCAGTCAGGACACATAAACATTTGACTCATTTGGCTCGTCATCTGCTGGGAAGAAATTCGCCCTTTTTTAAACAAGCTAAAATTTGGAACTATGAAACTAAATTGACATTCCTTTCATTTTTTGGGCATACATGGCTTTAAATTGCTTATAGTAGTTCGGACTATAATTACAGACACTTTTTAGAGCTAGGGCTTGAGAAAAACTTTCTTTTAAATTTTTAAGTTTTTAGAAATTTTTAGACGTTTTTAAACATTTTAGCAAAAGAAATGTTTTTTTAACACTTTGTGCGTACCAATGTTTTGTTTGAATGATAGTACAATAATAGGTTACCTATGTCGTCCTTTCGGAAGAGGAGTGGGTGTTATATTCCATATAGGTACCCTATATAGGCGCAGGCAACACTGCAACCTTTCACCTATATTCTTCCCTACATTACATACATAACGGTTCTTAGGCACTGACCTTTACCCAGATATGACACTGCATTCAGAACGCGGGTTTTTCCCTGGTTCGATTCTCACACATTATGCATGAGGCTTCTTGGAAGCACAGCAGGGCTAACAGTAGGATTACCATCTCCTGTATAATATCTCTGTATAAAGTTCAGGCCCAACGTCATCCTTTTAGGCCCACACAGTAACACAGCAAGGTAGGACCCCTGTGGAGACCTATGGGTATATATACATCATGCCTTGCTTAGAAAGACAGAGGAGACCGTGACTTCCCGGCTGACACACTGACCAGAGGCGCTGAGGCTCCTGCATGCAGACGCTTCAGCTAGCAGTGGTCTAACATCCCTAGCGGGGTGTCCAACTCGAGACCAGGACGGGGTACCACATTATCTAAACTCTCAGGTAATGGGGTGGACTAAATCCTAGAGGGATTCTTGGCATAACACCTACATAGATGCTAGATACATTTAGGTACATCTAGTTAGGGAGACATCGTAGAAGTACGCACCTTTAGTACGCATCTTTAGTACGCACTTTTAGGTTGCACTTTTTATCATGTGTTTTATGTACATGTATATATTCATGATTTCTGCAAGATGGTAGAGCTATACCATCCCTTTACTTTTGTAGTATTGCTAATCATATATCTCTGCTACTGTCTAATGGTTGTTGCACCTCATATATTCTACACTAGAATAACAACTGTTCAATAAATACCTATTGAAACGCCCAGACTGTTTATTCTGTGTATATCTGAGACAAACTAAGTGAGCACAAGTGACTGAGCGAAAGGTAGTATATTGTTTCCACGATCCTGGGGGATCAGGGTTGTCATGTTCTAAGGTTGCCAAGAACTATTCTCTCCCCGATAAGAGGAGACTCTAGTGGCACTGTGAGCTAGCTAATGCAAACAGGCTAACGTATCCGGTGGGGGTGCACAGAATCAGTCTGTCACCAAACCCACAGTTTATGTTATCAAAAACGCACAGATCCTGTATAGGTAATATAGGAACTACATGACAGTGATGATATCACTAAGAGAAATTTTAAATAAGTGTGGTAGTCTTAATAATTCAGTAGGACCATGCACATCATAAGAAACTCTGTCCCAAACTATTCCTTCAGGAACTGGAACTGCTGCAATGTTCACTAAGGACAGGTCTCTCCGTTCACAGTGTGATGATACATGCGGTTTCAGGACCAAGTTCACATGTTGTACTGCAGGGCATCCAGGGAAATAATGTCCATTCAGGAGCAAGAAGAAGACTGTCACTATACCGATCCAAAGGACTAGGAACAGTAGATAAATTGTAATCCAGAGCTGTAGCCCGCGCAAAACAAAGCAAGTCTTTTTCAGCCAAAGGTAGAATTCACAAATTATTTGTTTGTGGGGAACAGGCGGCGGCGGTAACTCGGGTTCACTTGGATCCAATAAGAAATTGTCAAAATCTATGAAGTAGCCAGATGCAGTTTGATCTATCTTTGGTAGCTCAGCAGTTTTTGTGGAACAGTAGCAAACTACAGGAGGTAGCCCTTAAACCCTAAAGAGACCAGGGCAATAATCTGTAGCAAACAACAATGTCTCAAGGGTATCGTTTCAGGGGCAGGTATACATATATGTACGTAATGACACAATTACTTAGACAGGATTTAATCCAAAAAGGAAAGAAACCAAGGAAACAAATCAAATAAATGCAAAATGTATTTCATGTAATAAACATGTTGGACATATTAACTTCATATGTTCAAGCACATGAGTCAGTAGCACTGCGTTACATTCAATGGCATGTAACCAACAAAATACTGTGCACAAGTGCTCATGAAGTGTAGTGACGGCGCAAGTGACACATGACGTGGTATGAACAGTGAGAATGATGGGCGCAACAACAAGTGAGATAAAACCACGAATTACATGCTCAGGATACCGCGACAACAAATGGCAAGAGAAATCAATTTTAAAACGTGTAGGGTATCCGTAGGTAGGGGCGCCAAAAGTTCCACTGTGGGAGTCGACGGCGTTTCGGCCTGCAAAAGTCTTAGGCCATCATCAGGACCAGGTTACATTAGTTCAATTGCAGTGTCATGGTAGCCAGGAGTAAGTAATGCAGGCAGTAGTCCAGGCCTCGCAAAGCTCGGGACGTGAAGAAGGCTACTAAAGAGCTTCAAGATGAAAAGATGTTCAAAGTAATCAGAAGTAGGACAGCAGGCAGCCTATGGGTCTGTCAGTATGTCTGGAATCAATCGTAGAGTGCCGGCAGGTGGAACTGGCAGATGCCTCCGTTTGAGACATATTCACATAGATGTCGGTGTTAGGCCAAATTGAGATCTGTGTTTCATTTGTAGATTGATGTTGTTCAATTTCAACAGGTACAAGCTGCATTCCGTTGCTGGTAACTCCACTTCATGGAGTAGAATCTTCAAACGTAATTAATCTTCCATCTGAACTTCCTGTATGGTAGCAGGAGGACATCGGTTGCTACCCAGGAGCCCACGCGGCATACTATTGAGTATTGGCCACATATAGTGTGGTTTGATCAGATCAATTGAGACGAATCTCTTTTCTTTCTTGCCGGCAAGGGGCGGAAGAAGTACTGTTCTTGTTCCTTCGACAGCCAGGACAGGTACAAGCGCTCTGTAGGAGGGCCCAAGTTCTTTTTGTCCACAATCTTTTCCCTTACCAGGTCCCCAATCTTTGGGACCCAGGCAGGTCTTGCCAGAACAGCTTTCACTTCTCCAGTGGCGGTGCATTTTACTTGGACGTTGCTTTGTAATGCCGGGAATTTATTGAGTTCCTGTAAAACAGCCAAACGATCATTGATGTCAAATGGTTTTTCATCCACCAAGGTGCTGTCTCAGTCGAGGTCAGGTACCCACATTCTAATCCCAAACAGGACTTCATATGGAGTACGGCCCCCCCAGTGAACTTCTTGGCATGTTGTTTAGTGTCCTCTGGACCCCATATAGGTGATTGACCCAACTGCCAACCGAGCCTAATACCCTAGCTGTTAGGGATTGCTTTAAGTTCCTGTTCTTCCTCTCCACTTTTGAATTTCCCTCGGGATGATATGGAGAGGAATACCACAATGCCACACCAAAACTTCCCATTGCTTCTTTGAAAGCCCGTGAGCTAAACGCAGGACCACGGTCGGAATGTAATGTGCCAAATGCGTATGTCTCAATGAAGACTCGCAAATCCTTTATAACAGTTCAGGCGTCAGCCGAGCGCTGAGGCCAAACCCACAGGAATCTAGAGCATGAATCCACTGCCACCAAGATGTACCTGTAAACCCCATCAGATTGTAAGGGGCCGCAGTGGTCCAAATAGACACATGCGAGAGGTCTGTCTGATATCAGTAATGGTGTTTGCTGTGGACGTGTTACGGTAGAACTTTTCATCTGCTGACAGAAGTCGCACTTAAGGATATAACCCTTGGTCTATTTAGTAAGTATGGCTTTAAATTGCTTATAGTAGTTCGGACTATAATTACGGACACTTTTTAGAGCTAGGGCTTGAGAAAAACTTTCTTTTTACATTTTTAAGTTTTTAGAAATTTTTAGACGTATTTAAACATTTTAGCAAAAGAAATGTTTTTTTAACACTTTGTGCGTACCAATGTTTTGTTTGAATGATAGTACAATAATAGGTTACATATGTCGTCCTTTCGGAAGAGGAGTGGGTGTTATATTCCATATAGGTACCCTATATAGGCGCAGGCAACACTGCAACCTTTCACCTATATTCTTCCCTACATTACATACATAACGGTTCTTAGGCACTGACCTTTTACCCAGATATGACACTGCATTCAGAACGCGGGTTTTTCCCTGGTTCGATTCTCATACATTATGCATGAGGCTTCTTGGAAGCACAGCAGGGCTAACAGTAGGATTACCATCTCCTGTATAATATCTCTGTATAAAGTTCAGGCCCAACGTCATCCTTTTAGGCCCACACAGTAACACAGCAAGGTAGGACCCCTGTGGAGACCTATGGGTATATATACATCATGCCTTGCTTAGAAAGACAGAGGAGACCGTGACTTCCCGGCTGACACACTGACCAGAGGCGCTGAGGCTCCTGCATGCAGACGCTTCAGCTAGCAGTGGTCTAACATCCCTAGCGGGGTGTCCAACTCGACACCAGGACGGGGTACCACATTATCTAAACTCTCAGGTAATGGGGTGGACTAAATCCTAGAGGGATTCTTGGCATAACACCTACATAGATGCTAGATACATTTAGGTACATCTAGTTATGGAGACATCGTAGAAGTACGCACCTTTAGTACGCATCTTTAGTACGCACTTTTAGGTTGCACTTTTTATCATGTGTTTTATGTACATGTATATATTCATGATTTCTGCAAGATGGTAGAGCTATACCATCCCTTTACTTTTGTAGTATTGCTAATCATATATCTCTGCTACTGTCTAATGGTTGTTGCACCTCATATATTCTACACTAGAATAACAACTGTTCAATAAATACCTATTGAAACGCCCAGACTGTTTATTCTGTGTATATCTGAGACAAACTAAGTGAGCACGAGTGACTGAGCGAAAGGTAGTATATTGTTTCCACGATCCTGGGGGATCAGGGTTGTCATGTTCTAAGGTTGCCAAGAACTATTCTCTCCCCGATAAGAGGAGACTCTAGTGGCACTGTGAGCTAGCTAATGCAAACAGGCTAACGTATCCGGTGGGGGTGCACAGAATCAGTCTGCCACCAAACCCACAGTTTATGTTATCCAAAACGCGCAGATCCTGTAAAGGTAATATAGGAATTACACGACATTACGCCGCCAACGTTGGTTGGGTACTTATTTAACAGTAGAATCTGAGTAGTTCAGTTGTGCTATTCTCAGAGACCCCTACTCATAAAACACCAGAGACGTCTGGAGTGGATGGGCACAAACTCCGCCACAGCTGAGTAGGCTAAAAATCCTATTTATTGGCTGCTGGTTAATCAAGCTTGAAGGACACATTGTTCCTAAAATTGTGCATAAACACCTTATCTTGGTTCCCTTGAAAAGTTATTTAGTGTACTAAAACAATGACAAACTTAGACCCACTGCAAGAAGCACTGCCCCTCAAAGACGAGGAAGATGCAGGCGCAATACAAATTGCACCAAATTTTAGAAATACAGTCACCCTGAGACTACTAGAGAATGGCTTGTCAGCTAGGGGTGGCATGGTAGTTTTCGTGATTGAGGCACACGAATCAAACCGCACAGAGGTATTTTATTCGTGGGTTACATTCCCAGCAGCAAATGCAAGAACAAAAACATTTCATTCTTACCAGAAGGAGATGCACCAATGGAATATTGTCCGTTCGAGGACATAGAGGTTCCACACACGTACCAGGAACACTTATACTGGTTTAAAGGTGCCCTACCCCACATAAGAAGAAGAGTAAGACTCGGCCCGCTCGGAAGAGAAGGGGCAACATGGCCGATATTAGCAGCCTACACACCACATCCTGACATTGACACAATGCCACAAGGAGACTTACTCATACAACACAAAGATTTAATTAAAATGTACAGGAACATGACGCAATTAGTCATGAGGACGTTAACAGTCCAACCAGCAATAGTTGAAACAAATGGAACTCAAATTCAGGGTACAGCAACTAAAATCACACCACAAACATTACACGCGGTAATGGGTAAAATGCCCACAAAACGTGAACAAATACCATTCTGGGTAGCTCAGAAAATAACTCAGCTAGAGGCAGTATTCCTGAATACTACCCCGTATGAAAACAGAATGCTAACAATCTGCTTGCCCTTGGGGATAACACCACAGTTAGAGGATTGTACCACTTGGGGTACAGTCTTTGCTGCCATATATACCAGAACTCATGGTATCCCGTCATTAGCAGTAGTACCTGATGTATTAAGACAGATACAAAACGAGTACGGAGCAGAGCCTGCCCTAAACTTAGGGATGAAGTTACTAGGTAACTATGACCAGGTATCAGCCATAATGCTAGCTAACATTAAAGGGGAAGCAGCTTCAGTGGCTATCCGCCAACGCCTAAGGGAGTTCAATCCTTTAGATCAACAACATGAACTACCCAAAATAATTGAAACTGCGTATGCAGAATTAGGCAGAGACAGTTTGGGTGGGAAAGCTTTAAAACCACAACTGATGGGCAGTCCTGAAAAGGACACTTCTAAGCAGACACCTACTTCTACTAAGAAGATGTGGGACAATAAAAAACAACAAAACTTTAAAGGAAATAGATCTCAATCCCGAGGTAGATCTCCTCCACAGGAGCCCTCCGAAAATAGGTATAACCTTAGGAATAGGGATTACATTAGGAAACCTGACAGGTATCAGGATACTGATACACGTTCCTCTGGTTCCTTTCAGGGTTCATCAAAAAACTCCGAGAGGGAAGGACGGTCAGAAAGACAAGAAGAGCGTACAAAGTCCAGAGACAAGCAGCACCCTCAAGATTACACTTCTAAAAAAGAAGAAAAACCAAAGCAAAAGCCACAGTTCAAAAAGAAGAAAGTTGCAGGTCTAAAGATCAGACATGCCCAGAATTCTGAGGACTCGACTACTGAACCGGGAATGGGCTCTGACGATGCTAGACAGTGCGGCAGAAATAACAATAGCTCGCCAGAACTTGATGGAATTTCTGGTGACAGCGGACTTGAATGATTATATCACGGTAGAGACACCCGATACTAGGGTAAGTGTCCCACATAAAGTATATGAAATAACGCTCCAGATGGAGGGGGACAAGTGTAGAAAAGTGAGAGGTCTCTTTTGGGAGAACCTTACGTTTGGCTATGACATTTTATTAGCTGAACAAGATTGGCCGCCAGCATTCATCATGGATTGCCCTAAAGGAGAAACAGTAATTCTTCCAGCTTTCTCAGACCATACTCCCAGGCACTTGCAACACACATATGCGCAGGAGTGGGCGGTAGCCCAGGCTCCGGCATTATACAAAAACCATGTTGGATGGGATGAGGATTCAACCCACCACATAAGTCCTTTAAAAATACTCCAACTGCACAGAGGCAGTATCCAATAAAGCAAGAAGCTAAAAACACAGGCCAGGGAGATCTTAGATCAACTTGAATACCAAGGGGTGATTGAAACTTGCACCTCACCAATGAACAATCCTTTGTTTCCTGCCATGAAACCGGACAACTCATATCGTCTAGTTTTAGATTACAGACATTTAAACACTTGCACTAAGACATTTGCAGTCCAAAATGCACACAGTGCCGCATTAATGAATAACATTGTGCGGAAAAAATATAAAACAACACTTGATATCTCAAATGGATTTTTCTGACAAAATATAGCGCCTGAAAGCAGGTATCTAGCAGTCTTCTCAGCGCTTGGGACCCAGCGGCAATTTTGTCGACTTCCCCAGGGGTATAAGAACAGCCCGGGGTTGTTTTCTGCAAGGGTAACAGAGTTACTTCAAAATTTGGATGAAGAGGCATTGTCCTATGTGGATGATATTTATCAGACGGACGATGACCTAGAGGAACACTTGAACAGAGTGAATACCATAATTTTGGGATTTGCATCTGAGGGCTACAAATTCAACTTTAAAAAATCAAAAATTGCCCACCTCAGTGTCCTGTTTTTAGGGTATGAGCTTGCAAGTAAAGGAAAAAGCCTGGCAGCCAATTTTTTTGAAAAATGCGCGTTGCTCCAACCTCCAAAATCATTGAAAAATTTACAATCAATACTGGGATTTCTACATTTTGGTAGAACATACATTTTGGATTACGCAGAAAGAGTAAAACCTTTCTACGATTTAATAAAACCTGATTTTTCAGTAAAACAATGGACACAGGAACATACAGAAACACTTCGTTCCTTACAAGCTGACATGATAGCTTCCAAACACTTACAGACACGCGTAAATGTACGCAACCTGGTGATCCGTATAGTTGCGGGTCAATCAGGGTACACCTATCTGACATATAATGATGGTGAAACAGTACCAATTGCATACAAATCACATTTGTACACAAACGCTGAGATGCGCTTCGCATCTACAGAAAGATTCTGACAGCAGTACAGACCGCTGTAGTGAGAGAAAGAGCACTGGCTCAGGGGAAATGAATAATAGTAGTTACTCCGGTTCCAGCCTTAGAGGCTGCGACAAAGTCAAGCGTTCCTAACGCGAAAGCTTTACATCCGAGATGGATACAATGGGCTAATTCACTCACTTCAACAGATGTAGAATACAGGTACCACCAATTTTAAAGACACAAGCATTCCTGCAATACGAACAAGAATATCCTCTACCGAATGAAATAATGCCTCTAGATCAGTATGAATATATTATTTACACTGACGGATCTGCTCAACCGGCCATAGGAAGTAAGCAACAATATAGCGCAGCATGTGCAATCGTTAAAGGTCGCATGCCGGATGGAAAATTCCACCCAAGTTGCACAAAAACACAGTCTCTAGGAGACTGCACGGCACAGTTGGCAGAGTTAAAAGCGCTGATACTGGCACTAGTGAATACGGATCGAGAGTTCCCCACACTAATTGTGTGCGATTCCTTTTACTGTGTGCAGTCTTACAATGAATACTTGCAACACTGGGTTCAAAACGGGTTCAAAGACGCAAGAGGTGGCACAATTAAGCATAAAATGCTATGGGAACAGGTAGTGGAGTTGAAATCCGGACTACCGAGGGCTCACGTGATACATACACTGAGTCATCAGCGTGATGGCGTTCACGGTGAAGGGAATTCATTGGCTGATGAAGCCGCAAAAGGGGCTGTACGCACGGCTTCCGTAGCTGCAATCACTCGTTCTAAAACGAGAATAGAGGGTGAGATTATGGTAGCTGTCATTGCTTCACGCAAACACAGCAAAGCACTCCCACTCAAGTACTCCTACAAGTTAGATGCCAATAACATTCCATTTGCTCAGATTCCTGGAGTGGGGGATAGAGTAATTCCAAATATGGATCGTAGGTTAGGTTTAATTCTAGCAGCACACGAAGGGATAGGTTCTGCACATGATGGAGTTACGGCAACAGTTTCATTGTTGAAACAACGCTATTGGTGGCCTGGATTAACAAAGCAGACGAAAGACTATGGGGCTCATTACGATGGCGGGCGGACCTGAGTCCGCCCGCCATTGTTGCGGTGTGTGGGACCACCCACCAGACATGCGGCGGTCCTACCACTGCAATTAGGATGCGCCCGCAACATTGCGGACGGTGCTGCTGGCTGCAGCACCGTACGCAATGCCAAAATACCATGCTGTGCATTTCCCTGCACTATGTGGCAGGCACCACACGGTGCCTGCCACGCAGTGCAGGGAAATGCAGGGGGTACCACCCCCCAGTGCACAGCTACCTCCCCCCACACAAGGGGGGCTCGATACGGGCCCTCGAATCCATTTCCGCCTGTCTTCTCGCAGTGGGATGTCCGCTGCGAAAAGACAGGCAGAAAGGGATATCGTAATCGCTATGGCGGTGCCTGCAAGGCACCGCCACAATGTTGGCCCATAGTTTAGTTCCGCAAGGCGGGCGGAAAAGGACCGCCTTGCGGAACCGTGGCGGACGGTCTTTCCGTCCGCCGTGGACAGATTGGGATTCCCACCGCCATCCCACTCCGGCGGTGGGGAAATCGGGCTCTGATGGCGGAAGGACCGGCACCGCATGGCTGGCGGTGGCGGTCATTCCGCCATCGTAATGACCCCCTATGTCTTGAAATGCGACATCTGTCAGCATACGGAAGGTTCCACCATAGCACGCCAAGCGCAAATCCCATTATTAGACAGCATCAGATTGTCAGTTTCCGTGCGTCCTGCTCGAGATTCCTATGGGTGTGGCTCCCAGCGCCGGCTGACGCTCGAACTGTTATAAAAGATTTGCGAGTCTTCATAGGGACATTCGCAATTGGCACATTACATTCTGACCAGGGCCCTGCATTTAGCTCTCGGGCTTACAAGGAGGCCATGCGAGGATTGGGTGTAGCATTGCGGTACTCATCTCCGTACCATCCCGAGGGAAATTCGGTTGTGGAGAGAAAAACCGGGACTTAAAGCAATCTTTAACAGCTAGAGTATTAGGCACGGGTGAAAGTTGGGTAAAACATTTGTATGGAGTCCAGCGAGCTATGAATAACATGCCAAGAAGTTCTCTAGGGGGTGTCACTCCTTATGAGGTCCTATTTGGGACAAGAATGTGGGTACCTGATCTTGATTGTGAAGGCGCAGTGGCGGATGAAAAGCTTATTGACATCCATGATCGTTTGGCTGTTTTACAGGATCTAAATGAATCCAGGACACAACAAAGTAATGTCCACCTGAAGCAGACCGCCACTGGGGAAGTCAAATCAGTCACGGCAAGACCTGTCTGGATCCCAAAAGTCGGGGATCTGGTCAGAGAGAAAATAGCGGACAAGAAAGAATTTGGGCCATCCTACAGAAAGCCTGTACCGGTCCTAGCAATCGAAGAAACAAGAACTGTACTTCTACCGCCTCTTGCCGGAAAAAAAGGAGAAAAGATTTGTCTCAATCAACCTAATCAAACCACACTATGTGGCCGATACTAAGCAGTAGGCCACGTGGACTCCTAAGTAGCAGATGCCCTCCTCTCGCTACAATCCAAGAAGTTCAAACGGAAAGACTCATCACGTTCGAAGAGTCACCTGTACGGAATGATGGACTATGCAACAATGCTATGGAACTCGTTCCTCTTGAACCTGAAGCTCAACTTCAAACTCAAACTCAAAATGACAGACAAATAGCTGTTAGACCAAATACAGATGTCTACGTCAACGTGCCTCGACAAGAGCAAAGTACAATTTCAACAAATCCCGATGCAATTCCAACAATTGATTGAACTGCTTCTGGCTACTTCATAAATTTTGATACGTTTTCTTTGGATCCAAGTGAACCTGAAACGACGCCAGCCCAAAAATCACGCAAGCAGCAAGTAAAAGACTTTTTGAACTTTCTTAGAAGAACTTACCTGGTATCACCGTGGGTAGAACTATGGATAATTACCAGGGTGCTTTTCTTTCTTTTCTGGTTAGGTTTAGTGATAGTTTTTAACATGCTTATTAATGGACAATACATTCGACAAAGCTCTGCAGCCCAAAAGGTGAATTTAATTTTAAAACCACATCAATTATCTCATCGAGAACAAAGAGACTTGTCATCAGTGCACATTACAGCAGTTCCTATACCTGACGGTATAGTGTGGGACAAGGTTGATTTCGATATATTCGGCCCAACCGAACTTTTAAAAATACCACATTTATTTAAAATATCATTAAGTGATATCATTACCTCAAGTACATTTTCCGATGATTGGGATTTTGAAACTGTGAATAACATGTTGTCTGATTTGGAAATTTCTGCTGCATTTTCTAATAGTGAAACATTGGAAGGCACATCAGATTTTAATAGTATGTATTGTTATCAACACTATGGTCATCATTTTCTGCATAAATCTGCAAATCCTAGAAATGTGTTCACATACCACCAGTGGGAACATTGTCCAACACCGCCGAAAGGCAGTTCAAAAACATTTGCACAGAAGTTTCCATATTTTTCAGGGTTTAATATGTCTGACCCAGCCTCATATTATTATAAGGTCGCACCAACTTCAGCACAGAAAAATATGTTGACAAACACCAAACAGATTTACTCTGCTGCCTTTATTGCCCAGCTGTCTGAACAAGGTTTCGACTTATGGAAAGATACCATAGACTTAAAATCAGTCTGGGGTACTAGAGAATGGCAGGTGCAGGGGACAGAAGCTTTGTTTAGAGCATGCCTCATCCCTCAACAAATTATGTTTTTGAACGAGACAGTGCAACAGATGTCTTGCCTTGGACTAGCCAAGAATAAAGACTTGAACACACCTCGAGTGCCGACTCCATCAAACACCGAGGGAAACGAAACCTCACAAACAGGAATTACATTAGATGACATCATACAATACAATAGATCAGACCCCGATTGGAAGAAATGGTTGATTTGGCCCACAGACACCAATGGTTGTCAGGAAAGATTCATGGGTAAAACCGAAGGGTTTAGTATCTATAGGCCAGATCCACGTTATGTACAGAGACAACATCCAGGGGTAGTGACATCCTACAGTGTTGGGAAGTTGTGCCTTGATTGGCTAAAAACCTCAACACTCATAGGTGAAACAACACTTATCCTTACTGTCACAGGATGTGGATTTTAGGGATTTTTTAAAGGGTGCCAGGAAGCCCGTCAGAAACGTTTCTATTATGCTGTCTACAATGAAATATGGAAAATATTACAACAAGAGGCCGCAGAGAGACTACGGGAAATAGACCGTATAAATCTGGAAAAATCTCTAGCAGTGGTAGACAATGGGTTAACTACATTGACCTCCAGGATATATTCCTTAGGCAACATTGTATCTTCTGCGATAGACATACTAGAACAAGATTTGGCCATATTACAACACGGGCAATCACAGTTACGTTCTATTATGTTATTGAGCTGGACGCTGCAATCTTTGCGTGCAGGCTACGTGCCTTGGCGTTATATCAACAGTACGTCTCTGTTTTCTGAATACAATCTAACAGATAAACAGATAGAAATGGCACAAAGGGGAGCAAAATATACAATGCTGCGTATAGAAAAACTGGATAGATTAGCATTTACAGTGGCGGAATCACCATCCAAAGAATAGCTAATCCATGGCCATATCACTCTACCGGTCACAACTTTTTAGTATTGCCTTGAACAAAAGCAAGTAGGCAGATATGACGAAATGGGTAAGGAATACATTAAGGAATCGTGGTTATTACCATACAGATTTCGATGCCGGAGTGGGGATCGAGAAGTGTTTCTGAGCAGTACAAACTGTGAGAACGCTTTAAGTGGATCGCTCATATGCCAGGATATAATGCTGCATGGAGCTTGTAATGGTTCTGTGGCGAACCTATCCTGTCATTTGAGGGGTGCCCCAGCTGCAGTGATTACTCCAGCATTCAGGCTACTTTCGAATGGGAGTTACTTGATGCTGAACAGTCAAGGCTGCTGTGGAATGCTCCCGGGCATCGCATATCTGATAACCGTGAGCTCCAGGGTTACTTGTTGATTGCAAGTATTGTTTCCACCGACTCATACAGTCAGGGAGGCACCTTTATGGCCTTCACTGAATGTTTCTTCAATACGGTTTGATACTCTAAGCAGAATGAAAGCCATGTTTCTACAGAAGTCTGTGCCCTTAACCTCGGCTCGCAAGACTTTTGATCGCAAGGTCTTCGGCAGAGATACAGGCGCTCATTCATACAAACTGCCCTTTCCATTTCGCAGAAATGGTAAATCGTATCTTTAACATGTCTGATACGACAGGCATTGTCCACCTATTTAAGACCATAGGTTCTGGACTTCTGAGCACCTTTCAGATGGTACTTGGAGTTATACCAAACTTCATTCATTCCGTATTCGGAAGCGTCTTTGGAGGACTTCCGCTGATCCTGTTTCTAATAGCGGGAATCCTGATTGTTATTTTTCTGCTACGCAATGGACGTCCCAGTCACCAAGGAGATGGAAAAAGCACTCCTGGAGCGGAAATACCGTGATCGCATGGTACAACATCTAGGCACGCCTCGCCTAAGAGAACTAAGTGCATCTTGGTTCTTGTCATTTCGACCAGTCTGGATGGACTGCATCTTACCTGTCCTCCGATGCCTGTTTTGCGGAGAAGAATGCGTGTTAGACCTTTGTTTGACACTCCCATCATGTGCGCAACCGGACGTGAATGCGTTACTGGACCCAATAACGGCCCATGTTCTGCAGTGTCCTCAGCGTATTTCAATGTTGGTGGCGGCATTCCTTGAGCCACCGCAGGTAGTAACTACACCTGTTGGTATGAACACCGGCTCCTCCACTGACACCCAAGCTTTGGACGGCGCACAGGCTGCCCCAGCACCGGCTGCGGACAGCGTGGAACATCATCTGTGCTCAATTGACATTCTTTGCGAAGTGTTACAGGGGCCGTCTACTGCGGGAGCAAGCAACAGAAATGTTGCGTCTACCAGTCAGGACACATAAACATTTGACTCATTTGGCTCGTCATCTGCTGGGAAGAAATTCGCCCTTTTTTAAACAAGCTAAAATTTGGAACTATGAAACTAAATTGACATTCCTTTCATTTTTTGGGCATACATGGCTTTAAATTGCTTATAGTAGTTCGGACTATAATTACAGACACTTTTTAGAGCTAGGGCTTGAGAAAAACTTTCTTTTAAATTTTTAAGTTTTTAGAAATTTTTAGACGTTTTTAAACATTTTAGCAAAAGAAATGTTTTTTTAACACTTTGTGCGTACCAATGTTTTGTTTGAATGATAGTACAATAATAGGTTACCTATGTCGTCCTTTCGGAAGAGGAGTGGGTGTTATATTCCATATAGGTACCCTATATAGGCGCAGGCAACACTGCAACCTTTCACCTATATTCTTCCCTACATTACATACATAACGGTTCTTAGGCACTGACCTTTACCCAGATATGACACTGCATTCAGAACGCGGGTTTTTCCCTGGTTCGATTCTCACACATTATGCATGAGGCTTCTTGGAAGCACAGCAGGGCTAACAGTAGGATTACCATCTCCTGTATAATATCTCTGTATAAAGTTCAGGCCCAACGTCATCCTTTTAGGCCCACACAGTAACACAGCAAGGTAGGACCCCTGTGGAGACCTATGGGTATATATACATCATGCCTTGCTTAGAAAGACAGAGGAGACCGTGACTTCCCGGCTGACACACTGACCAGAGGCGCTGAGGCTCCTGCATGCAGACGCTTCAGCTAGCAGTGGTCTAACATCCCTAGCGGGGTGTCCAACTCGAGACCAGGACGGGGTACCACATTATCTAAACTCTCAGGTAATGGGGTGGACTAAATCCTAGAGGGATTCTTGGCATAACACCTACATAGATGCTAGATACATTTAGGTACATCTAGTTAGGGAGACATCGTAGAAGTACGCACCTTTAGTACGCATCTTTAGTACGCACTTTTAGGTTGCACTTTTTATCATGTGTTTTATGTACATGTATATATTCATGATTTCTGCAAGATGGTAGAGCTATACCATCCCTTTACTTTTGTAGTATTGCTAATCATATATCTCTGCTACTGTCTAATGGTTGTTGCACCTCATATATTCTACACTAGAATAACAACTGTTCAATAAATACCTATTGAAACGCCCAGACTGTTTATTCTGTGTATATCTGAGACAAACTAAGTGAGCACAAGTGACTGAGCGAAAGGTAGTATATTGTTTCCACGATCCTGGGGGATCAGGGTTGTCATGTTCTAAGGTTGCCAAGAACTATTCTCTCCCCGATAAGAGGAGACTCTAGTGGCACTGTGAGCTAGCTAATGCAAACAGGCTAACGTATCCGGTGGGGGTGCACAGAATCAGTCTGTCACCAAACCCACAGTTTATGTTATCAAAAACGCACAGATCCTGTATAGGTAATATAGGAACTACATGACAGTGATGATATCACTAAGAGAAATTTTAAATAAGTGTGGTAGTCTTAATAATTCAGTAGGACCATGCACATCATAAGAAACTCTGTCCCAAACTATTCCTTCAGGAACTGGAACTGCTGCAATGTTCACTAAGGACAGGTCTCTCCGTTCACAGTGTGATGATACATGCGGTTTCAGGACCAAGTTCACATGTTGTACTGCAGGGCATCCAGGGAAATAATGTCCATTCAGGAGCAAGAAGAAGACTGTCACTATACCGATCCAAAGGACTAGGAACAGTAGATAAATTGTAATCCAGAGCTGTAGCCCGCGCAAAACAAAGCAAGTCTTTTTCAGCCAAAGGTAGAATTCACAAATTATTTGTTTGTGGGGAACAGGCGGCGGCGGTAACTCGGGTTCACTTGGATCCAATAAGAAATTGTCAAAATCTATGAAGTAGCCAGATGCAGTTTGATCTATCTTTGGTAGCTCAGCAGTTTTTGTGGAACAGTAGCAAACTACAGGAGGTAGCCCTTAAACCCTAAAGAGACCAGGGCAATAATCTGTAGCAAACAACAATGTCTCAAGGGTATCGTTTCAGGGGCAGGTATACATATATGTACGTAATGACACAATTACTTAGACAGGATTTAATCCAAAAAGGAAAGAAACCAAGGAAACAAATCAAATAAATGCAAAATGTATTTCATGTAATAAACATGTTGGACATATTAACTTCATATGTTCAAGCACATGAGTCAGTAGCACTGCGTTACATTCAATGGCATGTAACCAACAAAATACTGTGCACAAGTGCTCATGAAGTGTAGTGACGGCGCAAGTGACACATGACGTGGTATGAACAGTGAGAATGATGGGCGCAACAACAAGTGAGATAAAACCACGAATTACATGCTCAGGATACCGCGACAACAAATGGCAAGAGAAATCAATTTTAAAACGTGTAGGGTATCCGTAGGTAGGGGCGCCAAAAGTTCCACTGTGGGAGTCGACGGCGTTTCGGCCTGCAAAAGTCTTAGGCCATCATCAGGACCAGGTTACATTAGTTCAATTGCAGTGTCATGGTAGCCAGGAGTAAGTAATGCAGGCAGTAGTCCAGGCCTCGCAAAGCTCGGGACGTGAAGAAGGCTACTAAAGAGCTTCAAGATGAAAAGATGTTCAAAGTAATCAGAAGTAGGACAGCAGGCAGCCTATGGGTCTGTCAGTATGTCTGGAATCAATCGTAGAGTGCCGGCAGGTGGAACTGGCAGATGCCTCCGTTTGAGACATATTCACATAGATGTCGGTGTTAGGCCAAATTGAGATCTGTGTTTCATTTGTAGATTGATGTTGTTCAATTTCAACAGGTACAAGCTGCATTCCGTTGCTGGTAACTCCACTTCATGGAGTAGAATCTTCAAACGTAATTAATCTTCCATCTGAACTTCCTGTATGGTAGCAGGAGGACATCGGTTGCTACCCAGGAGCCCACGCGGCATACTATTGAGTATTGGCCACATATAGTGTGGTTTGATCAGATCAATTGAGACGAATCTCTTTTCTTTCTTGCCGGCAAGGGGCGGAAGAAGTACTGTTCTTGTTCCTTCGACAGCCAGGACAGGTACAAGCGCTCTGTAGGAGGGCCCAAGTTCTTTTTGTCCACAATCTTTTCCCTTACCAGGTCCCCAATCTTTGGGACCCAGGCAGGTCTTGCCAGAACAGCTTTCACTTCTCCAGTGGCGGTGCATTTTACTTGGACGTTGCTTTGTAATGCCGGGAATTTATTGAGTTCCTGTAAAACAGCCAAACGATCATTGATGTCAAATGGTTTTTCATCCACCAAGGTGCTGTCTCAGTCGAGGTCAGGTACCCACATTCTAATCCCAAACAGGACTTCATATGGAGTACGGCCCCCCCAGTGAACTTCTTGGCATGTTGTTTAGTGTCCTCTGGACCCCATATAGGTGATTGACCCAACTGCCAACCGAGCCTAATACCCTAGCTGTTAGGGATTGCTTTAAGTTCCTGTTCTTCCTCTCCACTTTTGAATTTCCCTCGGGATGATATGGAGAGGAATACCACAATGCCACACCAAAACTTCCCATTGCTTCTTTGAAAGCCCGTGAGCTAAACGCAGGACCACGGTCGGAATGTAATGTGCCAAATGCGTATGTCTCAATGAAGACTCGCAAATCCTTTATAACAGTTCAGGCGTCAGCCGAGCGCTGAGGCCAAACCCACAGGAATCTAGAGCATGAATCCACTGCCACCAAGATGTACCTGTAAACCCCATCAGATTGTAAGGGGCCGCAGTGGTCCAAATAGACACATGCGAGAGGTCTGTCTGATATCAGTAATGGTGTTTGCTGTGGACGTGTTACGGTAGAACTTTTCATCTGCTGACAGAAGTCGCACTTAAGGATATAACCCTTGGTCTATTTAGTAAGTATGGCTTTAAATTGCTTATAGTAGTTCGGACTATAATTACGGACACTTTTTAGAGCTAGGGCTTGAGAAAAACTTTCTTTTTACATTTTTAAGTTTTTAGAAATTTTTAGACGTATTTAAACATTTTAGCAAAAGAAATGTTTTTTTAACACTTTGTGCGTACCAATGTTTTGTTTGAATGATAGTACAATAATAGGTTACATATGTCGTCCTTTCGGAAGAGGAGTGGGTGTTATATTCCATATAGGTACCCTATATAGGCGCAGGCAACACTGCAACCTTTCACCTATATTCTTCCCTACATTACATACATAACGGTTCTTAGGCACTGACCTTTTACCCAGATATGACACTGCATTCAGAACGCGGGTTTTTCCCTGGTTCGATTCTCATACATTATGCATGAGGCTTCTTGGAAGCACAGCAGGGCTAACAGTAGGATTACCATCTCCTGTATAATATCTCTGTATAAAGTTCAGGCCCAACGTCATCCTTTTAGGCCCACACAGTAACACAGCAAGGTAGGACCCCTGTGGAGACCTATGGGTATATATACATCATGCCTTGCTTAGAAAGACAGAGGAGACCGTGACTTCCCGGCTGACACACTGACCAGAGGCGCTGAGGCTCCTGCATGCAGACGCTTCAGCTAGCAGTGGTCTAACATCCCTAGCGGGGTGTCCAACTCGACACCAGGACGGGGTACCACATTATCTAAACTCTCAGGTAATGGGGTGGACTAAATCCTAGAGGGATTCTTGGCATAACACCTACATAGATGCTAGATACATTTAGGTACATCTAGTTATGGAGACATCGTAGAAGTACGCACCTTTAGTACGCATCTTTAGTACGCACTTTTAGGTTGCACTTTTTATCATGTGTTTTATGTACATGTATATATTCATGATTTCTGCAAGATGGTAGAGCTATACCATCCCTTTACTTTTGTAGTATTGCTAATCATATATCTCTGCTACTGTCTAATGGTTGTTGCACCTCATATATTCTACACTAGAATAACAACTGTTCAATAAATACCTATTGAAACGCCCAGACTGTTTATTCTGTGTATATCTGAGACAAACTAAGTGAGCACGAGTGACTGAGCGAAAGGTAGTATATTGTTTCCACGATCCTGGGGGATCAGGGTTGTCATGTTCTAAGGTTGCCAAGAACTATTCTCTCCCCCGATAAGAGGAGACTCTAGTGGCACTGTGAGCTAGCTAATGCAAACAGGCTAACGTATCCGGTGGGGGTGCACAGAATCAGTCTGCCACCAAACCCACAGTTTATGTTATCCAAAACGCGCAGATCCTGTAAAGGTAATATAGGAATTACACGACATTACGCCGCCAACGTTGGTTGGGTACTTATTTAACAGTAGAATCTGAGTAGTTCAGTTGTGCTATTCTCAGAGACCCCTACTCATAAAACACCAGAGACGTCTGGAGTGGATGGGCACAAACTCCGCCACAGCTGAGTAGGCTAAAAATCCTATTTATTGGCTGCTGGTTAATCAAGCTTGAAGGACACATTGTTCCTAAAATTGTGCATAAACACCTTATCTTGGTTCCCTTGAAAAGTTATTTAGTGTACTAAAACAATGACAAACTTAGACCCACTGCAAGAAGCACTGCCCCTCAAAGACGAGGAAGATGCAGGCGCAATACAAATTGCACCAAATTTTAGAAATACAGTCACCCTGAGACTACTAGAGAATGGCTTGTCAGCTAGGGGTGGCATGGTAGTTTTCGTGATTGAGGCACACGAATCAAACCGCACAGAGGTATTTTATTCGTGGGTTACATTCCCAGCAGCAAATGCAAGAACAAAAACATTTCATTCTTACCAGAAGGAGATGCACCAATGGAATATTGTCCGTTCGAGGACATAGAGGTTCCACACACGTACCAGGAACACTTATACTGGTTTAAAGGTGCCCTACCCCACATAAGAAGAAGAGTAAGACTCGGCCCGCTCGGAAGAGAAGGGGCAACATGGCCGATATTAGCAGCCTACACACCACATCCTGACATTGACACAATGCCACAAGGAGACTTACTCATACAACACAAAGATTTAATTAAAATGTACAGGAACATGACGCAATTAGTCATGAGGACGTTAACAGTCCAACCAGCAATAGTTGAAACAAATGGAACTCAAATTCAGGGTACAGCAACTAAAATCACACCACAAACATTACACGCGGTAATGGGTAAAATGCCCACAAAACGTGAACAAATACCATTCTGGGTAGCTCAGAAAATAACTCAGCTAGAGGCAGTATTCCTGAATACTACCCCGTATGAAAACAGAATGCTAACAATCTGCTTGCCCTTGGGGATAACACCACAGTTAGAGGATTGTACCACTTGGGGTACAGTCTTTGCTGCCATATATACCAGAACTCATGGTATCCCGTCATTAGCAGTAGTACCTGATGTATTAAGACAGATACAAAACGAGTACGGAGCAGAGCCTGCCCTAAACTTAGGGATGAAGTTACTAGGTAACTATGACCAGGTATCAGCCATAATGCTAGCTAACATTAAAGGGGAAGCAGCTTCAGTGGCTATCCGCCAACGCCTAAGGGAGTTCAATCCTTTAGATCAACAACATGAACTACCCAAAATAATTGAAACTGCGTATGCAGAATTAGGCAGAGACAGTTTGGGTGGGAAAGCTTTAAAACCACAACTGATGGGCAGTCCTGAAAAGGACACTTCTAAGCAGACACCTACTTCTACTAAGAAGATGTGGGACAATAAAAAACAACAAAACTTTAAAGGAAATAGATCTCAATCCCGAGGTAGATCTCCTCCACAGGAGCCCTCCGAAAATAGGTATAACCTTAGGAATAGGGATTACATTAGGAAACCTGACAGGTATCAGGATACTGATACACGTTCCTCTGGTTCCTTTCAGGGTTCATCAAAAAACTCCGAGAGGGAAGGACGGTCAGAAAGACAAGAAGAGCGTACAAAGTCCAGAGACAAGCAGCACCCTCAAGATTACACTTCTAAAAAAGAAGAAAAACCAAAGCAAAAGCCACAGTTCAAAAAGAAGAAAGTTGCAGGTCTAAAGATCAGACATGCCCAGAATTCTGAGGACTCGACTACTGAACCGGGAATGGGCTCTGACGATGCTAGACAGTGCGGCAGAAATAACAATAGCTCGCCAGAACTTGATGGAATTTCTGGTGACAGCGGACTTGAATGATTATATCACGGTAGAGACACCCGATACTAGGGTAAGTGTCCCACATAAAGTATATGAAATAACGCTCCAGATGGAGGGGGACAAGTGTAGAAAAGTGAGAGGTCTCTTTTGGGAGAACCTTACGTTTGGCTATGACATTTTATTAGCTGAACAAGATTGGCCGCCAGCATTCATCATGGATTGCCCTAAAGGAGAAACAGTAATTCTTCCAGCTTTCTCAGACCATACTCCCAGGCACTTGCAACACACATATGCGCAGGAGTGGGCGGTAGCCCAGGCTCCGGCATTATACAAAAACCATGTTGGATGGGATGAGGATTCAACCCACCACATAAGTCCTTTAAAAATACTCCAACTGCACAGAGGCAGTATCCAATAAAGCAAGAAGCTAAAAACACAGGCCAGGGAGATCTTAGATCAACTTGAATACCAAGGGGTGATTGAAACTTGCACCTCACCAATGAACAATCCTTTGTTTCCTGCCATGAAACCGGACAACTCATATCGTCTAGTTTTAGATTACAGACATTTAAACACTTGCACTAAGACATTTGCAGTCCAAAATGCACACAGTGCCGCATTAATGAATAACATTGTGCGGAAAAATATAAAACAACACTTGATATCTCAAATGGATTTTTCTGACAAAATATAGCGCCTGAAAGCAGGTATCTAGCAGTCTTCTCAGCGCTTGGGACCCAGCGGCAATTTTGTCGACTCCCCCAGGGGTATAAGAACAGCCCGGGGTTGTTTTCTGCAAGGGTAACAGAGTTACTTCAAAATTTGGATGAAGAGGCATTGTCCTATGTGGATGATATTTATCAGACGGACGATGACCTAGAGGAACACTTGAACAGAGTGAATACCATAATTTTGGGATTTGCATCTGAGGGCTACAAATTCAACTTTAAAAAATCAAAAATTGCCCACCTCAGTGTCCTGTTTTTAGGGTATGAGCTTGCAAGTAAAGGAAAAAGCCTGGCAGCCAATTTTTTTGAAAAATGCGCGTTGCTCCAACCTCCAAAATCATTGAAAAATTTACAATCAATACTGGGATTTCTACATTTTGGTAGAACATACATTTTGGATTACGCAGAAAGAGTAAAACCTTTCTACGATTTAATAAAACCTGATTTTTCAGTAAAACAATGGACACAGGAACATACAGAAACACTTCGTTCCTTACAAGCTGACATGATAGCTTCCAAACACTTACAGACACGCGTAAATGTACGCAACCTGGTGATCCGTATAGTTGCGGGTCAATCAGGGTACACCTATCTGACATATAATGATGGTGAAACAGTACCAATTGCATACAAATCACATTTGTACACAAACGCTGAGATGCGCTTCGCATCTACAGAAAGATTCTGACAGCAGTACAGACCGCTGTAGTGAGAGAAAGAGCACTGGCTCAGGGGAAATGAATAATAGTAGTTACTCCGGTTCCAGCCTTAGAGGCTGCGACAAAGTCAAGCGTTCCTAACGCGAAAGCTTTACATCCGAGATGGATACAATGGGCTAATTCACTCACTTCAACAGATGTAGAATACAGGTACCACCAATTTTAAAGACACAAGCATTCCTGCAATACGAACAAGAATATCCTCTACCGAATGAAATAATGCCTCTAGATCAGTATGAATATATTATTTACACTGACGGATCTGCTCAACCGGCCATAGGAAGTAAGCAACAATATAGCGCAGCATGTGCAATCGTTAAAGGTCGCATGCCGGATGGAAAATTCCACCCAAGTTGCACAAAAACACAGTCTCTAGGAGACTGCACGGCACAGTTGGCAGAGTTAAAAGCGCTGATACTGGCACTAGTGAATACGGATCGAGAGTTCCCCACACTAATTGTGTGCGATTCCTTTTACTGTGTGCAGTCTTACAATGAATACTTGCAACACTGGGTTCAAAACGGGTTCAAAGACGCAAGAGGTGGCACAATTAAGCATAAAATGCTATGGGAACAGGTAGTGGAGTTGAAATCCGGACTACCGAGGGCTCACGTGATACATACACTGAGTCATCAGCGTGATGGCGTTCACGGTGAAGGGAATTCATTGGCTGATGAAGCCGCAAAGGGGCTGTACGCACGGCTTCCGTAGCTGCAATCACTCGTTCTAAAACGAGAATAGAGGGTGAGATTATGGTAGCTGTCATTGCTTCACGCAAACACAGCAAAGCACTCCCACTCAAGTACTCCTACAAGTTAGATGCCAATAACATTCCATTTGCTCAGATTCCTGGAGTGGGGGATAGAGTAATTCCAAATATGGATCGTAGGTTAGGTTTAATTCTAGCAGCACACGAAGGGATAGGTTCTGCACATGATGGAGTTACGGCAACAGTTTCATTGTTGAAACAACGCTATTGGTGGCCTGGATTAACAAAGCAGACGAAAGACTATGGGGCTCATTACGATGGCGGGCGGACCTGAGTCCGCCCGCCATTGTTGCGGTGTGTGGGACCACCCACCAGACATGCGGCGGTCCTACCACTGCAATTAGGATGCGCCCGCAACATTGCGGACGGTGCTGCTGGCTGCAGCACCGTACGCAATGCCAAAATACCATGCTGTGCATTTCCCTGCACTATGTGGCAGGCACCACACGGTGCCTGCCACGCAGTGCAGGGAAATGCAGGGGTACCACCCCCCAGTGCACAGCTACCTCCCCCACACAAGGGGGGCTCGATACGGGCCCTCGAATCCATTTCCGCCTGTCTTCTCGCAGTGGGATGTCCGCTGCGAAAAGACAGGCAGAAAGGGATATCGTAATCGCTATGGCGGTGCCTGCAAGGCACCGCCACAATGTTGGCCCATAGTTTAGTTCCGCAAGGCGGGCGGAAAAGGACCGCCTTGCGGAACCGTGGCGGACGGTCTTTCCGTCCGCCGTGGACAGATTGGGATTCCCACCGCCATCCTACTCCGGCGGTGGGGAAATCGGGCTCTGATGGCGGAAGGACCGGCACCGCATGGCTGGCGGTGGCGGTCATTCCGCCATCGTAATGACCCCCTATGTCTTGAAATGCGACATCTGTCAGCATACGGAAGGTTCCACCATAGCACGCCAAGCGCAAATCCCATTATTAGACAGCATCAGATTGTCAGTTTCCGTGCGTCCTGCTCGAGATTCCTATGGGTGTGGCTCCCAGCGCCGGCTGACGCTCGAACTGTTATAAAAGATTTGCGAGTCTTCATAGGGACATTCGCAATTGGCACATTACATTCTGACCAGGGCCCTGCATTTAGCTCTCGGGCTTACAAGGAGGCCATGCGAGGATTGGGTGTAGCATTGCGGTACTCATCTCCGTACCATCCCGAGGGAAATTCGGTTGTGGAGAGAAAAACCGGGACTTAAAGCAATCTTTAACAGCTAGAGTATTAGGCACGGGTGAAAGTTGGGTAAAACATTTGTATGGAGTCCAGCGAGCTATGAATAACATGCCAAGAAGTTCTCTAGGGGGTGTCACTCCTTATGAGGTCCTATTTGGGACAAGAATGTGGGTACCTGATCTTGATTGTGAAGGCGCAGTGGCGGATGAAAAGCTTATTGACATCCATGATCGTTTGGCTGTTTTACAGGATCTAAATGAATCCAGGACACAACAAAGTAATGTCCACCTGAAGCAGACCGCCACTGGGGAAGTCAAATCAGTCACGGCAAGACCTGTCTGGATCCCAAAAGTCGGGGATCTGGTCAGAGAGAAAATAGCGGACAAGAAAGAATTTGGGCCATCCTACAGAAAGCCTGTACCGGTCCTAGCAATCGAAGAAACAAGAACTGTACTTCTACCGCCTCTTGCCGGAAAAAAGGAGAAAAGATTTGTCTCAATCAACCTAATCAAACCACACTATGTGGCCGATACTAAGCAGTAGGCCACGTGGACTCCTAAGTAGCAGATGCCCTCCTCTCGCTACAATCCAAGAAGTTCAAACGGAAAGACTCATCACGTTCGAAGAGTCACCTGTACGGAATGATGGACTATGCAACAATGCTATGGAACTCGTTCCTCTTGAACCTGAAGCTCAACTTCAAACTCAAACTCAAAATGACAGACAAATAGCTGTTAGACCAAATACAGATGTCTACGTCAACGTGCCTCGACAAGAGCAAAGTACAATTTCAACAAATCCCGATGCAATTCCAACAATTGATTGAACTGCTTCTGGCTACTTCATAAATTTTGATACGTTTTCTTTGGATCCAAGTGAACCTGAAACGACGCCAGCCCAAAAATCACGCAAGCAGCAAGTAAAAGACTTTTTGAACTTTCTTAGAAGAACTTACCTGGTATCACCGTGGGTAGAACTATGGATAATTACCAGGGTGCTTTTCTTTCTTTTCTGGTTAGGTTTAGTGATAGTTTTTAACATGCTTATTAATGGACAATACATTCGACAAAGCTCTGCAGCCCAAAAGGTGAATTTAATTTTAAAACCACATCAATTATCTCATCGAGAACAAAGAGACTTGTCATCAGTGCACATTACAGCAGTTCCTATACCTGACGGTATAGTGTGGGACAAGGTTGATTTCGATATATTCGGCCCAACCGAACTTTTAAAAATACCACATTTATTTAAAATATCATTAAGTGATATCATTACCTCAAGTACATTTTCCGATGATTGGGATTTTGAAACTGTGAATAACATGTTGTCTGATTTGGAAATTTCTGCTGCATTTTCTAATAGTGAAACATTGGAAGGCACATCAGATTTTAATAGTATGTATTGTTATCAACACTATGGTCATCATTTTCTGCATAAATCTGCAAATCCTAGAAATGTGTTCACATACCACCAGTGGGAACATTGTCCAACACCGCCGAAAGGCAGTTCAAAAACATTTGCACAGAAGTTTCCATATTTTTCAGGGTTTAATATGTCTGACCCAGCCTCATATTATTATAAGGTCGCACCAACTTCAGCACAGAAAAATATGTTGACAAACACCAAACAGATTTACTCTGCTGCCTTTATTGCCCAGCTGTCTGAACAAGGTTTCGACTTATGGAAAGATACCATAGACTTAAAATCAGTCTGGGGTACTAGAGAATGGCAGGTGCAGGGGACAGAAGCTTTGTTTAGAGCATGCCTCATCCCTCAACAAATTATGTTTTTGAACGAGACAGTGCAACAGATGTCTTGCCTTGGACTAGCCAAGAATAAAGACTTGAACACACCTCGAGTGCCGACTCCATCAAACACCGAGGGAAACGAAACCTCACAAACAGGAATTACATTAGATGACATCATACAATACAATAGATCAGACCCCGATTGGAAGAAATGGTTGATTTGGCCCACAGACACCAATGGTTGTCAGGAAAGATTCATGGGTAAAACCGAAGGGTTTAGTATCTATAGGCCAGATCCACGTTATGTACAGAGACAACATCCAGGGGTAGTGACATCCTACAGTGTTGGGAAGTTGTGCCTTGATTGGCTAAAAACCTCAACACTCATAGGTGAAACAACACTTATCCTTACTGTCACAGGATGTGGATTTTAGGGATTTTTTAAAGGGTGCCAGGAAGCCCGTCAGAAACGTTTCTATTATGCTGTCTACAATGAAATATGGAAAATATTACAACAAGAGGCCGCAGAGAGACTACGGGAAATAGACCGTATAAATCTGGAAAAATCTCTAGCAGTGGTAGACAATGGGTTAACTACATTGACCTCCAGGATATATTCCTTAGGCAACATTGTATCTTCTGCGATAGACATACTAGAACAAGATTTGGCCATATTACAACACGGGCAATCACAGTTACGTTCTATTATGTTATTGAGCTGGACGCTGCAATCTTTGCGTGCAGGCTACGTGCCTTGGCGTTATATCAACAGTACGTCTCTGTTTTCTGAATACAATCTAACAGATAAACAGATAGAAATGGCACAAAGGGGAGCAAAATATACAATGCTGCGTATAGAAAAACTGGATAGATTAGCATTTACAGTGGCGGAATCACCATCCAAAGAATAGCTAATCCATGGCCATATCACTCTACCGGTCACAACTTTTTAGTATTGCCTTGAACAAAAGCAAGTAGGCAGATATGACGAAATGGGTAAGGAATACATTAAGGAATCGTGGTTATTACCATACAGATTTCGATGCCGGAGTGGGGATCGAGAAGTGTTTCTGAGCAGTACAAACTGTGAGAACGCTTTAAGTGGATCGCTCATATGCCAGGATATAATGCTGCATGGAGCTTGTAATGGTTCTGTGGCGAACCTATCCTGTCATTTGAGGGGTGCCCCAGCTGCAGTGATTACTCCAGCATTCAGGCTACTTTCGAATGGGAGTTACTTGATGCTGAACAGTCAAGGCTGCTGTGGAATGCTCCCGGGCATCGCATATCTGATAACCGTGAGCTCCAGGGTTACTTGTTGATTGCAAGTATTGTTTCCACCGACTCATACAGTCAGGGAGGCACCTTTATGGCCTTCACTGAATGTTTCTTCAATACGGTTTGATACTCTAAGCAGAATGAAAGCCATGTTTCTACAGAAGTCTGTGCCCTTAACCTCGGCTCGCAAGACTTTTGATCGCAAGGTCTTCGGCAGAGATACAGGCGCTCATTCATACAAACTGCCCTTTCCATTTCGCAGAAATGGTAAATCGTATCTTTAACATGTCTGATACGACAGGCATTGTCCACCTATTTAAGACCATAGGTTCTGGACTTCTGAGCACCTTTCAGATGGTACTTGGAGTTATACCAAACTTCATTCATTCCGTATTCGGAAGCGTCTTTGGAGGACTTCCGCTGATCCTGTTTCTAATAGCGGGAATCCTGATTGTTATTTTTCTGCTACGCAATGGACGTCCCAGTCACCAAGGAGATGGAAAAAGCACTCCTGGAGCGGAAATACCGTGATCGCATGGTACAACATCTAGGCACGCCTCGCCTAAGAGAACTAAGTGCATCTTGGTTCTTGTCATTTCGACCAGTCTGGATGGACTGCATCTTACCTGTCCTCCGATGCCTGTTTTGCGGAGAAGAATGCGTGTTAGACCTTTGTTTGACACTCCCATCATGTGCGCAACCGGACGTGAATGCGTTACTGGACCCAATAACGGCCCATGTTCTGCAGTGTCCTCAGCGTATTTCAATGTTGGTGGCGGCATTCCTTGAGCCACCGCAGGTAGTAACTACACCTGTTGGTATGAACACCGGCTCCTCCACTGACACCCAAGCTTTGGACGGCGCACAGGCTGCCCCAGCACCGGCTGCGGACAGCGTGGAACATCATCTGTGCTCAATTGACATTCTTTGCGAAGTGTTACAGGGGCCGTCTACTGCGGGAGCAAGCAACAGAAATGTTGCGTCTACCAGTCAGGACACATAAACATTTGACTCATTTGGCTCGTCATCTGCTGGGAAGAAATTCGCCCTTTTTTAAACAAGCTAAAATTTGGAACTATGAAACTAAATTGACATTCCTTTCATTTTTTGGGCATACATGGCTTTAAATTGCTTATAGTAGTTCGGACTATAATTACGGACACTTTTTAGAGCTAGGGCTTGAGAAAAACTTTCTTTTTAAATTTTTAAGTTTTTAGAAATTGTTAGACGTTTTTAAACATTTTAGCAAAAGAAATGTTTTTTTAACACTTTGTGCGTACCAATGTTTTGTTTGAATGATAGTACAATAATAGGTTACATATGTCGTCCTTTCGGAAGAGGAGTGGGTGTTATATTCCATATAGGTACCCTATATAGGCGCAGGCAACACTGCAACCTTTCACCTATATTCTTCCCTACATTACATACATAACGGTTCTTAGGCACTGACCTTTACCCAGATATGACACTGCATTCAGAACGCGGGTTTTTCCCTGGTTCGATTCTCACACATTATGCATGAGGCTTCTTGGAAGCACAGCAGGGCTAACAGTAGGATTACCATCTCCTGTATAATATCTCTGTATAAAGTTCAGGCCCAACGTCATCCTTTTAGGCCCACACAGTAACACAGCAAGGTAGGACCCCTGTGGAGACCTATGGGTATATATACATCATGCCTTGCTTAGAAAGACAGAGGAGACCGTGACTTCCCGGCTGACACACTGACCAGAGGCGCTGAGGCTCCTGCATGCAGACGCTTCAGCTAGCAGTGGTCTAACATCCCTAGCGGGGTGTCCAACTCGAGACCAGGACGGGGTACCACATTATCTAAACTCTCAGGTAATGGGGTGGACTAAATCCTAGAGGGATTCTTGGCATAACACCTACATAGATGCTAGATACATTTAGGTACATCTAGTTAGGGAGACATCGTAGAAGTACGCACCTTTAGTACGCATCTTTAGTACGCACTTTTAGGTTGCACTTTTTATCATGTGTTTTATGTACATGTATATATTCATGATTTCTGCAAGATGGTAGAGCTATACCATCCCTTTACTTTTGTAGTATTGCTAATCAAATATCTCTGCTACTGTCTAATGGTTGTTGTCACCTCATATATTCTACACTAGAATAACAACTGTTCAATAAATACCTATTGAAACGCCCAGACTGTTTATTCTGTGTATATCTGAGACAAACTAAGTGAGCACAAGTGACTGAGCGAAAGGTAGTATATTGTTTCCACGATCCTGGGGGATCAGGGTTGTCATGTTCTAAGGTTGCCAAGAACTATTCTCTCCCCGATAAGAGGAGACTCTAGTGGCACTGTGAGCTAGCTAATGCAAACAGGCTAACGTATCCGGTGGGGGTGCACAGAATCAGTCTGTCACCAAACCCACAGTTTATGTTATCAAAAACGCACAGATCCTGTATAGGTAATATAGGAACTACATGACAGTGATGATATCACTAAGAGAAATTTTAAATAAGTGTGGTAGTCTTAATAATTCAGTAGGACCATGCACATCATAAGAAACTCTGTCCCAAACTATTCCTTCAGGAACTGGAACTGCTGCAATGTTCACTAAGGACAGGTCTCTCCGTTCACAGTGTGATGATACATGCGGTTTCAGGACCAAGTTCACATGTTGTACTGCAGGGCATCCAGGGAAATAATGTCCATTCAGGAGCAAGAAGAAGACTGTCACTATACCGATCCAAAGGACTAGGAACAGTAGATAAATTGTAATCCAGAGCTGTAGCCCGCGCAAAACAAAGTAAGTCTTTTTCAGCCAAAGGTAGAATTCACAAATTATTTGTTTGTGGGGAACAGGCGGCGGCGGTAACTCGGGTTCACTTGGATCCAATAAGAAATTGTCAAAATCTATGAAGTAGCCAGATGCAGTTTGATCTATCTTTGGTAGCTCAGCAGTTTTTGTGGAACAGTAGCAAACTACAGGAGGTAGCCCTTAAACCCTAAAGAGACCAGGGCAATAATCTGTAGCAAACAACAATGTCTCAAGGGTATCGTTTCAGGGGGCAGGTATACATATATGTACGTAATGACACAATTACTTAGACAGGATTTAATCCAAAAAGGAAAGAAACCAAGGAAACAAATCAAATAAATGCAAAATGTATTTCATGTAATAAACATGTTGGACATATTAACTTCATATGTTCAAGCACATGAGTCAGTAGCACTGCGTTACATTCAATGGCATGTAACCAACAAAATACTGTGCACAAGTGCTCATGAAGTGTAGTGACGGCGCAAGTGACACATGACGTGGTATGAACAGTGAGAATGATGGGCGCAACAACAAGTGAGATAAAACCACGAATTACATGCTCAGGATACCGCGACAACAAATGGCAAGAGAAATCAATTTTAAAACGTGTAGGGTATCCGTAGGTAGGGGCGCCAAAAGTTCCACTGTGGGAGTCGACGGCGTTTCGGCCTGCAAAAGTCTTAGGCCATCATCAGGACCAGGTTACATTAGTTCAATTGCAGTGTCATGGTAGCCAGGAGTAAGTAATGCAGGCAGTAGTCCAGGCCTCGCAAAGCTCGGGACGTGAAGAAGGCTACTAAAGAGCTTCAAGATGAAAAGATGTTCAAAGTAATCAGAAGTAGGACAGCAGGCAGCCTATGGGTCTGTCAGTATGTCTGGAATCAATCGTAGAGTGCCGGCAGGTGGAACTGGCAGATGCCTCCGTTTGAGACATATTCACATAGATGTCGGTGTTAGGCCAAATTGAGATCTGTGTTTCATTTGTAGATTGATGTTGTTCAATTTCAACAGGTACAAGCTGCATTCCGTTGCTGGTAACTCCACTTCATGGAGTAGAATCTTCAAACGTAATTAATCTTCCATCTGAACTTCCTGTATGGTAGCAGGAGGACATCGGTTGCTACCCAGGAGCCCACGCGGCATACTATTGAGTATTGGCCACATATAGTGTGGTTTGATCAGATCAATTGAGACGAATCTCTTTTCTTTCTTGCCGGCAAGGGGCGGAAGAAGTACTGTTCTTGTTCCTTCGACAGCCAGGACAGGTACAAGCGCTCTGTAGGAGGGCCCAAGTTCTTTTTGTCCACAATCTTTTCCCTTACCAGGTCCCCAATCTTTGGGACCCAGGCAGGTCTTGCCAGAACAGCTTTCACTTCTCCAGTGGCGGTGCATTTTACTTGGACGTTGCTTTGTAATGCCGGGAATTTATTGAGTTCCTGTAAAACAGCCAAACGATCATTGATGTCAAATGGTTTTTCATCCACCAAGGTGCTGTCTCAGTCGAGGTCAGGTACCCACATTCTAATCCCAAACAGGACTTCATATGGAGTACGGCCCCCCAGTGAACTTCTTGGCATGTTGTTTAGTGTCCTCTGGACCCCATATAGGTGATTGACCCAACTGCCAACCGAGCCTAATACCCTAGCTGTTAGGGATTGCTTTAAGTTCCTGTTCTTCCTCTCCACTTTTGAATTTCCCTCGGGATGATATGGAGAGGAATACCACAATGCCACACCAAAACTTCCCATTGCTTCTTTGAAAGCCCGTGAGCTAAACGCATGACCACGGTCGGAATGTAATGTGCCAAATGCGTATGTCTCAATGAAGACTCGCAAATCCTTTATAACAGTTCAGGCGTCAGCCGAGCGCTGAGGCCAAACCCACAGGAATCTAGAGCATGAATCCACTGCCACCAAGATGTACCTGTAAACCCCATCAGATTGTAAGGGGCCGCAGTGGTCCAAATAGACACATGCGAGAGGTCTGTCTGATATCAGTAATGGTGTTTGCTGTGGACGTGTTACGGTAGAACTTTTCATCTGCTGACAGAAGTCGCACTTAAGGATATAACCCTTGGTCTATTTAGTAAGACCTGGCCACAAAAAACGTTGCTTCAGTAGTGAAGTAGCTGCAGCGATACCTGCGTGTGCTGAACCCAGACCTTCGTGTGCAGCTAGAATTAATCCTAATCTGCGATCCATATTTGGTATTACTCTATCCCCCACTCCTGGAATTTGAGTATACGGAATTTTTTGCGCATCTAACTTGTAGGAGTACTTGAGTGGAAAACCTTTTGGCAAGGCTGAGCTGTTGTTGCGAATATATACCTTTTTTTCGCATGCGTTTACAACGCATGCCATAACAACGCGGTCGTTCCAACGACCGCGTTGTTATTTCGCATACCGTTACAACGCAAGCCGGAACAACGACTTGCTGTAGGGGGCGCTGGATGTTGGAATAGTATAATTTACTATTCCAACTCCAGTCTGTGCGGACACTAGGGAAGGTGTTGGATTTTAAATCCAACACCTTCTTCCCCCTTAATGCAAGTCGTTTTTCCGACTTGCGTTGTAACGGTATGCGAAATAACAACGCGGTCGTTCCAACGACCGCGTTGTTATGGCATGCGTTGTTCCGCTTGCGAACTAAATGCTCTTTACCGTTGTTGCGCATAGCGTTCACAGCTGTCATTATCTGTCGGTCTATCCTCGTGCTAGAACGAGTGATTTCACCAATGGCAGCAGTTCGCACTGTCGCCTTGGCGGCTTTATCTGCCAGTTTATTTCTCTTCAAAGTGTACGCCAGCACGCTGATGTCTCAATGTGTGAAATACATGAGCCCTTGGCAAGCCTTTTTTCAGATCTGCCGCATGTTCCCAAAGCAATTTGTGCTTTATTGTGCAACCCATTCTGTCCCCAATAGTGAAGATATTCATTGTATGACTGGACACAGTAAAATGACTCGCACACAATGAGTGTGGGGAATTCATGATCCATATTTTTAAGTGCCAGTATCAGGGCTTTTAGTTCTGCCTGCTTTACCTTGCAATCTCCTAGAGACTGTGTCTGTGTATTGTTAGGACGGAACTTGCCGTCCCGCATACGTCCCTTCACAATCACACATGCTGTGCTGTATTGATGTTTACTTCCTACGGCAGGGTGGGCAGATCCGTCAGTGTAAATGATGTATTGATACTGATCTAGAGGCATCATTTCATTCAGCAGAGGATATTCTTGTTTTTACTGTAGGAATGCTTGTGTTTTTAATGTAGAATCAAATTTGTAGTCTACATCTGTTGCAGTGAGAGAATTGGCCCATTGTATCCATAGCAGATGCAGTGCTGTTGCATTTGGAACGCTTGCTTTAGTAACAGCCTCTAAGGCTGGTACTGGAGTCACGACAATTATGCGTTTCCCCTGTGCTAGTGCTCTTTCTCTCACTACACTATTTTGTACAGCTGTCAGTATTTTTTTCTGTGGATCCAAAACGCATTTCAGCGTTTGTGTGCAAATGTGATTTGTATGCTATTGCTACCGTTTCGCCTTCATTGAAGGTGCGGTAAAAGTACCCTGATTGACACGCGACTACACGCATAACCAAATTAGTGGTACTTACATGTGTGTGTAAGTGTTTGGAAGCTATCATGTGAGCTTGTACTGAACAGAGAATTTCTGTGTGTTCCTGTGTTCAATGTTGGGCTGAAAAATCAGGTCTGATTAGTTCATAGAAAGGTTTAACCCTTTCTGCGTAATCAAAAAAATGTATGTTCTGCCAAAATTTAGGAATCCTAAAATGGATTGTAAACCTTTCAAAAGTCTTTGCAGGATGGAGCAGCGCACATTTTTCAAACAAATTAGCTGCCAGTCTTTTCCCTTCACTTGATAGCTCATATCCCAAAAATAGGACATTGAGGTGGGCAATTTTTGATTTTTTTAAGTTAAATTTGTAGCCCACAGTGGCTAACCCCAAAATTATGTTGTTCACCCTGTTCAAGTGTTCCAATAACTCATCGTCTCTCAGATAAATAACATCTGCGTAGGACAATGCCTCCTCATTACAATTTTGAAGTAACTCTGTTACTCTTGCTGAGAACAACCCAGGGCTATTCTTTTACCCTTGGGAAAGTCTACAGAATTGGCTTTGCAAGACGAGGGCCGAGAATGCTGTCAAATATTTGCTTCCAGACGCTATATTTTGGCAGAAGAATCCATTTGAGATATCTAGTGTTGTTTTGTATTTCTTCCGCAAAGTGTTATTCATTAATGCGGCACTGTGTGCATTTTGTACTGCAAATGTTCGTGTGCATGTGTTCAAATGCCTGTAGTCTAAAACTAGACAGTATGAATTATCGGGTTTCATTACAGGAAACAAAGGATTATTCATGTAAGAGGTGCAATTCTCAATCACACCTTGGTATTCAAGTTGATCTAAGATCTCCCTGACTTGTTTTTTTGCGTCATGTTTTATTGGGTACTGCCTCTGTGGTGTAGGAGTTGTTTTTAATGGGATTTCATGGTGGGGTGGCTCAGCATCCCACCCTACATGATTGGGGTAAAGTGCAGGAGCTAGCGCGAATGCCCACTCCTGCGAGTATGAATGTTTTAGTGACTCTGGAACGAGGGCGGAGAAAGCCGGTAAAATTACATCTCCCCCTTATGGCACTCCATAACAAACTTAGGCGGACAATTCTTTTCAGCCAAAATGATATTGTATCCACATGTCAGGTTCTCCCAAAAATGACCTTTCACTTTCCTGGGTATGTCCCCCTCCATTTGGAGCATCATTTTGTATAAACGATGTGGGGCACTTACCGTTGTATCCGGTGTCTCCACCGTGATATGTTCATTCAACGCTGCTGTCACCAGAAATTCCATCAGGTTCTGGCAAGCTACTGTTACTTCTGCTACGCTGTCTAGCACTGTCATAGCCCATTCCCCATTCAGTAGCAGAGTCCTCAGTAGCCTGGGCATTTCTTATTTTAAGGCAAGCTACCTTCTTCTTTCTAAATCGAGGTTTAGTTTTGGGTTTATCTTCTTGTTTGATAATGTAGTCTGAAGTGCGATGTGTGTCTCTTGGCTTGACTCGCTCTTATGATCTGTGTTCTGACCGTCCTTCCCTCTCCAAGTTTTTTGATGAACCCTGAAAGGAACAAGAGGAACGTGTATCAGTATCCTGATACCTGTCAGGTTTTTTAATATTATCAGTGTTTCTAAGACTGTATTTTCTATCAGAGGGCCCCTGTTGAGGAGACCCACCCCATGATCGAGATGCATTCTGCTTATTATTTCTTGATCGTTTGTTATCCCATTTCTTTTTAGAAGAATCGGGTGCTTGCTTTGAGTTATCCTTTTCAGGATTGCTCGTTATTTGTGGTTTTCCAGGTCTAGCTCCCAAGTTATCTGTACCCAGCGAAGCATAGGTTTCTTCAATAATCTTAGGTAGTTCTCGCTCCTGTTGTGCAGGAGTAACTTCCCTCTGGTGTTGGTGTATAGCCACCGCTTCTGCCTCCCCTTTTATGTAACCTAACATGATTGTTGATACCTGGGCAAAATTACCTATCAATTTCATCCCCAAGTCCAGGGCAGTTTCTGCCCCATACTCATTCTGTATTTGTTTCAATACTTCTGGTATGACTGCTATTGAGGGGTACCACGAGTTCTGGAACAAATGGCAGCGAAAACTGTACCCCAAGTGGTACAATCCTCTATCAGGGGAGCTGTTCCCATTGTCAAGCAAATTGTTAATATTCTGTGTTTTTCCAGCGGACCCATATGGGGAAACACTGCTCAAGCTGTGCTATTTTCTCTGTTATCCAGAACGGCATTTGCTCACGTGTAGTGGACATTCTTCCCATAATTGCGTTCAGCGTTTCTGGACTGATTTTTGTCGTATTCACTTGAGGTGTTCGCATTACAAACTGTGTAAGGTTTCTGTACAGTTTTACTATGTCTCTGTAAGGTGTACGTAATTCTACTGCTTGCAATGTATCAATCTCTGGATGTGGTGTGCAAGCAGCTAGGACCAGCCAGGTCTCTCCTTCTCTGTTGAGAGGACCGAGTCTTACATTTCCTGTGGTGTGGGGTAGGGTGCCTTTAAACGAATTAATATGTTCTTGGTAAGTTAACGGGACTTCTACTCCACATATGGAGAGCATTCTTCAGGTATCTCATCTTCAATGTAAGTGTGAAATAACTTTGTGCGTGTATCTGCGGGCAGGAATCTGATCCAAGAATAGAATACCCTTGTTCTGAATGCCTCGTGTGCCTCAATCACGAAGGTAACACTACCACCCATTGCTGGGAGGCCGTACTCCACTATTTTCAAAGTAACCGCATGTCTGCAATTTTCTATAATATTAAGAGCACCTTCAAGCTCATCTTCCCCCGCATTTGCAACGCCGTCTTGGACAGACATTGTGGAAGGAAGTTGTAAGGAAAAGAAATAAGGTTTTGCTCAATGTGGGGAACAATAATCCTTCAAGCTTGAACAAACCTACAGCCAATACATAGGATATACCTACTCAGCTGGGGCGGATTTTCCCTTCCCACTCCAGACGTCTCTGGTTAAATGTGAGTAGGGGTCTCTGAGAAAGCATGACTGAACTACTCAGATTTGACTGTTAAATAAGAACCAAACAAACGTTGGGCGCTATGTCGTGTAGTTACCAAAAATACATAGGATCTGCGCGTTTAGACAACATAAACTAACGGACTGGTGTCTAGACTGATTCCTGACACCCCCAAAGGATATGTTAGCCTTTAGACCAGCTAGCTCACAGTGCCACCATAAGCCCCCTAACTTTACAAAGGAGCAAATAGTTTCTGGCAACTATCGAACATGACAACCCTTGATCCTTCAGGGATCGTGGAAACAGTACAGTACTTTTCGCTCAGTCAGTTGTACTCAGTCTCAGAGAGAGACACAGAATAAACGATGGGGACGTTTTCAATAAGCATTTATTGAACCAGCGTCATTCTAGTATAAAACATGTGTGCTACGACAATCATTAGACAGAAGCAAATGTAAAAGATTACAAGCACCAACAGAGTAAATAAAAGGTAGAATTCTACCATGGTGCTAAAACAGTGATTATATGCATGCATATAAACATGACCGTAATCAAGCGTACTCCTACGATGTAACTCTACCTAAGTGTACCTAAGTGTACCTAGCATGTATGTGGGTGTGAAGCCAAGATTCCCCTAGGAAAGAGAAAACCCCATTACCTGATGGGAGAGAACGAAGGACCCCGTCTTGGTCTCAAGTTGGACACCCTGCAAGGAATGTCAGACCGCTGCGTGTTGTAGTTTCGGTAGGCCGGGACCTCAGTGTCTTGTGTCAGCGTGGAAGCTTCTCCTTTGTCTGTCTAGTGAAGGTATGGTTCTTTCATACCATAAAGATAGCCTCGGGTTCCTAACACAATCAATATGTTGTGAGTATGATTATGTAAATGAGCCTAAATTAATACCTGCAATTATGCAAAGTAGTTATTTCGCCCTAGGATGAAGATGACCATGACTTTTATACAGAGTATGTTAATCATGTTATGTATGTCATGTCCAGGGGACTTTTCTAAGAATCCTCATGTATAATTAATGAGGCTATTTTCAAGAAAACCGATCGATATTTATTCAGCACATAATGTTATGTTATGTTATGTTATTTATATTTATAACGCGTGCAGATACTCCGAAGAGTGTCCCGGCGCGAACCTTGAGGAGTAGGGAGAACCAGATTAGACAAAGAGAAAAGTTTTCAGGTTTTTCTTTAAAAGAGTCGGATCCTGAATGCTTCGGATAGCAAAAGGCAGCGAGTTCCAGGCTAGGGCAGCTTTCAGGGCAAGGGAGCTGCCACCCATCCTTTGCAGTCTGAAACGGGGCACCTGAGCCAGGAGTTGAGAAGCGGAGCGCAACTGTCTCGAAGGGGTGTAGAAGGAAAAACGCTTTTGTAAATAGATTGGACCTACAACATGAAGGGCCCGATGTGCAATGACTAGAGATTTAAATTTAACCCGTTCTGCCACAGGCAGCCAGTGAAGAGCGCGCAGATGTTGTCTCTCGCTGGTTCTAGTGGAGATGTTGAAAAGAAGCCTGGCCGCCGCATTTTGAACTACTTGTAGTTTATTAAGCAGATAACCAGAGATGCCTGCGTACATGGCATTGGCATAATCCAATCGGGATAAAATAAGGGCTCCGGTGACCGTTTCTTTAGCAGCCCTCGGGAGAAGTGGAAGAAATTTCCTGAGGGTTTTGAGTAGCCCAAAGCAGTTTCCGGCTAGCTTCTTGATCTGAGTCGAGAACGTAAGGTTCTCCTCACACCAAACCCCCAGATTCTTAGCGGGTTGCCCCGTAGAGGCTGGCATGGCGAAACCCGATGGCCAGAGCATTTCTCTAAACTGAGGGGGAAACTTTCCATAAAGGAGGATTTCTGACTTCTCTTCATTACATTTAAGTTGTGCGGCAGCCAACCAGTGAAAAACTGTGGTCAGACACTTTTTAGCGGATGAGGTAGAGCACTCAAACAAGAGATGAATATCGTCAGCGTAGGCAATTACCTTGGCGCCCAGATCCTCTGCCAATTGAACCAGGGGGGTGACATAAATGTTAAAAAGAAGGGGGCTCAGGGAAGACCCCTGAGGAACCCCCCGTAGACACCTTCTGTGGAGATGAAGAGGACGGGGGAAGCCATACCTGTTGCATCCGTCCCTCCAAGAAGGACCTGAGCCAGCCCCACGCAGTGCCAGATACACCAATCTCAGCAAGTCGAATGAGTAGCAGCGAGTGTGGAACGGTGTCGAACGCCGCCGAGAGGTCAAGCAAGATCAGGGCTGCCCTCCCGCCGGTTTCCAAACACTCCTGGATGGCCTCAGAGACTTCCACAAGGGCTGCCTCCGTGCTATAAGAAGCTCTGAACCCCGACTGGGCCGGGTGTAAAAGGCCTGCACTTTCGATGAACTCTGTTAGCTGTTTGATAACCACCTTTTCACACACCTTAGCCACACTGGGCAGGAGGGAGATGGGACGGTAGTTCGCTGGACTCAGAGGATCAAGTGATGGCTTTTTCAGTAAAGGTAGAATCTTAGCCGGCTTCCAGACTGCCGGGACAAGGGCCTCCTGAAGGGACATATTAATGAGTCTGTTAATTTCTGGGTCACGGTCTCCGCAACGGCTGCCAGCAGTCTGGCCGCACAGGGGTCCGATGGAGAGCCTGATTTCAAACCCTTACGGATTCTAAGAGAGCTGGACAAGTCGATGGGATCGAAGGCAGACAGGGAGTGATGGGAAGCAACTGGCCGAGCCCCAGGAGGCAAGGGTGCAGCTATGTCCCTACTGCAGGAGGTGAGTGTGGCCTGAATAGTATGAATTTTGTCCATAAAGAAGCTGGAAAGATTTTCGCACCAGGAGTCTGAGGATGGGAGAGAGCTTAATTGGGCTTTGGGAGCCAGGAAGCTCTGGACGATGGAAAAGATTTCCTTAGTATTATTCCTGGCAAGATCAATGCGGGCTGAATAGTAAATGCTTTTGGCATGGGCTATAGCACTGTAATACGTTTTTTGTTTTTTCCTAAGCATGAGCTTAGCCAGAGGGCAAAATTCCTTACGCCAGTCGCTCTCTAGTTTTTTACACTCCTGTTTTAATTCTTTCAGATTGGACGTAAACCATGGTTTTGAGGGCGACTCCCTGGAGTGCCTATGGAGGGAAGCAGGGGATAAAAGATCCATTGTATTTGAAATCCAACTTGTAAAGCCAGCAAGCTCCCCTTCAAGGTCATTAGAGGAGCGGGCCTGGAGGCCGCCAGAGCCTGGCTAAACACAAATGGGTCAATTTTGCCAAAGGCAGGTTCGCGGTTAATCCGAGCCGGTGGAATAATATCCGCTGCCACCCAAGAAAAATACATCAAGAAGTGGTCAGACCAAGGTACAGGAAGGGGGTCTTCGACCAAGATGGGAAAGTTGGAGCAAATAGGATCAAGAATATGGCCCCCATAGTGCGTCGGGAGACTGATCCATTGCGTAAGCTGGGCAAGGTGCAGGGTGTCCAGGAAATCATGGGTATCACCAACGGCTGTCTGGTCAAGGTGGATATTTAGATCCCCAAGGACAATGTAGTGAGAGAAGCGGAGAGCCCGGGGGACAATAGCATCCCCCAGTGCTTTGAGAAAAGCCCCTGCTGGTCCCGGAGGCCTATAGATCAGGGAGCCTCCCAAAGTAAAGTGTGCCGAAATGCTGATGCTGAAATCCAAGGCTTCGCATTCCCCCCATGGACAAACCTCAGACCGTTGGAGGCCCCACTTGTCCCTATATATAATAGCACCCCCCGCCCCCTCTTCCCTCTGACCGGTCGACCCTTGAGATTCTAAAACCATCAGGAATGGCCAGCGTAAAAGTTGAATTGGAGAATTCATCCAGCCATGTTTCCGTGATAAACAGGAGATCTACTGGTTTATCCACTAGGAGGTCAAAGACATCCTGATGGTGCTTCCTAAGTGAGCGAGTATTAATCATGGCAGCATGAATTAGAGGCCCCTGCTTATCCCTGTTGATGGAGGACCTGGGTCGTGCTAAGTCGACCGAGCCAGAGCCCAGCCTGAAGTCACAGGTTGCACAAACGGAATCATGGCACACAAGCACATCCCACCTGCTGGGACGGGGGCATAGGTGAGGGCGTAGTTCTACCAATTGTTCGCTGCTGTAGCGCCACCTACCCTCATGTTGGAGACCGCGACAGGCAGCATGGCTAGCGCTGGCCGTTTCCGGATGCGGACGGGCGCAGACGGGCTTGCCTTAGGCGTGCCTTTGGCGCGCCAGCGGCGCGTCCGCGCAGCATGCATATTTATAGTGACGTTCTGCCAAAAGACTAGAGAGTGCACTGCCCCAAAATGACGTCTCTCGTTGGCGAAAGTGGGAACCAGGAAGTGGTAACCCCTCGAGGCAAACAATATTTCGAATTCAACAATACAGTGCAATAGAGAATTTAAGTTTAAAAGGGCTAAAACATAGCAGGAAATAGCAGCCAACAAAATGTGCAAGGATCGCAAAGTAGGTATTGATCGGTAAAAAGTGGGTGGAGTAACCCCTCAAGGCGCCTGCGTCCGTGCAGCGCGCATATTTATAATGACGTTCTGCCAAAAGACTAGAGAGCGCACTGCCCCAAAATGGCGTCTCTCGTTGGCGAACGGGGGAACCAGGAAGTGGTAACCCCTCGAGGCAAACAATATTTCAAATTCAACAATACAGTGCAAAGAGAATTCAAGTTTAAAAGGGCTAAAATTGGTTAAAACATAGCAGGAAATAGCAGCCAACAAAATGTGCAAGGATCGCAAAGTAGATATTGATCGGTAAAAAGTGGGCGGAGTAACCCCTCAAGGCGCCTGCGTCCGCGCATCGCGCATATTTATAGTGACGTTCTGCCAAAAGACTAGAGAGCGCACTGCCCCAAAATGGCGTCTCTCGTTGGCGAACGGGGGAACCAGGAAGTGGTAACCCCTCGAGGCAAAAAATATTTCAAATTCAACAATACAGTGCAATAGAAAATTCAAGTTTAAAAGGGCTAAAATTGGTTAAAACATAGCAGGAAATAGCAGCCAACAAAATGTGCAAGGATCGCAAAGTAGGTATTGATCGGTAAAAAGTGGGCGGAGTAACCCCTCAAGGAGCCAGCGTCCGCGCAGCGCGCATATTTATAGTGACGTTCTGCCAAAAGACTAGAGGGCGCACTGCCCCAAAATGGCGTCTCTTGTTGGCGAATGGGGGAACCAGGAAGTGGTAACCCCTCGAGGCAAACAATATTTCAAAATCAATAATACAGTGCAATAGAGAATTCAAGTTTAAAAGGGCTAAAATTGGTTAAAACATAGCAGGAAATAGCAGCCAACAAAATGTGCAAGGATCGCAAAGTAGGTATTGATCGGTAAAAAGTGGGCGGAGTAACCCCTCAAGGGTAAAAGGTCAGTGCTAGAACCATTATGAAGAGCAAGGTAGGACAAATGTAGGTGAAAGATGGTTTAGCTACTTAGGCCTAGATTGGAGTACATAACACCACTGATTTTGACGCTGCCCCATATTTACAAGGGTGGCGTAAATATGGGGCAGCACCAAAATTAAGACAAAAAAAACCTGGTCTTTACATGGCGCAACGAGTAGAAATGCTTTGTTTCTTCTCATTTTTGCTGTTTCTTTGTGTGCTGCATTGTGCAGAACATAAAAACAGCAAAACGAACATGCATGTTTTTTTATCGGAAGGAAGGTGTCCCTTCCTGCACACAAACAATCATTTTAAAAATGATGAGTTGCAACTTCTATGTGTGCTAAGTTACAAATCGCCATTTAAGATTGTTTATGTGCAGGAAGGGACACCTTTCTGCACATAAACAATCATTCCCCAGCGCAGGCACCTTTGCACTATGTTGCAAGGGTGCCTGCGTTGGCGCTAGGCAGCTGTAAATACATTGCAGGCCTGCGTTTCCAAAGTGGCGGAGCGCGGCGTTAAGCCAAGAAGGCTAACGCCGCGCTCCGTCACTTTCCATGTGAATATACCCCTTAATGTTTTAGTGGAGGCAGGAGATGCAAGGTAGAGGGAGAGGAGAATTTTGAGGAGAACTTGAGGACAATGAGTTATAAAATGTGGCCAAGCTCTTCAAATTAAAGGCCTCATTTACAAGGTTTTGGCGCAGGGCAGCGCAGCAAGGAATCTTGCTGCGCTGCGCTGCCCTGCGTCAACAGAAAAGGACCGGAATAAGCTGTATTCTATTTGACAACGTTAGCACTCTAGCTCTGCTCCTCTACTTAACCAGCATGGCAGGCTCGTCGCGCAGCGGACGCGCGCAGACAACTTGCTGCTGCTGATGTTTTTAGCTCTTCATTTACTGCCTCATTACTTTTAAAATACCAATCTGTTTTTATCTCGTTTTTAGTGTTGTACAGTGTTTTGTGTTGGTACTTTTGGCTGCTCTTACCCTGCCTTCTTGCATTTTGCACATTTCTCTGGAGTTGTCCCCTTCCTCCTCTTCTCTCGGGAGACTGTCTCTCTCGTGGTGCTTTTTCTCACTTCGCCAGCGCCCCGTTCCACCGCGGGTGTTCCCGTTTGTTGTGGAGGGCGCCGGCGTACATTTTAGCTTCTTCCGGTCTCTGGGGGGTGGAGCCAAGGCTGTTAGCACTCTAGCTCTGCTCCTCTACTTAACCAGCATGGCAGGCTCGTCGCGCAGCGGACGCGCGCAGACAACTTGCTGCTGCTGATGTTTTTAGCTCTTCATTTACTGCCTCATTACTTTTAAAATACCAATCTGTTTTTATCTCGTTTTTAGTGTTGTACAGTGTTTTGTGTTGGTACTTTTGGCTGCTCTTACCCTGCCTTCTTGCATTTTGCACATTTCTCTGGAGTTGTCCCCTTCCTCCTCTTCTCTCGGGAGACTGTCTCTCTCGTGGTGCTTTTTTCTCACTTCGCCAGCGCCCCGTTCCACCGCGGGTGTTCCCGTTTGTTGTGGAGGGCGCCGGCGTACATTTTAGCTTCTTCCGGTCTCTGGGGGGTGGAGCCAAGGCTGTTAGCACTCTAGCTCTGCTCCTCTACTTAACCAGCATGGCAGGCTCGTCGCGCAGCGGACGCGCGCAGACAACTTGCTGCTGCTGATGTTTTTAGCTCTTCATTTACTGCCTCATTACTTTTAAAATACCAATCTGTTTTTATCTCGTTTTTAGTGTTGTACAGTGTTTTGTGTTGGTACTTTTGGCTGCTCTTACCCTGCCTTCTTGCATTTTGCACATTTCTCTGGAGTTGTCCCCTTCCTCCTCTTCTCTCGGGAGACTGTCTCTCTCGTGGTGCTTTTTTCTCACTTCGCCAGCGCCCCGTTCCACCGCGGGTGTTCCCGTTTGTTGTGGAGGGTGCCGGCGTACACTTTAGCTTCTTCCGGTCTCTGGGGGGGGTGGAGCCAAGGCTGTTAGCACTCTAGCTCTGCTCCTCTACTTAACCAGCATGGCAGGCTCGTCGCGCAGCGGACGCGCGCAGCGGGCGCGCCGCCGGCGCGCCGAAGCGCGCCAAAGGTAAGCCCGTCTGCGCCCGTCCGCGCTAAGATCGCGCCTTGCGCAGGAGATGCTGTCCTGTCCATTGCAGGTCAACGGGAACGGATTTGCCTTTCCCGTGAGTCATTGTTGGCTTTGCGGGCAGCCTGGGCTCCCTGCCATCACTCCCTGGACCCGGATATTTTAGCTAAAAAGCGAATATTGGTTTGTACAGGATGTAATGTCCCTCTTAAACAGGCTTGTAACACTCCCTCGAATAATAAAAGTACTAGGACCAGTTCTACAGTACAGACTGCACAGGGCTTTCTCATTAATGCCAGATCTCTGATTAAAAATAAGGTTGCCTTTAGAGATTTTGTATCAGCCAGGAAACCTACATGGGTTTTCATTACCGAAACTTGGGCTACGGACGCCTCTGGTCCTGACTTAGTAGATGCTATTCCTACTGGTTATACCCTGGCTAGAATGGACAGGGTAGATCGGCGGGGAGGGGTGTGGGCATTCTATATAGAGAAACCCTGATCTGTCGCACTCAGGCTCTGTCCGCTCCTCCTGATCTCTACCAGGCTTTCTATTTTTCTCTTAATCTTCATTCCACGGAAAGTTTCTCTGGCATTCTCTGCTATAGGCCACCTGGCTCTAGGGCTGCCTTTAGTCAGGATTTTAGTAGGCTCTTGGAGCCCTACTGTGAAAGATCTAATCTCACTCTCCTGGGGGATTTTAATTTCCATTTTGATAACCCCGACTGCAGGGATGCCCTGGGTCTTTTGGACACGGTTTTTCTCAGCTGGTCAAGAGGCCTACCCATCTAGCGGGACACATACTTGATGGGGTCTTTTCGAATGACCCACGTGTAACGGTGGGGGAACCTATCCCCCTAGCCTGGTCTGATCATTTTGCTGTTCCTTTTGACCTACATTTTATGTCTCCGGCGCTGATTATCTCTGGTGATATGAACTCAGACGAGAGGAGGAATCTTAGCCTCATAAGTAATGAGTCTCTCTCAAAAATTTTTAACAATCTTGAGTTCACTAAGTTCAATGATGCTAATTTGGCAGCGGTAGAATTATCGCAACATTTGCTAACAGCTATGGATACTTTTGCACCTCTCAGTAGATACTATTCAGCAAGGAAAAAACCCTCTGCTCCTTGGTTTACGGAGAGGCTCAGAATGATGAGACAGGGCTGCCGCAGACAGGAGCGGCATTGGCGCCTAGATCTAAACCCGCTGAATAGGACACTACATAAGCAAGGCCTCAAAGAATATAAAATTGCCGTCATGGAGGAAAAGAGATTATATTTCTCTAAAACCACCGACTCTATGAGATCCTCTAGAGATCTCTTCAAGGTAATAAATTCTCTCACCTCTCCCCCTGCCTTTGACCCTTCAATTTTTTCACAGGAGCGTTGTGATAAAATATCTGATTTTTTCCACACTAAGATTGCAGATATCTATTCCCTGCTTGAAGCCTCCAACCCCTCACCGGGGGCATCTGCTCGATCCACCTTCCACTCTATTGGTGCCATACCCACTGAAGGGTCGCCCAGTTTGTTCATTTTCCCTAATATGTCTTATGAGGTGACCGATCGGATCCTTGAAGGGGTTAAATCAGGCTCCCCTCTGGATCCTTGTCCCCTCAAGGTGCTAAAACTTGGTCGTGAAGCTATTGTCCCTCATTTGACGGATGTTTTTAATATTGCCATCTCAGAGGGGCTATTTCCCACTTTGTGGAAGACGGCTGTAGTGAAGCCTCTCTTGAAGAAACCTTCTCTGGATCCTGATGAATTGAAGAACTATCGCCCTATCTCCCTGCTTCCTGTTCCAGCTAAGATTCTGGAAACATATCTCAATTCCCATCTCAGTATCTATCTTAAGGATTTTCATTTACTGGATGGCTCGCAACATGGATTCAGAGGCCTTCATAGTACAGAGACTGCTTTGACAGCTGTATTTGACAATATTCGAGTTCAAGTGGATGCAGGTCATACCACCCTCCTTGTTCTACTGGATCTCACCGCAGCCTTTGACACCCTGTCTCCCTGTAGACTGATTGATCGTCTCAGAGAGATAGGTATTGGGGGCACTGCTTTGGGGCTTCTTGCTTCCTTTCTTAGCGAGCGAGCACAGATGGTTAAGCTTGGCCGTTTTTACTCAGCCCCCAAACCTCTGCTGTGTGGTGTTCCTCAGGGCTCCTCCCTGAGCCCTACTCTTTTAATATTTATGTCGCCCCTCTTGCGAAGGTTGTGAGATCTTTTGGGCTGGAAGTATTGTCCTATGCGGACGACACCCAAATTATGGTGTCTATCTCGCATAACATAAAGGATTCGGCCCTTAATTTTAGGAACTGTATGCAGGCAGTATCCTCCTGGATGGTGGAGAATTTTTTAAAACTGAATGGAGAGCAGACGGAGGTCTTGGTCTTTGGGAGTAAGCAGGAGGTATGGTCCAGTGACTGGTGGCCGGATGCCCTTGGCGTCTGCCCCTCTCCGGTCTCCCATGGCAAAAACCTGGGGGTAATCGTGGATAACTCATTGTCCTTGAACCTTCAGGTTAGTAGGACAGTTTCCACGTGCTTTGGGATCATTAGGATCCTACGGAAAATCTCCCACTATCTCTCCTTCGATGCACGTAAGCAGGCTGTCATTGCACTGGTTATATCCAGATTGGATTATTGCAATGCACTTTATCTGGGCATTAGCAAGGGCCTGATACGGCGTCTGCAGATGGTGCAGAATGCCGCTGCCAGGCTGGTGATGAATTTGTCTAAATATGATTCAGTCTCAGATGCTATTAGGTTGCTGCATTGGCTGCCTGTGGACCGTAGGATCCTTTTCAAGACCCTGTGCATGACTCACAATGCTTATTATGGGTCAGGCCCTGAAGCGATTAAGTCCATTTTCCATCATTATGTTCCCAACAGGCGGCTCCGTTCTGCAGATAAGAATCTGCTTACGGTACAGAGATTTAAGAAGGTCACATGGGGTGGTCGAGCTTTCTCCACTGCTGCTGTTAAACTGTGGAACTCCCTCCCGGAACATCTCTCAAGTCAGGTGTCCCATTCTCTTTTCCGTAGGGCCTTAAAGACCTGGTTTTTCTCTCAGACCTCGGTATGAGCATGTCTTTCTGTTTGCATCCTTAGGTTCGTTTATAGCGCCTTGACGCCCTTGGGCTTAGTTCGCGCGTTACAAGTTTTATATTCATTCATTCATTCATTCATACGGTGCATTCCTGTCCTTTTCCCCTCGCTGGCGCACAATGAGCTGCCATGAGCTAACGCAAGCACCCTTGCACCATGGTGCAATGGTGCCTGCGTTGCAGGAATGATTGTTTTTGTGCAGGAAAGAACACCTTCCTGCACATAAACAATCATGAGAGCCGTTTTCCTCTTTCTATGTGTGCTGCGGAATGCAGCACACATAGAAAAAGAAAAAACGAGACAAAATAAAGGTGTTTCTCCTCGTTGAGCCACCTTTACACCTCCCCTGGGAGGCGTAGGCTTTTGACGTATTCCCTGGCTTATTAAATCTCGTAAGTCTGGGAATGTGTCAAATTCTAGGGGTGTTACGAGGGAACACCCACCGTAATTCCCATGGCACACCTCCCTATTGCAGGGTGAAGCAACGCAGCGACTTGTGCTGCGTAGCCTCAGTCCATATCTACAAGGCCATGAAAAGCCACGTAGGGTGGCTTTACGTGGCCTTGTAGATATAGCCCTGCAGTGTGCGCCTCCGGACCGTCACTAAAAGTGAATTTCCGGCAGCGCACAGGAGCTTGTAAATAAGCCCCTGAGTGTCTTCACCCTCAGTAGACACAGACATTTCAGTATATAATGAAAAAAGTGTTGTAGAATGCACCATTTATGCAATTTTTTTTACAAATTTTCTTCCCTCAGACTCCCCTTCTATTGGTTAGGCTTGCACCATATGGGGCTGATCTGATAACATTTGCCAGGGCTGCTTATCAGCCCCTCCCTAGCGGCACTGTCTACACCCACCCACCCCACACACATACAACACAGGCGTCACCAGTCAGGTGACCATGTCAATATAAGCATTGGTAATGCATCGGTTTCGACTGTGTGATGAATAAAATGCTGTTTTTATCAATCATCGCTCAAGACAAGTAACACGGGAGTGGAGAGGATGTGGTGCAGCAGCCAGAGCTGCTGACTTGAAAGCTGGGGATCCCTGTTCGAGTCTCGGCAGCGCAACATCCTGTGATTCTGGGCAAATCACTTTCTCCGGGTACTATATACCTGCTGCAAGACAAAAAAGCAAAACGAGGGAAAACTTGATGAAAAAAGAGTTCCACCAAAGCAGATGTTAAGTAACAGAATTTTGGCCACGAGAAACTGATAAGAGAAGCAGACAAGGAACAAGCATTTGTAAATGCAGGAAAACATGCTACAACCAATGGAAACGGTGGAAAAGTAAGTGGCACACACAGAAGCCAGGAAAAAGAGGGGGCGAGATGCAAGCCCTTTTTAAGCTTATATTAAAAACAATAGATTTCACAAGCACAGCTGTGCAGGAAGGGCCGGGTGCTCTATGGTCAGTTAAGTAAGTGCTCATGTCACTAGTGTCACTGTTTCTTTAGCTTGTGTGTCCGCTACTTTACACTGTGCTAGTCTGTTTTGTTGAACTTTAGGGGGCATATCTACAAGGGCTTTATCTCCGTTTTTCTGGCTTTAAAAGCCAGAAAAACGGAGATAAAACTATCGCCCTATCAACAAGAGGGTGCTAACATGCATAATCGCATGTTAGCACCCTTTTTCCCGACGCCCCCTTTGCATCTCTAATGAGATGCAAGGTGGGCATCACTGGGCGTACCCCGGATGGACTGCCTTGAAAATATCGCTGATGTTCACATCGCGATATTAACAAGGCAGCCCATAGGATTTTAGCAGACGTTAGATTTTGGCGAAAACTGCCGTTTTCGCCAAAATCTAACGTCTGCTAAATTCCTGACTTACCTATGTTAGACATAGGGGATGGATTATGCTGATACGACCACAGGGTCGTATCAGCAAGGTTATCGCCGTTTTGCAGGGAACATCGCTGGAAAACCAGCGATGTTCCCTGCAAAACGGCGATAACCTCGCTATCTCTGGAATTCTTATCGCCCTGGGGAAACGCGTTGTTAATAACGCGCTACCAGGGCAATAAATACCAGAGATAGCCTGCGTTAGGGAATTCGGCGCTCAGCACGGCCAGCGATAATTATCGCTGGCCGTTGATAATATGCCCCTAAGCTCTTTGTAATCATTTATTTATCTCTGGAGAGACAACTTCTCACAAAGCATTCTACTTAGCAGCAAATCTAGAATGGAGGTAGCGTGGATAAAACAAGGTAAAATTGGGCAATTTTCGGCAAACAACGACGAGCCTCGCTGTTTATCGTTTGTTTTTACAGAATCATCTGTCAACAACTACCATTAATTAACATAGTTAAGCACTAACACCAAATTAAATTTATGTCCCACCTGAAAAAGAGAAACGACTTAAAGACTATCATCTTCTAAATGCGATGAAACTTTAAATTGTTTCATTTTACTTTGATTTAAAGCCTTATGGCATGGCTTAATCTTTCATTAACGACCATTAAGCGGCTCCTCTTTAAAAAGAACCTTCTAGACAAATAGTAAAGAGCTATATTCTTAGCAAAAAGTGTAGCAATTCAAGGGGTAGTGCTAAGTAACACCTAGTTCTGTTAGGCGTGATTTCCATATTCACTTCGATTAAAATGGGATGGAGTCAAAGATCTGAGGGCACTCTCAAAAGTTAGTATTGACAATTTAACACAGAAAAACAAAGAAAATAAGTTGTTGGCATTGCACAGTAAATATGCAAATATTAGTACTGCAGCCACGCCCTACTTGAGATCTGACGTCGGCAAACCAAACACCTCACTAGAGTACAATGGCTCCCGCCATTACTTTTTTACGTCACTGGAATGAGAGGTGTGGCGTCCATGCTGGATCGGGTTAAAAGACGTATAACCGGGAAGATATTTTGCTAACAAGCGGCCATGACAGATTGGGGTAAATGTAAGGCTGGGCAGAATGACGATAATGTCGTCTCGCGCACGTCTGTTTTAAGAGCTCTTTATGCGCCCAACTACCAGCTGCTCTCATCAGTCTGTGCAACTTTATTCTGTTTTTTACCAGGAGGGTTCAGGTTCAGGGCAGCTATAAGGTGGCCTTCAGCCCACGGCCCTACCATTAAGCCCCAACTGTACTTTATCCTTGATTATTTCCACATCAATTACTATTTAAAAGAACAGATGCAATTTCTCCGTATCCTAAATGAAGGTTTACTTTACTGCCTCTATGTTTTGCGCCAGGTCCTGATGGGCCCCACTGATTCATGCTTAAATGGGTAAAAACATCAACATTATCGCAACAGCCGGTCTGCTTCACAATATTTTACGAAACTCCATATAATTGAGTTGAATTGTGTCTTTTTGTAATTGATGTAAAATTGAATTGAAAAAGCAGCGTATATATATAGGAAGACTGAAGACCTGGCTCTTCGACTGAAATGGAACTGCTGCCCCCCTTTCCCCAGTGCCATGAGACTTTCACGGGTGAGTAGTGCACTTATAATTCCCCTGATTGATTGATTGAACTGTGGAAGAGATTTGCTAAAATTTTACGCCGTGTTTGCGTCACAAAAGTAATGCAATTCGGCACAAAATCTTTTTTTCCAATTTAATTTCCAGCTCTAAACTTGTTGAAAATAATATGAAAGTAACGCATTACTTAGCGCCAAGAGGGCGTGCCATGGGTGGAGCATGGGCGTTCCCATGCAACCACCCACGGTTTCTGACGCTAAACCCTATTTACTAAATAAAGTAGACAGGGTTTAGCATCATTAAACGGCACCCTTTCGAAGTAGGCACAACGAGGGAGAAATGCTTTCATTTCTCCTTCCTTTTCTGACTTTGTACGTGTGCTGCACTTTACAGCACACATACAAAGAGGGAAAAGGGTTAAAGTCAGTCAATGCACCATGGCGCTAAGGTGTCTCTGTGGTGCACGGAGACGGATTTCTGCGCCGGCTCTAGGGAGAAGGTATGAGAGTGTCAGATTTCTGTAAATATGGCGCTCTCCTCCTCTTTTCTTTTCACGCAGCGCTGCATTTGCGGCTGCTGCGCTGCGTGAGTAGATGGTAAATCTGGCCCTGTGTGTTGATTTTTAGGTCTAGCGTTATCCAAGATCTTTTGACTTTACTAACATTATATATGTAATATACTTACTTCATACATGCCAACATTTTAGAAAAGCAAAGTGGGAGATTTTTAAAAAACGATCGGGAGAATGTATTTCCCCCATAGATTTCTATTGAAAGAGAGGCAATTTCAGGCAGGAGACAGTAGACAAAAATCCATTTTTGGCTTAAAAAATCGGGAGTCTCCCGCATGAATCGGGTTTATTGGCATGTATGTTACTTGTAGGGGTTGCCAGCCAGCCCTCTTCAATCATTGGTCTGTTGAATGGGACAGCCACTGGCTAAATTCACTTTGAGTAATGACATTCTGCTTTCTCACAAGGAGCGCATTCGCACACAAAATAGTTTTGTTCAGTGATATGGCCTACATTACCATAAGTGCATTTTGGGACAACACTCACTAACACACTGGTATATCTTCTACCCGGAGATATAAAGACAAATACACAAGAATACTTCAATTGCAATAGATTGTAGAGAGCCATCCGGGCTCTCCACTACATTGTTGCTAGTGCACACACTCCTGGGGGCCCCCCCCCAGCTCCTTGAGACTCTCACGGGTGAGTAGCGCGCTTTACAAACCCCTGATTGATTGATTGAACTCGTCTCGAGGAGATAAATAAACGACGGGAGACCGCTCGGGGTCTTTCCCGCCATACCAGAACCAATGTGCGTGTGTGCCCTTCATTACTGTCTGGTCCCGACACCCTTAAGTGCCGCCGTACCACATTGGCAACTAGGCCGGTACCGAACCCGCGCCTGGCCGGCTCACCTGCAAGTGTGCGGAGGCTCCTCACGCCATCTTGGTGTGCTGCGCAGCGGAACGCCCAATCGGCCACCACTTACAGGGCTCCGCCGATCCTGCAGGAAGCGTGCCCTCCTGCGATCTCCTCTGAAGCCGTGGCACAGACTGGCCCTGAGACCTCCGCCGCACGTCGCTGTCGAGCCTGGGCAGCGCAACTCGTGTGAGGAGCCCGAAGACGTCACAGATGGCGAGGCCCGGCCAAGGCCCCACCCAGCACTCATCGTGACAGCCGGGAGAGGCCTGCGGCAACGAGGGCAGAGGGGCCAGCAAACACCCTCCAGCCTCTCAGGTGAGCGCGCTAAGGCACCGCGTGGGGAAGGAATGCGCTAGATCAGGAAGGAGAGCGGCTGCAGCGCCCCCAACAGGAAAAAAAAAATAACGTGGGAGCACAAACAAAAAAATAAATGCAAAGAGGGGGAGAACAGTGAAGACACTAACAGAGCAATAAAGAAAACAAGCATTTGCAATGCAATCGGCCTCGCCTTTGAGTCCTTATATGTATTTAGCTATGTAGCATATTAGCCTGGGTGCTGAAACATCTACTGTTCTTTAGCATGGCGAGAAAGTAAGCATCAAACTGCGTGACACGCCAGGTATTGGAACACAGGGAGAGAAATATTGCCTTCTAGCGGGAAATGGTATAGTCCAAAGCTCTGTTTTTAATAATTTTTATTTTTTTTTACAAAAATTCTTTATTGCGTGATTAGTTAAAATCCTTGCAACAGGAAAAACTCATTCAAAGTAGTCTATATTAAAATTAGTCATGAATTACAATTAGGGTAAAAAATCATTAAAAGTACATATGAAATTCCATTTCTGAGTAGGGTTAAAAATACAATAAACGAACCAGACATTCCAGATTAACTGTTGTCGAAATCCGCTCTCAATACCTCAAAGCAAAAGGCTGGTTTGCTCTATCGGTACAATAGTCTGCAAACAAAACTTTAGGCAGAGTTTCAGAATTCTAGTTTATGCAGGTTAATCTGTCTTTTGATAATAGCCTAATTTGATCGGATCGTCATTTCGTAGTTAAATTTAACCTAGTTTTTGCTGTATTCATAAATCGGACTAGCCTATATGCTAGCTGAGTGTCGTTTCCATCGAAGCTGGCTATTAGTGCTTGCCTGCGTGTTCGTACTCCTCTTTGGTTCCACACTGTTTTTAATATAAAATCAGGCCCTTCGGTGGACATATCACTGAAAATGCAATATTTGAAAAAATATTATTGTCTACAGGTGCTCGTGGAAGACAATTTCTATAGACTGGAATCTAGAGAATGCTAAAGTGATTCTGGTATTTCACTGACCTTTGCTGGTCGTTTTGTATTAAGAAAAAGTTAAATGGAGGTAGTTGTCAGAAATATTAAACAATAGCAGTGCCTAGAGGACTATGAATGAGTAATTACCACTGAGAACAGAGACACAGCTGCAGCACTGCCTAGAGAAGTCAGAATGTGGGAATATCCAACGGGACCAGAGTAGCAGCTAGCAGCATTGTCTGGAAGACTTAGAATGAGGAATTACCACTGTGACCAGAAGCACAGCTGCAGCACTGCCTAGAATACTTATAATGAGGAATTATCGATGGGACCAGATAGATAAGCAGCTAGCAGTACTGCCTAGAGGACAAAGAATGAGGAATTACTAATGGGACCAGAGAAGCAGCTGCAGCACTCTGTAGAGAACTCAGAATGAGGAATTACCACTGTGACCAGAGACACAGCTGCAGTACTGCCCAGAGGACTTAGAATGAGGAATTACCGACCCGACCAGAGTAGCAACTAGCAGCACTGCCTACAGCACTTACAATGAGGAATTACCCCTGGGACCAGAGAAGCAGCTAGCAGCACTGTCTAAAGGACTTAGATTTAGGAATTACCACTGGGACTAGAGAAGGAGCTGCAGCACTGTCTATAGGACAAAGAATGAGGAATTAGCACTAGGACCATAGCCGCAGCTGCAGGACTGCCTAGAGGACTAAGAATGGGGAATTACCACTGGGATCAGAGACACAGTTGCCACATTTGTGACAGAAAAAGAACAAGAATTACAGCTCTGTTTACAGAAACGGAGCAACAGAGCTCACAGCGAGTGAAAGATAATTAATGCTAAAAACTAAAGCTTATGTGAAAGGGAGCTAGCGAGTAAAGTCACATTTTTAACATTTTAATTTTGTGACTGCTCAGCTTGATCTTCAGTAACCCATACTCTGTAGATTATAAGTGGAAGCTAAGGTGCGAAAGGGAGAACACATGGAGAAACAGTGGGTGTTAGGGGAAAGCAGTAACACTGGTCAGCTGCTCACGTTTGCAACATTTCCAGCACACCAGGCAGGCAATCGGAAAAAATAGTGCGTGAAGCAAACTGAAATGGACAGAAGCGAAATTAGCCCTGTAACGGGGCCAGTCACTATGGGAGGGGACGACAGACCAAAAGGAGTGACAATTGGGCACGATTTACCATTTAAAAAGTAAGGAATTTAGAAAGGCACCCTGAACAACCAATGAATGACAAGCGAAGGGCCGGCTTGAAGTCTATGTACTGAATACACTGTGCCTCGCAGCGCATGCAATCTGCTAGTCTCGACCTAAAAACGCTTCACACATCTGGCCTTTAAAGTTTTAAAGCAAACAGTCAGCTTTTCAATTTGTCTGAGACTGGAAGACAATATAAATACTATACATGTACAACAACTTATTCCACATAGAATGTAGAATGATGCACAGAGAAGGAGTCTGAGAGCATCTTTTAAAAGGAAGAGAGACAGCTGAAGGAGAGTATCTGAGGTGTTTGTTGGATTAAACCTCATTACTTGAGTCTCCCAACTTGGTACCATGGTGTTCAGGGCTTTAAGTGGAATCAAAAAACTGCGGGGTCTCTCACAGGGGCATGGCTGATGCAATTAAGGACATGGCTTAAAAACATATAAACTCTCCCACTGGTATTTTGCTGCTCCTGTCATTACATCCAGCTATATACTACAACACGTAGCATTACACCTAAAAGAAGTCAGGATTATTGGCTTTTGTCAATAGTTAGTTGCATAAGATAAATAAGCAACAACTATGGCTTTGTTGTGTATAATATTGAAAAGGCTTCAGTTGTGAAATGATGAGACTGTGAACGAACTAAAACAAGTCTCTTCGAAGTTACATCAAAGGCTTTGAGCAGTGGTGCTGCAATAATGGCAAGCCCGATAGGGACCCGTCTGAGCACATGCTTTTAAGAACTGCCGTGCTGAGCACCAGCAGGACCCAGCCCACTTAAAGCACTGATGGTGTTTCTACAATTGAGTTACATCTTTGCAGTTACTGCCGATAAAACTATGGCGAGTCAGACTCTCACATTGTCTTCTTTCAGATGTGAGTATGTCATCCTGCTCTAACATTTTTCGCCATGAACGTTTATAATAGGAAAAGTGAAAATATGAGCTCCAAAATGCACAAAAAAGACTAAGCCCAAATGTACTATTAGGTATCAACACCTGAGCTGCCATAACCGTAAAGGGAGTGACCTTGATGTCTTGTGGGTTACACCACCGTTTTCAGGAAAGGGAACAATTATGAGACTGTAAATAATTAAATTGTGGGAAAGGGCTACACACTCCTGGCGTGGGACAGTTTGAGGTTTGCCAGTCGGGCTAATTAGTCCGTGGTGTAGCTACTCTCAGGGTGAAAACATTTCTGAGTGTCTGGTTACATGGGTGCCGGAAACGTTAATTGCTGTGGTGTTTGTGTTTGGGCGATGTGTTTTGATGTTAATGCACATTCTGCGAAGTACTTCAAAAGGTGTCTTTCAGTTGGGCAGTATCAGATGAAACAAGTACTGACACTTTAAAGCCACCGCCGCTGTTATAGCTTCAATGGGACAGACAGTGCCATATATTCTGGGGAGTAAGTATCGGGAGACGGCGGCTGCGGAGCGCCTTCCCGACTTCAATGCAAGGAAAGGGGCTGGCATTTCTAAGGAGCCCAGCAATGTTATTGATAAGGCAAGCACTGCCAGCGGTTGAGCTCACGGCAGGTACATACACTGCGAATTCTCCATTGAAAGCACTGGAGAAAGGGACTGGGAGACAGCAGAAGCCTGCAGGGGTAGAGAGCCCCCTCCCCTGCTGCTGGAACATCCAGGGAGGGTAGGCGGGCAGAGGGGAGTGAAGCAACAGGGTGTCACGTGGCGCGTAAGGAATGCAAACAATGCCGTGACTCTTCCAGCTTCGTTCTGTAGAGTAGTGTGGAGCTAAAGTTATAAAAAATGACACCGGTTGCATAGGTAGCTTAGTAAGTTAATGCACTTGCTGCTGCAGTTACCTCCATGGGGCCTACTGTGCCCTTCATCCTGCCAGTGTTCGTGATCATTGAATGACAATTGAGCCACGTGCTTGTCGCAGGCTGTAGACCTGTGCTAGGTGACAACACTGTTACTCACGGGAACTCAGAGTCACGTCTGGCATGGGTGCATGTCTGGGGTGTATGTGTGCACATGTCCGTCTGTACGTGGGGGCGGGCCTGCCTCTCAGAGGGCGAATGCCTGGAGGCTGTTAGGGTATGTCTGTAAGGAGGCAACTGGGTGCCGAGGGATGAATATCTGTCTCTGTGGAACTCGCGCGTCCGTGCCTTTAAGGGGGTGAATGTCTCTGTCGGAGGTGGCGGTCTGTCTCTTTGTCTAGTGCTTCGATGTCTGTCTCGAGCTTTAAGCCCCTTCCCCTGTTAGTCGAATGTTTATCTATGGGTTAATGATCTGCTGGTCTGAGGCTGGATGTCTGTCTAACTGGATGTCTACAGATGGACCTCAGAATGTCTGAAGGACAGCTCAGGGAGTTAAACACTCACTGCTGATAATTGCAGTGATCTTTAGGTATTAAGTTTGAATCCTAGTAAGACCAACTCCGACTTCAATCCTTCCATAGTCAGTAAATTAAAATAGCCATCACATCACTTACACCACACAGAGATGCGAAACCGAACTGTACTTGAGATGAATGTATTAATATGGGGGGAGGGAGGGGGGTCGATTTATGTCAGTCTGGGAGTGAATGTCTGTCTGTCTGAAGTAAAGTATGTGCATGCCTGTAGTAAACTGAACGTTTTTCCGCCTGAAGTATAAGTATGTCTACCTAGCGGTGGGGGGTGTTAAGGCATGCCTACAGTTATGTATGCCTGCCAGTACGGGAGATGGATGTCTGTACGAAGGTATGTACGCCTGTCTGTACGGAAGATGGATGTCTGTCTGTCCGACATTATGTATGCCTGTCTGAACGGGAGATGGATGTCTGTCTGTCCGACGTTATGCACGCCTGTTTGTATGGGAGGTGGCTGCTTGTCTATCTGAAATTAGGTATACGTGCGCCTGCTTGTGAGGGAGTTGAGCGTCTGGTTATTTGAAGATGGGCACACAAACGTCTGCCCGTATAGGGGATTGAACTGATGTTAATTATAGGCACAGATACAGAAATCATGCAATCCTGCAGCTGCGGCGTTTTCTGCATAATTATGCCCCCCCTTGCCACATAATTCATCACTTGCGCTACAATTTGCAGATTTTAGCAAAAAAAAGCATTCTTCTGTATCTCAAATGGATGAGAAGTTACTAAAGATGCTACCACTGGTGTTGCCACGCACCGATGACCCTTTGCAAATACGAACGGCTCCTCTCTCGGTTCGGAATTGCTGTATGTGGGTGTCAAGATGATCCCATTGAAGGGAAACCGTTGCCCAAATAGAGTTAACGAGGAAGAGAGCACGTCATCGCGTGCGGGCCGATGCAGCTGCTGCCGGTGGTGGTGAACGCGGATCACGTGATGATGCCTTCCGTAAAGCCGGCCAGCAAGAGAGCAGTCATTGCGTGCGCGCTCTTGTGATTAGGCTGCGTGCCAGAAGAAAGTGCGGCGAGTAAAGGGGCCAGTAGCCTTGGAAGGATACAAATGACGACATAATCGTCATGAGGAGGGACTAACAAGCCTTAAACCAATTGGAAGGCAGCATTTACTGACTGAAGCCAATGAAAAAGATGGGCGGAGAGTGGGCGGAGCTTCCCCAACTATAGTGTATACAGCATCTCTCGTTGAGACAGCACATGCGCTGCCTAGGCGAGACCTAAAAAGGGGGAGAACAGTTATTCACAGTGTGCATATCCTGTAAGAGGGACAACAGAGGCACACCCCAAGAATGCAGTCTGACCACAGCAGGTCGCGCAACCATGAGCAGACAACCCCAGGCAGGCACAGCGGGCCGCAAGCAGGAGCCGTAGAGCAGCAAGCAGGCGCTGCAGCGCCACCTCAAGAACACAATCACGCAGCGGTATCCCTGTTACCCCCATTCAGCGAGATTGCGGACCCTTCGACGGCAAAAATCAAGGCACGCCTACGGGGCAAAGTGTGGTTCCCCGGCATGGACACCATGGTGGAGGAAAAGATCAGACACTGCCACTCGTGTGCCATAACGGGAGGTGACCCTGCCCCAGCGCCGTTCATCACAGAAGAACCTAGCGAAGTACCCTGGTCCAAAGTCAGCATTGACTTCGGCAGCTTCCCTGACGGCTGCAGCACTCTGGTACTAATGGACTCGTACTCAAAATTCCCAGTGGTGGAAGTGGTCGCATCCCCAACATTCACACAGGTCCAAACAGCTCTCGACAAAACATTTGCATACATGGGCCTCCCCGAGGAGATCAGATCCGACAACGGACCCCCTTTTCAAGGACGAGAGTTTTAAGAATCCTAGAGAAGAAAGCCATTAGATACTGGAAAATCACCCCGCAGTGGCTGCAAGCCAATGGGGAGGTTGAGCGCTTCATGAGAACGCTCAAACGGGCGTTGCGCATTGCGGTGGAACAGGGCAAAGACGTGGAAAGAGCCCTACACCAGTTCCTCGACGCATATCGACAGACCTCTCACAGCACCACTCGCTGTGCACCTTCTCATTAGCTCTTCAGGCGAGCCCCACGAGACTGCATCCCGACCGATCCCGCTTGGAGCCCCCCCAGAAAGAGACAACACGATGGTACAAGCCTGGAGGGAGTTGACGAACCATAAGGCAAGTCTCGCCAGGGGTTCCAAGATACCCTCGTTAAGGGTGGGTGACTACGTTGTGGTCAAGGACAGACACCCCGGCTGGAAGTTTCGGACTCCGTATGAGCCAGAGGTATGGAGAGTCATACACGTCCAGGGGACAATGGTCTCTGCGCAAAAGGGTCGGCAGGTGGTCAGCAGGAACGTGTCATGGTTCAAGAAGGTGCACAGACGTCGCATGGACCAAGATGAGCCCACCGAAATAGAGGAAGCCGGAGGCTCCCTCAGTGGCAGTCCACTGTTGTCACCAACTCCTGGCAGAGACTCTGAAGAGACCCAGGCTGGCGCGGCTGCGCAAGCCCAAGACACTTCCAACCAGAACACGTTGACACCGTGTGGCCCGGTTAAAACAGGGGCCAGTTCCAGCTCCCGGAGCCAGAGGTATGGTCTCCGGCCGAACCCTGTGCCCAGCCAGCGATTTAAAGACTTTGTGTGTGGCTCACCTTAAGCATGTAATTAATGTGATTGATATGTGCTAAAGAAAAGGAGGGATGTAGAGAGCCATCCGGGCTCTCCTTACATTGTTGCTAGTGCACACACTCCTCAGGGCGGGCTCGTCCCGAGGAGATAAATAAACGACGGGAGACCGCTCGGGGTCTTTCCCGCCACACTAGAACCAGTGTGCGTGTGTGCCCTTCATTACTGTCTAGGCCCCAACACCCTTAAGTGCCACCGTACCACATAGATAATTAAGCACAAAATACAGTGGTCTCCAGGGGTAGACCAAACCATGTATTAAGAAAGTGGAATTCGATCTGCGGCTGAAGTTGAGACTTGAACCAGGAGACTCAGAGGAGCTGGGGACACAAGAAACCACCCAAGGTATGTACCCAGGTACCTCACGGAGGATGTGTACAGAGTGGAAACACAGCCGCGTGTCCAATAGAAGTCAACAGGGAAGTCGCTGTTGCAGTTTTTAGGAAGAAGGACCCTTCCCAGTGGACCCTGAAGTAATCCCATGGAAGACAGAAGGTTGGACAGTCAACCCACCCGTGGATACCCCCAGGAACCAGGATACCTACACCAGGGAAGCCGGGTGCATAGGTGCGAAGTGACATCAGAAACCGCCATAGACCATAATAAAGGACTTCAGGAAAGATGCCGCTGGAGAAGACTGTGCAGGAATCCGGTGGAATCCAAGGGTGGATTCTTGAAGTGAAGAACCTGCAAGCAGAGGGGACAGAGACTATGCTACTCGGAGGTGACCACAAGGCACGGTAAAGCAATGCCCACCGATGACGAGTGGTTCAAATGAGTTGACGGTGAACTTGTCGCTGCAGCTGTGAGGACCAGGCGATGCTGAGGAAGACCAGGAGCCATGCACGAGCTGTCCCACGTTGAAAGTGGAGAACCAGCGGGTTGGTGTCTGGCGGTAGCACCAACAAGTCTTGGCAGCTGCAACAGGCGTGAAAAGCGAAGAGGGTGCAACGTTGGGACTAGCAAGGTCCAAGGGACTCACCACAAGCAGGAGAGTCAGAGCAGGCCCCAAGCAAGCAGGGGAGCCTACTGAAGCAGGAGAAGACCCTCAAGAGGACCCATAGGCCGACAGCACAGGAGTCGCAAGAGGACCTTGAGCAGCTCACCAAGAATGAAAGACCACGGTGCAGAGGATGCAGTGAGCATGCTGCACTTAGCAGGAAGAGATGGTGGAGGCTGGAGCTTCTCGTAGCCCGAAGACTTCTGGAGTGCAGAGCCAACAAGCCTTGGCAACAGCAAGTCAATGCTGTTCACAGGCGTCTGCTCCCAGCGGTTCCGACGAGGGATATTAGCCTCAAAATGGCAGAGAGGACAGATCAGGCCTTGTGGGAGTTGCAGAACTGCTGAGCCTTTCAGAGTCCGTGGGACGTCAGGAGCAGCAGACTGGTCAGCTTCATTGCTGTGCCTACAGATGCAGGGGAGTGACTCCTTCACTCCAAGGGAGATTACTTCGGGTGTCCTTCATGCCCACAGGTCTGTTGAAGATCCTGGAAGAAGCACAGATGACGAAGAAGACTTGCAGAACAGCGAGACCAGGGGCAGCAGGGGTCTTCCATGATGCAGTCTTGGTTCCAGGCAAAGTCCAAGTGTCCAGATGGTGAAGAGTGACGTAGTTTCAGGCTTGAGTCTTGTCCCACGATGAATCTGAGGACCCTTCCACAGGTAAGCCCTTAAATACCCTAGGAAAGGGGTTAGGACGACTCAGGGGTCCCTCCCAGAGGAGGGACTGGACAGAAGGAATGATACTCCCATGTCCTTTGTCCAGTTTCGCGCCAGAGTGGGAACTAAGGGCTCCCTGAACTGGTTTAAACTGGAGTATGCAAGGACGGCACCAAATGTGCCCTTCAAAGCAGTCTGGTGGTGCTGGCAAGCGCCCCACCCCTGCCCAATACACTAACCCCCATCTGGGGAGGCGGTCACACATACCTGCAACAGGAAACCTATTGTTCTACCTTCCCGTGCTCAAGCTTGGCTCAGCAGCAAGAGGGCAGAATCATGTCTGTGGTCGGCAGTAACACTAGCTTACTGTCAGAACCTGAAAAGCTGTAACCGGGAGTACAGTGGGGTACTCCAAGGGAGCCTCCCCAGTTCATCGGATCATACTTCCAACACTGGAATTGGTGTTGGGGTATTATTCTAACATGTTTGATACCAAACATGACTGGGTTCGGTGCAGCCACTATATAGTTAGACATATCATAACGACTGATGTCCACTACATGTATTAAAATGGCTGACCGCACTTACAAAGCTTGGAGAATCGACTCCGGGGTTTGAAGGGATGTGCTGCTCATGCAGCGGCACCCTCACACTTATAACCAAGCACCCTGGCTTCAGGACTGAAAGGCCTGTCAGAGGGTTGACTTATAGGTCTTAAGTGTAGTGACCTCAGATATAAAGAAACTTATATCTGTTGAGAGAGGTGCAAGCACCAACTCACTCAGACTACAATGGCAGGCCTGTAGTCACAGTTTGAGTGGTCTCTCATGGGTGCCACAATACATTCTGCAGCTCATGGGAGACCATTGGTGTACCTATGCCCTGGGTACCTTGGTACCATATACTAGGGACTTACAAGAGTACACCAGTAACCAGTTGTGGAGGTACAGAATTAGCTACCATACTCAATTTTGAGAGAAAGCACAGTGATTGGGATACTGATTAGCAGGATCCCAGTCAGACTAGTAAAAAAAAAATCAGACTGACACCAGCAAAAAGTGGGGGTCTCCATGAAAGCAGATCCTACTTTCCTAGAATACCTAGGGGCATATTTACAAGGGAATGGTGGAGCGTGGAGTTAAGCACAAAATGCTAACGCCACGCTCTGCCATTCCGCAAATAAGATACGGCGCACCTCTGTGTTAAATTAAGCTGCCTAGCCCCAATGCAGGCACCCTTGCACGATAATGCAAGGATGCCTGCATTGAGGGAATGATTGTGTATGTGCAGGAAGGTGTCCCTTCCTGGACATAAACAATCCAGAATGGTGTTTTGCAACTCCTATGTAAATGTAAGTCCGTTTTTATATAGCGCAGCTACTCACCCTTACGGGTCTCAAGGTGCTGGGGGCCGTAGTGGAAATTAAGTGAGCTATTGCCCAGAGTCACATGGTGCTGAGCTGAGCTGCCGCCGGAGCCGGGGATCGAACCGTGAACCCTGTGCTCCGAAGTCAGCTGCCCTGGCCGCTGCACCACACCACACCTATGTATGCTCCATTGTGCAGCACACATAGAAGTTACAAATTGTCTTTTTTTAAATGATTGTTTATGTGCAGGAAGGGTCACCTTCCTGCTTATGAACAATCATTCATGGCGTTTTGCTGTTCTATGTGTGCTGTACAATGCAGCATACATAGAAACAGCAAATCGAGAAAAAATAAAGCATTTCTCCTCGTTTTGCCATGTTAAGACCAGGTTTTCACTGGTCTTAATTTTGGTGCTGCCTCCTATTTACGCTACACTTGTAAATAGGGGCAGCGTCAAATCCAATGGGTGTTGCGGTGGAACGCCCACCACAACACCCATTGCAAGGTGGCCTCCAATAGACTAAGCCTGATTTACCTTATTACAATTAATAAGTACTAAATTCAGCTAGGAAACAGCTAGAAAAAATACTTCTACCACTCATTTTAATAGTAACTTACAATCCTCTTTCATGGTAAAGTCAGATTTAAATTGCTATTTTGGGAATGCCACTTTTAGAAGGTTGGCATTTTCCTGCCTAAGCCAAATGTGCCTGTCTCCAGGGTCCCATGATTGTTGATGTCTCTCCCGGATAGCATTTCCCTGCCTAAAGTTTCTGGGGCCTTTCTGTGAGTGGCCAGTTGCTCTTGGGCTGGTAATTGCTCCTCCACTGGGTAATGTGCACTGGGGCCGGACAGTGGGCAAAGAGGCTTGGGTGTAGAGTGTTATAGGTCTTCCTGACATGATGGCTGGGAAGGAGCGGTGCATTACCCTCACTACACTTCAAAGTGACCTGCCCTAGCACACACAAAGGAACCTGTCACCTACTGATATTGTTTTTTCTTGATTAGTCTCAATAATGTTGAATCATGGAGCTTTCATTTCTTTTATTTTATTCTGCATCTCCCTCTGGCTACAGTGTATGGCCAAGATTTTCACAATCTGAAAGCAGGCTCATTTCTGCAGGGCTTCCCCTGTAGCTTCTATTTCAGAGTTTATTGTTTGAACTTGGGTTCTCTCTCCTGTTTCTGCCCCATCAGGAGGAAATAATTTGGATCTGCATGATTACTTAGCAAGTGCTTTTGTAACAGTTTGATGTTCTCTTTGTGTCTTCTTCTTGTTTTTTCCCCTCTCCAGTCCCTAGATGTGACTTCCCCTACAGTAATGCGTTGATTGTGCCCCACACATTTAATGGATTTGCTGGATACTGGTTATGATCCAGATAACAATTCATGACGTCTTCCATGGATGCTTGGAACTAAGGATGCCTGATTAAGAGCCTATTAATGGTTCATTTCCTTTTTGTAAATGCCGTTGGTATGTTATTAGTGTCAAGGTGAAAGTTGAATGGGCAGATTCAACTTAGTATAGACTCAGGTCTATACTAAGAGGAAAAGTATCCTAGAAAATGTTATATGTCGATGGGAGAAGAAAGGGTAATCACATGCTGTTGGGTGTTGCGTTTTCCAAAATAACTATTAGGTCAAAATTGTTCAGAAATATGGGTATGTCAGCCATGTTTTTGTGTACAGTCTCTACCAGAGTTCTTGCCCCTTCTATGGGCTACTGTCAGGTTAGAGTCCTTCTAGTAATGCATGGTACTGTCACTATCTGCTGCTTCCAAATCATTGGCTATTGTCTGTCACACAGCTTCTGTGTTCCCTTTTGAAGAATTCCCTGTAAATTGAGTCTATCTTCATTGCTGCACAACCATTAGTTGTGCGTATTATTATTATTAATAATAATTATTATTATTTGTAGAGCACTGAATTGCAACCTAGAAAGGTATCCTGGTGATGGCTACGACAGAAAATGGGTGTAATGACCTACAAGGATCTATCAAGTGTATAGCCATGTTTTCGGACTCTTCCGAAAGGCCAAGAGGTTACTGATGTCTAGTGCGCCAGTGGTCTGAGAGATGATTGTTGTCTATGAGACTATGTAATTGGACAGCTGCATTGAGGTGTGGCACCAGGTGTCACTAGAGATGTCAGCCACGGGGTCTAAGATCACATTAAAATCTCCACCCCACAAAATCGCTTCAGGCCCAAGGGTGCCGGCGAGCCTCCAAACCTCAGAGAAGAAACAAGGGTCATCAACGTTAGGGCCATAAATTGCAATCAGCTTCAGTGGGGTACCCTGCAATGTGCCAGCAAGCAATATATAGCAACCCTGGTAACCCGAATAGTAAGCTACATGTTGTTCCCCAATCCATCCCGATCGCAAGCGTGCTCGAGTGTGTTCAGTAAGGAGTAGCTCCTGCAACAAGCCAATATCTGGTGGCATTGCAGGTAAGCTAGCACATGTTGTGCTTTGCATTTATGATTAAGGCCATGGATGTTTTACGTTAAACATTTAAGCGGTCGCATAGGGGAAGGGGAGGGTTGATAAGCGCACCTGGCATTCAGAATGTGGGAAGTCAGCTTAGGTATACACCAAGTAGTGCTGAGTGGTCAGAGAAAGAACAAGAGGAAAAATCTCACAAAACGAACAACTGTAAACTACAGCTTTACTTCAACAGTCCAACCCCTTCCTACTTTGACCCACCCAAATAGGCCAAATACAACCAACCCTCCCATCTAGCATTCCTAATTTGGAGAACATTAAAGCGAAACAGGAACTCATTCCATGGGAGCGCAACAGAGGACCGACATCCTCCCAGCCACAGGATGGCCGAGTTGCCGGAGCACAAATGTGTGCGCGGCCAAGGCCCACCAAGACAGGTTGCCCACCCGGTCCACAGCCATCACCGCCATTGTGACGTGTCAGCGGGGGCAGCCGTGCCTGGCAGAGAGTCCCACGAGTGGAGTCAGAGACATATCTCAGGATCAGCCATTGTCGCTGAGCCATCTAGACTCAGAGTTCTCTGCAGCCAGGGATGGCTGCGTTGTATCCTTAGGGATGGATTTGACAAATTTTGCAGCCGCGTTCGGGTCAATGAAGTAGTGGGTCTTCCCTGAATCAAAAATTCTGAGTTTTTACAGGTTATAGGAAGGAATATTTGGCATCCGTCTGTATAAGGGAACGCTTAACCGGTAGGAAGTCCCTCCGGGCAGCCTGCACCGCCATAGTGAAGTCTGGAAAAACCGCGACCGCTTTCCCTGGCATTGTAAGGATTGTTGCTCTCTGGCCACGTGCAGAATCCTGTCACAGTCACAATAGTTAAGATGGTAAGCTATAATGGGCCTCACAGGTGTCCCAGGGGGCGGTCGTTGACGGAGCAATCAGTGGGCACACTCGACGATGAGCACAGTGGAAAGTGCCTCCTCATATAGCTCCTGCAGCATTGATTCAACATAGTTTTCCATCCTGTCCATTGCCATCAACTCCAGAATCTCCACAATCCTCATGTTGTTCCTTCTAGATCTCACCTCTAAGTCTTCGGTTTTATTCCAGATCACTTTTAGTACCTTTTCCATTTGTGAGAGTCTCTCACCAGTCCCTTGGTGGGTATCCTCTATGTCTGAAGTACGGTGTTCCAACTGGACGATTCTTTCATCATGTTTGTCTACTTTGTTCTTTAAGCGGTCAAATCTGTCTGCTAATAAATTGATTCTGGTGTCGGCTGTCAGACTGTGATTCAAGTCTAGGAACATGGAAAGGAGAGGATATCTGGCTCCTGCATGGGGCCATCCGTTTGCGATTGGCTTGACTGACCACCGTCAGGGTCTTGATCAGTGTCACGCATCTGGCATCATTGGTTGAAGGATATCTTTGTTTGTTTGGTGTCCGCTTTCCCCATCTCGGTCAAATATCTCAGCGGGGTAAGGTCAGAAAAATGTTGTGCAGCAGCACTCCTCACCAGCGACTGTCGTCAATCCTAAGGTCCTGCCTATCCCCCAGAGAAGTTGGTGCGGGGGGGACGAGCAGACCCAGCTCAGAATGCACCAGCCAGCAGACGTCCCGGTGAGTCAGACGGGTGGGGCAGCCGCAGATTCTCAGAAATGAGGTACCACTGAGGTACAATTCCACAAGGGGCTCCCAGATAGAGTGTCTCTGTCCCAAGGTCCAGTGCCAGGAGTACTTCAGGGCAGGGGGCAAGCCAACAGTTATACTCGGAGCAGTCTGCTGCCCCCAATGGAGGGTGCAACACCGCCGGTCCATGTAACGCGGGGGGCCACAAGCTGCCCGCCAACACCAGCAGAGGTCGCATCGGTCCTCAGGAGGCAGGAGGGGCAATGGCATGCGGTCTCGTCTGTCCCTACAGCCAGCACCCAACGGTCTCTTCTCAGGGGGGTCACCAGTATATGTAAACTAGAATGGTAGATTTATTTATTCATAAAGTTTTATATAGCGCGAATATGATCCCGAGGGATATCAGAGCGCTTCACAATTAAGAGAGGGAAGATGATCAGGGATGTACAGGCGTCAAATACATATCAAACGAAACAGTTACAAAGGGTGAATCAAAGAACATCACAATAGCTAAAAAAATAGCGAATCTAGGAGGGGAAGAAAAGATTAATTAAGGAGATATAGCAAATCAATTCAAGACGTAAAGGTGTAAGTCCAGTATCTTACAGCAGATGATCCAAACCCAATTAAGATAAGAACTTGTTCATAAGGAATCTTTTTACTTCCAATTTGAAAGCAACCGTGGAGGTGATTCTGCGTACTTCAGGAGGGAGAGAGTTTCAGATCCTCGGGGCAGAGCCGGAGAATGCTCTTTGACAAGTTCTCTTTTGCGAAAGATCTGTGGTTTCAGGAGGAAGGAGTTAGCACTTCTTGAGGGTCTACCACCTCCAGATAATACTAGCTTTTGGACTAGATACCTGGGGGTTTTGAAATGGAGAGCTTTGTGAGACAGGCAGGCAATCTTTAGCTGTATTCTTGCTTCAAAAGGCAGCCAGTTTAGAGATTTTAAGACTGGGGAAATGTGCGCATTTCTTTTTGTGCGCGTAGTCAGTCTGGCCGCAGCATTCAATGCAGCCCTAAGTGGCACCAAGGTATATTTAGGGAGGCCACAGAGCGTACGTAGTACTGCCATAGTCTAGCCTCTGCAAAACCAGCGCTTGGACCACCTGCTTGAAGTCAGCTTGTGGAAGGAAATGTTTGAGATTCCTGAGTAGTCTCATCTGGTGATTCACTCCCTTGCACACCTTGTATGTATGTATGTACGAGATTTGTAAAGCACAGGAATCACCCCCGTAGGGGTATCTCCGCGCTGTCATAGAGGGGAAGTCAGACAGACAGGGCAGTCTAGGATTAAGCCCTAAATAATTCTGTTTTCAGGAGTTTCCTGAAGCGGATAAGACTAGAGCATTTGCGCAAGTCCTCAGGCAAGGTGTTCCAGTATTTTGAGGCCAAAAAGGCCACAGTTTTGCCTCCTGTTCGAGTTTTCTTGAAGCGGGGGACCACAAGCAACCCTTTGCCTTCTGATCTAAGATGGCGATTCGGGCAGTAAACTTTAAACTTGTCTGCCAGGTAGCTGGGGCTTGCACCATATAGAGCTTTAAGGGCGAAACAACAAAGCTTGAAGTTAATTCTCTGGTGGATAGGGAGCCAGTGGAGTTGTTTTAACAATGGCCCTGAAGAGGTGCGAGAAGGTTTTTTGAGAGCCAGGCGTGCGGCCACATTTTGTACAATCTGCAGTCTGCTGAGAAGGTATTCATTTGCAGATGCCAGCAGAGCATTGCAATAGTCTAAACGGCCAATAATCAAAGCCTGAATCAGGGTTCTACGTACAGAAAGAGGTAACCACCGGAACACTCTGCGCAAAAGGCTTAGGGTATGGTAGCAGGTCCCTGCCGTAGTCATGACTTGGTCCTTCATAGTTAACAATACATCTAAGCGGACCCCCAGGTTGTTTGCCACTGTAGTTGGAGAGGGGGCCGGACCTAAAATTGCCAGCCACCACCTGGGGGACCAGGAAGTCTGAGCTGAACCAAACAGCAAAACATGTTGCTGATATGCTGATATGTTTCTTCATATTTAAATGCTTGTCCAGGGTGATTCCGAGAGATTTGGCTGAATCAATAATGTGGGGGGAGCAATTGAAGGCAGTGAGATGGTTCATCCAGAGGTCTAACTTGGGGGTGTGATTCGGAGGAGAAATGAGCAGGAATTCGGTTTTGGAGGTGTTGAGTAGGAGGTGGTTCTCGGTTAGTCAGTTTTGAGTATTCATGAGGGTAGTGTTGACTGATATAAGATTTTCCGGGGAAGAGATTTTCAGGTAGAGTTGCGTGTCATCCGTGTACATATGGAAGAGAATGTTCATTGAATTTAGTGCATTAGCTAGTGGTTCCAAGAATAAGTTGAAGAGTATGGGAGATAAGGCGGACCCTTGTGGGACCCCCATGGATACTGGTGTGGGCTGGGATAGGGAGCGGTTCACCTTTATTCTTTGGGATCTGTGATGGAGGAAGGACGAGAACCATTGCAACACCAGACCAGAGAGGCCCATCCTGTGCTCCAAAATAGATAAGAGGTTGTCGTGATTTACAGTGTCAAACGCAGAGGAAAGGTCAAGGAGGATTAGGAGGCAAGATTCATTTTGGTCGAGCATTTTTAAAATGTCATCCATAACGTGAATGAGAGCCGATTCAGTGCTGTGTCCACTCCGAAAGCCGGATTGGTGTTGGTCTAGGAGTTGGAAATTCTCAATGTGGGCGCAAAGTTGTGATTGGACGCATTTTTCAAGGAGTTTGGCCAGAGTAGTGATGTTGGAGATTGGGCGGAAGTTGTTAAGGTCGGCACTATCAGCATTAGTTTTTTTTAGTATAGGTGAAACCTGAGCTGCTTTTAGGCAATCAGGGATCGTACCTTGAGTCAGTGAAGCATTGATAATCTTTGTCCAAAGGGGGATGACGACTTCCCTGATTTCTTTGAAGACGGAGGGTGGTAACGGATCGCTAAAATGATTGGATGGGTTGATACTCAGAAGAATCTTATTAATGTCTCTTTCGCTGAAGGGAGTAAAGGTGCCCCATGAGGCATTATTCTTGGTGCTCAGGCTAGTTGGTTTGAGCTGATCTAAGAGGGCCGGGGGGTGCGCAAACCAATAGGATGGCAAGGAAGCCTTCTTAGAATCCAGTTCGATATTGATGAGTCTTGATTTCTCAGTAAAGGAGGCAGCCAAGGCATCACTTGAGGGTGTGCTGAGTCCTGGGTCAGGGCGATTGGGAGCTTCCACCGATTGTTGTTTAACAATTTCAAAAAGATTCTTGGGGCGATTAGAGGCTTGATTGAGTTGGAGTCTGAAGTAGTCGGCCTTGGCGCTCTTGATTCGTTTGTTATAAGTGCTCCTTACTGTTCTAAGGACTTTTAGCAGATCCGAGGATGGTTTGGATCTCCAAGAGCGTTCAATTGCCCTTAGGTTGCGTCGTTCAGAGTTTAGGTTGTCATTGAACCATGGTTTGGAGATTTTTGTTGAAGCATTTTTTTGTTGGAGTGGTGCAATGGAATCCATGATACTTGAGATAGTAGAGTTGTAAAAGTCAGTGAGTAAATGAACCTCTGCCAAGTCAGCTTGGGAGGAAAGGGCAACTTTACATTGGGTTGCTAGTTAAGTTATATTGATATGTCTAAGGTCCCTTTTCCATATCTTCAACTTCTTCGGTTGAGCCTTCCTCAGGGACACCTCCCGGTTAATATAAAAGAAGATGCAGTTATGGTCGGACCAATCACAAGGGGAAATGTTATCCAGTGTGATGGTGTTTCCTTTGGAGATGATGAGATCAAGGATTTCTCCTTTATTATGAGTTGGCCGGTCACAGTATTGAATCAGCTCATGATCATCTAAGAAAGATTTAAGGCATGTAACAGCTTGGTCATTGGGGTTAGACCAGTGAAGGTTGAAATCACCGAGGAAGATTTGGGACACTATGGAATCGACATTGCCGGAAATGATTTCCATTAATTGTTCGATGAAGGAGGGATTGTCCCCCGGGGGGTGATAGAATGTATGTAGTTTGCATACCGGGAGGTGGTTACTTGAGATGTTGAGACAGAGGTATTCACTGGAGGAAGGTGTAGAGGATTCAGAGAGAGAAACCAAGAGTGTACTCCGATGTATACAAGCTAGGCCACCGCCCTGCTTCATCGCTCTGTCGAGACGAATTATGTCATGGGACGGAGGCACTAGGAGGTCTAGGATAGGAGTGGAAGAGGGATTTAGCCAAGTTTTAGTGAGGATGATGATATCGATCTCATTGTGTTGGATGAGGTCGAAGATATCAGAGGCGTGTTTACTGGCTGATCTACAGTTGAGCAGAACGCATTTAAGTCGTCCCGGTGTGTGGGGGAGAGGCGTCTGTGTGATGTTCACTCGCTTGAGGTTGTCGTTATTTATGACTCTGAGGTTGTGTGGGAGTTCTCTGTTCGGGTTAGCGTGAATGGTTTGAATTTGACCGAGAGGAGTCTTGTTGCTGTCTAAGGTAAGGGAATAAGAGATGAGCAGATCATTGATATCATTAGACGCAAGATCGGTCTTCATCCTTCTGGGCCGGGAGTGGGCGTTAGGGAGAGGTAAGGTATTAAATGTAGAGAGGGGAGAGTGCTGGGCAGGGCGAGATATAGCGCTAGAGGAGACTCTGGGCAAATTTTGAAGGGAGAGGAGGGAGCTGATCAAGGGGAGATGCTCAATTGAGAGGGCTTTCAGGTCATGAAGTTCGGCCGTGAGAAGGTGCAGCTGGAGAGATAAATCATCAAGGCGCGCCACCAGGTCTGAGTGCTGGGTGAAGGGTAAAGTATGTGTAGGGGGATCCGGTAGAGAGATGGGGCCACGAAGGGAGCCTGAGAGGTCTAAGGCGGTACTGCGAAGTTTCGGGGGGGGGAGTGGGTCATTGAAGATTTGCAATGTTCCTGATAGCTTGGAAAGAGGGGATGGGGAATGTGAGAGGGCGGGTGGACGAAATGCCTGTGTGTCGGGGGTGGTCAAATGCGGGTTGAGTGGGTTTGGCTGATCATGATCCGAGGAGGGCCATTGCCAGGTCTCCTGCCTAGCGGGTGGCGTAGATAGAGGGATGAAGGAAGGAGGATCATCTGTTGGGAGCAAAGACGGTAGGGCTTGCGGTAACCTCTCAGCTTGAGAGTCACCCTGTATCGGACTTGCGATCGGCGAGTAGAGTGAACCCATAGGCCCGCCAACGATCTGAGATGGTGGTCGAGTGGATTGATGTAGTCCGACCGGGGACAGGGAGGCTCTGAGATCAACTAAAGGAGGAGTGGAGTTAAGAGAGAGTGGGGTACTCTCAGCTCTGATAGAGGGAGTGCTGGTTAAGTCTAGAGTATTTGCAGGGTATGGGTAGGGGTCAGTGGATTTGGCATAAACTGCTTTTCTGAGTGTAGGGAAAATATTGGCCATCTTAGCAAGGTTGACGTTAGAGGCTTGGATTAGGATGATACCATTGTTGTGGAGGGTGATCGTGGTGTTAGCATTGAGGGTGGACGAGGGCGACGTTGTTAATTTGAGACCATGTGGGGTTTTCCTAGTGCCTGATATTCGAAGCATGGAATAGAACACAGTCCGCCAACATGCCCATTTTCTGGTATAGAAGATGAGGTCATTCACAAGAGTACCCTTGTTTGCACAGAAGTAGGGGTCTGAAATTAAAGTTTCGGGTCTGGCTTTGAGTAAGCGATGTTTGTGTTTTTGAGCCGCATTTTTGGAGAGGTTAGATGGGTAATTGATGATGAAGGCATTGGAACCTGTGGTGTCGGGACTTATCTCCATTCTGAGAGTGTGCCTTAGTGGGGATGTGAGCCCAGTTAGGAGTATTAGGGGGTGAGAGAAGGTTTATATATCAAATGGGACGTGTGTAGGTAGGTAGTATTCATAATGGGCAGGCAAAGTAAATTGGGAGCGGGTGGTACTGTTGAGATTAATTTAGGCATCGGGGTAGGATGAAAGGCGGAAGCCAGAAACCGGAGAGAACGCAAAAGGATCTAAGAGGAGTGGGGGGGGGGGGAGGAAACGGGACGGGGAAAAAAAAAACAGAAAGTAAAGAAGTAATAAGATGGTCAGTGGCTCACTCTACCTCTGACAGGCCCCCTCCAGTTGCAGAGGGGCATAGTGCAGACAAGCATGCCAGGTAAGTGAACAGGATGCCACTTGTGAGCAGAGTCAGGAAGGATTTGCAGGATGATGGTGGCGCGCTGCGGGATGAAGGGCCAAAGCGCTCCCCGCTTCCCAGGGGAGCAACACCAATGGCGTCACATACCATCACATGCCCCGACATGAAGAAGGTGAGGCACTTCTGAACATCTGCAATATTTGGAAAAAGTGCTCAATTCCACGAGTTTGAGGGACAAGGTGTGGGTGTTGTCAGTATGTTTCCGCTCTTCAGAGTCCTGCCTATGGGTCAGGTGATGAGATGAAGAGCTGGATGTGTGCTGTCTGTTTGAATTGCTTCATGTCTCATGTAGTGTAAATGCACAGCAGCCAGGTCTGCTGAAGTGACGGTTGACCACACACAAGCAGTGCAGCCTTATACAAATGTGCAAACTAGCCACCTGCAGAAAGGGGAGGCCTGGCTGTTTAGGAGTCACGCTAGTGTGTTACCCACTATTATGTTGTTTGTTGTTTGCCATATATTTGTTTTCAATGGGATAACAACAGCCGGTCAGTGCGACTCATAATTTGAGCAGAGTTTTGTATAGTCCTGGGGATGATGGGAGTGTCTATCATGGAGGGAGGCAGGAGGTGGCAGGAGAATCGGATAGAGTGTATAGCTTGAGTGTACATCTTGGACAGCAATGGCTGCTGGTACTTCCAGTCTCTCTCCCTCCATGCCGATGGAACCCTGTTGCTAGGCTAGGACCAGAGCACTTTTCCACAACATATGTATGTTTCTTTATGAAAAAGGAAGCCTGGTTGCAACAGGGTTCCACTCTCAGCCATCTACCTGCTCCGAGCATCAGCCATCTGTGCAGAGAAGACCATGACGCTTTTGCTCAGGACTTTGTTCCACAAAGTTTTCTTTTTTCTTTACAGATTTATTTATTTGAATAGTTTTATAAAGCGTGAACAAGACCCATAGGGGTATCAGAGCGCTGTACAGAGTTGGCTCAAACAAGGGTACAAACGCAATGTGAAAGCAGGTGAAGTTACAACATAAGGAAAACGTTCAGGTTACGAGTTGGGGGTATAATCGGTGCCCTAGAACACGAAGAGCAAACCATCATAAAATAATACGCACCAGAGAAGTGCAATACGAATCAAGAAAATTATCATAAAAGTAAGAGCAAGATCACAAGATAATGCAATTAAGGAGCCATAGAGGACAAGATCAAAATAACGTACAAGCATACAATAAAACACATCAGTGTAGTACATCCAAATTGGGTATTAATAAAAGCAAGAGCATGATCACAGGATGATGGTGTTAACGTTCATTCAGGAGTAGTCGTTTGACCAGTTTTTTAAAGGATGTCGTGGAAGGATTGGATCTGATCTCGGATGGCAGGGAGTTCCAAATTCTGGGAGCAAGACCAGTGAAAGCACGGTTGTAAGATCTTTTCTTTTTGAATCTTGGAGGTTTCAAGAGAAGGGTGGATGTACTTCTAAGGTTCCGGCTGGAGCCCGATAGTTCAAGCTTGTTTGCCAGGTAGTACGGGGTGTTATAGTGTATGGCTCTATGAGTCAGGCAAGCTGTCTTAAGTCCAATTCTGGCTTCAATTAGATAGCCAATTTAGTTGCAGAAGGGTCGGGGAAATGTGATCAAACTTCCTCAAGCCTGTTATGAGTCTAGCCGATGCGTTCAGGGTAGCTCTGAGTGGGGCAAAGCTAGCTTTCGGAAGTCCAGCAAGGGTCACCAGCCCATATTCCAATCTAGAGATAATCAGGGATTGAACCGCCGGCCTGAGGTCTTCGGGGGGGAGGAAAGGTTTGATTTTCTTAAGTGTGTTAAGTTGAAAATTGGCTCCCCTAGTAGTAGCACTGATGTGCGCTTGCATGTTTAAGTGTTTATCCAGGGTGATACCTAAGGATTTGGCAGAGTCTACAACATGATGGGTGCAGTTTAGGGCAGTGAGATGTTTAATCCAGTAAAGGGTAGGAGCCGAGTCATTGGGTGGGGAGATCAAAAGAAATTCAGTTTCGAGAGTATTTAGTAGGAGATGGTTCTGAGCTAACCATTGTTGGGTTTGTGCAAGTGCAGCATTTAATGTTTTTATGTCCTCTTGAGATGAGATCTTCGGGTACAGTTGCGTGTCATCAGCATACATGTGGTACTGAATGTTCGCTCGTTTCAGAATGACAGCAAGTGGCTCCATAAAAAGGTTGAAGAGAGTGGGCGAGAGCGCTGATCCTTGGGGGACTCCAATCATGATAGGGGTACTGGAAGCAAGGGAGTGTTTAACTTTGATCCTTTGCGTGCGGTTATGCAGGAAGGAGGCAAACCAATTTAGGACCGGGCCCGAGAGACCCATCCTGTGTTGAAGAAGATCAATTAGGTTTCCATGTTTGATGGTATCAACCCTCGGTCTAGGTCCACTCTCTCCCCGTAGCTCCGCTGTGCCGTCTCTTGCCTCCAGACCCCGACCTCCTCCTTGGGAGGTTCGAGGCTGCTGCCCGCTCCTGCGCCTGCTGCCTGCTCCAACTGGGACCAGACTGCCTGCAACCACCGTAACCTTTCTCAGCCGTTTTTTTTCTTAATTTTTTCCCTGTTGTGCCACTGTTATTGTGCCCATCTGTGTTTTGCTCTAATTCCACCACTGTTTTTATTTTCTCGTGCCTGCCTGTTCCTTTCGCCTTTCGCCGCTGCTGCCCCTGCAGCCCCTCCCCCCCGGAATTCCCCCGCTCCCGCCTCCCAGCCTCTCCTCCCTCCCACCTCCCCTACCTAATGGCGGCCGCTGCGCGGTCGCGCCACCGGCGCGCCAAAGGCAAGCCCGTCTGCGCCCGTCCGCGACCCGATCGCGGCCAGCGCCAGGAACCCTGGACCTCCCACTACCCATCGCTACGACACCACCACCCTCCTCGCACTCAACCCTGGAAGACTTAGAGAATGCCAACAGGCCTCGCCGAACACGACCCACGGCCAGTTCTCCTGCCTCCACTGCCGCCAGACCCTCACCACCACCCCGGCCTCCAACACCGCCGACGCCAGCACCGGCGACACCCTAAAATGCATCCTCCTCAACGTACGCCTGGTACACAAACACACCATGGAAATCTGGAACCTACTCGACTGTCTTTCGCCTGACATCGTCTTCTTCATAGAGACCTGGACCAACGCATCCTCCGCCCGCGACATCAGCACCGCCATCCCAGACGGATACAAGATCCAGAGGAAAGACCGCCCCAACCACCCAGGAGGGGGCCTCGCCATCGCCCACAAGAGCACCGTCCGCCTCACCACCTCCAGCGAAACCTTTCCCTCCGCCGAACATCTGCACTTCCAGATCCAGACCACCCCCAAAGCCACACTCCAAGGAACCCTCGTCTACAGACCCCCCCGGCCCCCGAACACCCTTCGCCACCACCATCACCGACTTCATCGCACCCCACGCCATCGCCTCAACAAACTACATACTCATTGTAGACCTGAACTTCCACCTCGACATCCCCAGCGACCCCAACTCCACTATCCTTCGTGACAACCTCGCCAGCATCGGACTTAAACAACTCGTCAACACACTGACCCACAGAGCAGGACACACCCTCGACCCCATCTTTGCGGCAGGAAACAGCGTCCAATTCAGCCACACAACGCAGCCGCCATGGACTGACCACCACTGAGTACACTTCGCCATCAACAAACCCAAGGCACCCAAACCAGCCCCACGCCCACCACGAAGGAACTGGAGCAAGGTTACCGACGAGCAATTTAACTCCACCCTCACCCGAGACAACCACACCTGGGCACCCGACACGAACGAAGCAGCCAGAGAACTCCACACCTGGATCTACAACTGCGCAGACGAGCTCGCCCCGCTACGCAACCCCGACAGACAACGCCCCAGGAAAGCCGCCTGGTTCACCACCGCTCTCCAAGAAGCCAGACGCACCTGCAGACGCCTGGAGAAGAACTGGAGAAACACCAAGACAACCGAAAAACCACACCACCTACAAGGACGCCATGACGGACTACCACAACCAGATCAGAGCCACCAAGAGGAACTTCATCCACAACAAAATCCTGGCCAACTCCACCAACTCCAAGGAACTTTTCAGTGTCATTCAAGAATTCACCAACCCACGCAGTGAAGCCACAGACATCACTCCATCCCAAGACCTCTGCGACAAGCTTGGAACCTATTTCCACCTCAAGATCAAAAACCTCTACGACAACTTCATCGACCATCCACCAGGCGCCACAGACGGCCTCCCGCCCCCCAGAAACACCAGCCAGCCCACCATCTCCAACTGGACACCGATCACGGTCGAAGACACCGCCTCGACCATGAAAAGCATCCACTCGGGGGCCCCCACCAACCCCTGCCCCCCTCACATCTACCACAGAGCCGCGGCCGCCACCGCACCCGAACTACAACGCACCATCAACACCACCTTCAAAACAGGCACCTTCCCAAACGACTGGAAGCGTGCAGAAGTCAGACCCCTGCTCAAGAAGCCCACAACTGACCCCACCGACCTCAAGAACTATCGGCCCATCTCGCTCCTCCCCTTCGCAGCCAAAGTTGCAGAGAAAACAGTCAACAGGAAACTGACACGATTCATTGAAGAGAACGCCGTCCTCGACCCATCCCAATCCGGATTCCGAAGCAACCACAGCACAGAGACCGCCCTACTCGCCGCCACAGACGACATCCGCACCCTCCTGGACCAAGGCCACTCCGCAGCCCTCATCCTACTCGACCTATCAGCGGCCTTCGACACCGTCTCCCACCGCACACTAGTCGCCAGACTACACGACGCAGGCATACAAGGAACAGCCCTGGACTGGATCTGATCATTCCTCACCGGAAGAAGCCAAAGGATCAGACTCCCACCCTTCCTCTCCGACCTCACGAAAATCACCTGCGGAGTCCCACAGGGTTCATCACTGAGCCCCACCCTTTTCAACATCTACATGGCCCCCCTCGCAGCCGTCGTCCGACAACACGGCCTCAACATCGTATCCTACGCCAACGACACCCAGCTCATCCTCTCCCTCACCAAAGACCCCACCACTGCCAAACTCAACTTCCAGAAAGGAATGCAAGACGTCGCAGTCTGGATGACCAACAGCTGCCTGAAGCTCAACGCCGAGAAGACAGAAGTCCTCGTCCTCGGTACCACCCCTTCTGCATGGAACAGCACCTGGAAGCCCACCTACCCCCTCAGACCACGCCAAGAACCTCGGCATCGACTCATCACTCACCATGAACCAACAGGTCAACGCCGTCACCTCCAGCTGCTTCAACACTCTCCGAATCCTCCGCAAGACCTTCAAGTGGATCCCCCCTGAGTCAAGGAAGACAGTCACCCACGCACGCACTCATCACCAGCAGACTGGACTATGGAAACGCACTCTACGCCGGCATCAACAAGTCCCTACTCCCCAAACTCCAGACAATACAGAACACCGCTGCCAGACTCGTCCTCGGCATCCCCCGACACGAACACATCAGACAACACCTACGAAGTCTCCACTGGCTCCCCGTGGAGAAAAGAGTCACTTTCAAAATCCTCACTCACGCCTAGAAATGCCTACACAACAACGGACCCAAATACCTCAACGACAGAATCAACTTCCACTTACCCAAAAGAAACCTCCGATCTTCCAACCTCACACTGGCCAAAACCCCGCGCAGCCACAGAGCCAGAGCAGGCGGAAGATCCTTCTCTCACATGGCAGCCAAGACCTGGAACGAGCTACCGGCAGACACCAGACGCGCCCCCTCCCTGAACACCTTCAGGAAGACCCTCAAGACCTGGCTCTTCGGCTAAACAGATCTGCGGACTCCCCCCTCAGCGCCTTGAGACCCTCACGGGTGAGTAGCGCGCTTACAATTCCCTGATTGATTGATTGATTGATTGAAGGCTGAGGACAGGTCCAGAAGGATCAGGAGACACAGGACATTTTGGTCGAGGGCTCTCAAGGCGTCATCAACAATGTGCGTTAGTGCCATTTCAGTACTGTGCCCTGATCTGAAGCCTGACTGATGGGGGTCAAGGAGTTGATATTTCTCAATGTGATTGCAGAGTTGCGAATGGATGCATTTTTCAAGCAATTTAGCTAGAGTCATACTGCTGGTTATAGGTCGGAAGTTGTTTGGGTCTGTTAGGTCCGCATTGGGCTTCTTAGGAATGGGAGTAACTTGCCCAACCTTTAGGCAGTCCGGAATCTTTCCCTGTAAGAGGGATTCATGAATGATCCTGGACCAAAGAGGGAGAATGGCTGAGTTAAAATCTTTATATAGCTTAGTGGGTAAAGGATCACCGAAATGGTTGGAGGGTTTAAGGGATGCCATGTTGTAAAGGAGCTCCGTGTGATCTGGGAGGAGAAAAGAGTTCCACGAGGCGTTGTTTTTGACCGAGCAGCCCAAAGGCGAGGATACTATCGAGGATTCTGCCAACTCCTCTGATCCTGCGGGAAGTTTCTTAGGTGACAGATTTGGGGTGACTTGTAGTAGCTCCAACTCTATTTTCCTTGTTTTTTCCGCAAAGTGAGCTGTGAAATTGTCAGTGAAATTGCTCCCCCTCCCTCGCAGCTCCACCACTAAGTGAGGCCTGCCCCTGCACTTGCACTCTCGTGTGTTGGTGTTCGAGGCCCTCCTCCACCCACAGGTCTTCCCTGCACCTCATCCCTGGTGGTCCAGTGGACCTCTGTCTCCTTCCTTTCGCTCTGCTCTTCACTCGTTTTCACTCGTTTTTCTGCCCCTTCTATTTTTCACCTTTCTGCACTTTTCTGCACCTCTGCTCCTCTGTGCCTTATTTCTGCTCTGCTCTTCACTCGTTTTCTGCCCCTTCTATTTTTCACCTTTTTGCACTTTTCTGCACCTCTGCTCCTCTGTGCCTTATTTCTGCTCTGCTCTTCACTCGTTTTCTGCCCCTTCTATTTTTCACCTTTCTGCACTTTTCCGCACCTCTGCTCTTCTGTGCCTTATTTCTGCCTATTTCTCCCCCTTTCCTTCACTTCTTTAGCAGTTTTTTCCCCGCCGCTGCTGCCCCCACGGCCCCTCCCCCCCAGCGCGACCGGCCCAATCCAGCTCCCCTCCCCGCTCCCGCCTCCCAGCTGTCCAGCCCTCCCCGACCCCTACTTAATGGTGGCTGCGGCACGGCCGCGCCGCTGGCGTGCCGAAGGTGCGCCTAAGGCAAGCCCGTCTGCGCCCGTCCGCGCCTGGACCGCGCCCAGTGCCAGACCCCCTGGCTCCTGCGTGCGCCCCGACGCCGATACGACTCCAAAACCCTCCACGCACTCAACGCCAGCCGACCCTCCACCTGCTTCCAGGCCACCCCGAAGCTCACCCACGGACCCTTCACCTGCCGAAACTGCAGCTACACCAGCCAGCGCACACCGGCATGTCCTGCCCATCCCACCAAAGCAGGCCACAACAGTCTCAGATGCATACTGCTCAACACCCGCTCAGTCCACAAGCATGCCGTCGAACTCTGGGACCTGCTCGATTCACCCTCCCCGGACGTCGCCTTCCTGACGGAGACCTGGACGAAGGCCTCCTCGGCGCCCGACATAGCCATAGCCATCCCGGACGGCTACAAGATCACCCGCAGGGACAGAAACAACAAACCAGGAGGAGGAATCGCCATCGTCCACAGGAACACCATCAGAATTTCTACCAACATCAATGACTCCCTCAGCATGGCTGAACACCTACACTTCCAGATCCACGTCGACCACAACACCACCCTCAGAGGAACCCTTGTCTACAGACCCCCGGGACCCCGACCACAGTTCAGCGACTCCATCGCCGACCTCATCAGCACGCACGCCCTCGCCTCCACAGACTACATCCTCCTCGGAGACCTGAACTTCCACCTCGAGAACTCCAACGACAGCAACTCCACAACCCTGATCAACAACCTAGCCAACCTCGGACTCAAACAGATCGTCACGACACCCACCCACTCCGCCGGACACACGCTCGACCCCATCTTCTCCGCCAGCAGCCACGTCACCTTCAGCCACACCACCGAACTCCACTGGACCGACCACCACTGCATCCACTTCTCCTTCGAGAAACACACCGCGCACATCCAACCGCAACGAATTCCACACCGCAGCTGGAACAAGGTCACCGAAGACCAGCTCCTCACCACCCTCGCCCATGACCCTCCACCCGAACCCTCTGACACCAACGCAGCGGCCCACAACTTCAGACAATGGATCGACGACTGCGCCAACACCCTCGCCCCGATCAGGAGACCCTCTAACAGGCGCACCAACACAAGAGGAACCTGGTTCCACGCCGACCTCCAGACTTCCAAACAAACCTGCCGAAGAATCGAGAAGCAGTGGCGCCAAGACCAGACACCAGACAACCACGCAGCCCTCAAGAACGCCAGACGCAAGCACCACCAACTGATCCGATCCGCCAAAAGGACCTCCTTCAAGGTACGCATCGACCACAACGCACACAACAGCAAAGAGCTCTTCAGCATCGTGAAAGAACTCGCATCCCCCAGCTCCAGCACGAATGACATCCCGCCGTCGCAAGAACTCTGCGACTCCCTGGCAACCTTCTTCCACCGCAAGATCGCAGACATCCACGACAGCTTCGACGCCCAGACACCGACGACAGATGCCGACACCCCCGACTCAACACCCACCAAACACACCGACCTCCTGCTCTCCTGGAACCACGTCAACGACAAAGACACCATCAAAATCATGAACACCATCCACTCCGGCTCTCCTTCCGACCCCTGCCCCCACCACATCTTCAACAAAGCAAGCACCATCATCGCACCTCAACTCCGAAAGATCATCAACAGCTCCTTCAAGACAGCCACCTTTCCGGAGAGCTGGAAACACGCCGAGATCAACACCCTTCTCAAGAAACCTAAGGCGGACCCAAAGGACCTCAAGAACTTTCGACCCATCTCCCTGCTCCCGTTCCCGCAAAAGTCATTGAGAAGACCGCCAACAGACAACTAACCCACTTCCTGGAGGAGAACAACATCCTGGACTCCTCCCAATCTGGCTTCCGCAGCAATCACAGCACCAAAACCACCCTCATCGCTGCCACCGACGACATCAGGACCCTGCTGGACAACGGCGAAACCGCTGCCCTCATCCTCCTGGACCTCTCGGCCGCCTTCGACACCGTCTGCCACCACACGCTACGCACACGCCTCCACGACGCAGGGATCCGCGACAAAACCCTGAACTGGATCACCTCCTTCCTCACCGGCAGAACCCAGAGAGTCCGTCTCCCCCCATTCAGATCCGAAGCCACCACGATCACCTGCGGCGTACCCCAAGGATCATCCCTCAGCCCGACCCTTTTCAACATCTACATGGCACCGCTCGCCAACATCGTCCGAGCGCACTACCTCAACATCATCTCGTACGCCGACGACACCCAGCTGATCCTCTCCCTCACCAAGGACCCGGCCACCGCCAAATCCAACCTCCATGAGGGAATGAAGGCCGTCGCAGAGTGGATGAAGACCAGCCGTCTGAAACTGAACTCTGACAAGACGGAGGTCCTCATCCTCGGCTCCACCCCCTCCGCATGGGACGACTCCTGGTGGCCGGCCACATTGGGAGCTCCTCCGACACCCACCAACCACGCACGCAACCTGGGTTTCATCCTGGACTCAACGCTCTCCATGACCCAGCCAGTCAACGCTGTCTCCTCCTCCTGCTTCAACACCCTCCGCATGCTCCGCAAGATCTACAGATGGATCCCCACCGAAACCAGAAGGACGGTCACCCAAGCCCTCGTCAGCAGCAGGCTGGACTACGGCAACGCCCTCTACGCGGGAACCACGACCAAACTCCAGAAACGACTCCAACGCATACAAAACGCCTCTGCACGCCTCATCCTCGGAACCCCTCGCCACAGCCACATCACCGCCCACCTGAGAGACCTGCACTGGCTCCCGGTCAACAAGAGGATCACCTTCAAGCTCCTCACCCACGCCCACAAAGCACTCCACAACGCCGGACCAGCATACCTCAACGAACGACTCACCTTCTACACCCCGAACCGCCAGCTCCGCTCTGCTGACCTCGCCCTCGCCACCATCCCACACATCCGCCGAACGACCACCGGCGGCAGATCATTCTCCCACCTCGCCGCCAAGACTTGGAACACCCTCCCCATCCACCTGCGACAGACCCAGGACCTGCTGACCTTCAGGAGACTTCTTAAGACCTGGCTATTCGATCAGTAGCTGCTTCATCCCTCCCCCCTAGCGCCTTGAGACCCTCACGGGTGAGTAGCGCGCTCTATAAATGTGTTGATTGATTGAAATCCTCACCACTAGGGAGCAGTGGTATCGGAGTAGAGATCTGGTTGGAAGACTGGTTAGATTGTTCCTTAATGATTTCAAAGAGTTTTTTGGGCCTATTTTTGGCTCCATCCAATTGAGTTCTGAAGTGGTCTGTTTTAGCCAGGCGGATGTGTTTGTTGTAGGAGCTTCTCACTTTTCTAACTTGAGTGAGATTTGTGGTGGAGGGCGAGTTTCTCCAGAGTCTCTCAGATAGTCTAAGGTTGCGCCGTTCATCATTTAGGGAACCCTTAAACCACGGTTTGGAAAGTTTGATGGGAATCCTTTTGAGCTGCTTCGGTGCAATAGAATCAAGAATGTTAGACAACGTGTTAATGTAATGATCCGAGAGATCGTCAAGGTTGGTCATATTAGGGGGGGCTGTAGTCTATTTTTGGTGATTGAAGTTAGCATATTGATGTTGAGGTCTCTCATATTGCGAGTCAATTGTTTCTCTTTAAGGGGTTGACCCTGTCTACCCAAGCCCTTATCTAGGATGAGGAAGGGAATTTCAAAATGATCAGACCAGTCGCAGGGTAAGATGTCTCCTATTTGTATGATGTCTTTGGCAATGATAAGGTCGAGAGTGGCGCCCTTATTGTGTGTAGGACCTTTACAAAGCTGTGAGAAGTTAAGGTCAGAGAGGAAAGTCTTAAAAGAGCATATAATAGGATCATTTGTGTCATTCCAGTGAAGGTTAAAGTCTCCATGGAATATGTGGCAGATTTGATCCGAGCTTGAGCTAATGACTTCGATTATTTGCTCGATGAAGACCAGATTGTCACCAGGAGGGTGATAGATAGAGTGCAGCACACAGATCTTCTTTCCTTTATTCCAGATTTCAGTGACTAGCTGTTCACAGGAGGATAACACAGCACATAGAGATTGTTTTACTGTGAGGTTGGAGCGATGAATACAAGCAATGCCCCCACCTGTTTTACCCAGTCGGCCACTTCTGAGAATGGAGTAGTCAGGGGGGATTAAGATGTCAAGAACTGGGGAAGAGGTATCATTGAGCCAGGTTTCAGTGATGATCAGAAGGTCCAAGTTTTGCGCAATGATAAGTTCTGAAATATCAGCTGCATGTTTCACAGCTGATTTACAATTGAGTAGCATCGATTTGACGTGCAGATTGGAAGTGACCACTTCTTGAAGAGAGGTGGATATGTGAAGTAGGTTTTCTTTGTTCACCGTTCTGTACTTAAGACTCGGTTCCCTGTCAGGGTCCGCAATGATGGAGGGGATGTTAAGAGTAGAGTTGGAGGAGGAGACCGTCCTCAAGTCAGTGTAGGAGAAAAGGAGGGCGAGAATGTCCTCTTCAGATAGCTGAGGTAAGGGTCTGTGGGGCCTAGAGTGATGATTAGGTAAAGGCCAAGAGCTCCAGCTGGAACTAAGCGAGGAGCCGAAAGCGGAATGGTCTGAATAGGACAGATTCTGTGATTTGTAAATATAATTCCTCTGAGCAGTGGGTGAGATCCAATGCTTCTCCATCTTCAAGGAGAACTGAAGTATGCTTTGCACCATCTCTTTGACCACCGCGACATCATGCTTGAGGTCCGCAATCTTCTCCTCAAGACAGGGATTGTTCATGCACAGATTCGCAGAACTAGCAATCGAAGGTATGACTGGTTCAGCAGTGAGAGTGGTAATAGAGGGTTGAAAAGGATCATTGGCATAGTTATAGAGGGAGATAGAATCATGCTCGAGACAGGAATCAGAGCCTGGAGTGGGAATAGGGAAAGGCAGAGTGGAGTTAGGAGAGGGTGAAGAATGTAATGAGAGTGGGGGTGATTGTCGGTTACTGGTCATCGGACAGGAGACAGCAACTAGGTTCCAGGTCCTGCAGTTGGGAGGTCCCGTGCCTAAGGGAAGAATATCCAAGCCTATCTGGGTGTTAGAGTTGGTAGGGTGCCCACCGTTGTTGGAGCGAGCAGTGGGCGACGCAGGGGACTGAGGATAGGAGGGAAGACAAGGTAAAGGAGGAACAGTGGTGGGGACCGCCACAAGGTGGGTGGTACTCAGGTCCGTTAAACCTTCACCTACATGAGGCAGAAAGTGGTTGTTCGGGTTCGTGGTGTGGGGAGTAAAAATATCCTCCACTAAGTTGGGTAGATCTGTGGGGTGCGTGTTTACAGATTGGAGCGTGGGATAAGGGGAGGAGGGGTCATCTAACACCTCTGGAGCAGAAAATGTGGGTGGCCCGGTCTGACGGCGGGTGGAAGGGTTGGAGTTAGTTAGTGTGTTCTTAATCCTCAAGAAGGCATAGTTAAATCACTTGAGGTTCAGGTCCGAGGCTTGAATAAGGACATTACCATCAGTGCTTAATTTGTAAAATAATAAGTGCCGGTGTTAAAGATTTCTCAGAAGAACGCAGTCAGTGCTATCGAAGGTCCAGGTGGTGAATACTAAGGCTGCGTTGTCTTGATTCCACCTCATTTCTCTTGCATTCACCACCAGAACCCCCTGCCCTTTTACCTCACACTTTCACATTCATTTTCTTCCTTTTTCTCCCTTTGTAACTGTCTTTCCGTTTTTCTCTTCCTCCTTCTTTTCCCTTTTTGTATTTTCTCTCTCTTACTTGGGATCAAAGTATGTTAAGAAAAAAATAAGTGCTAGTACCTAAAATAAGTGTCGGTGGGTCCTACCGGCAAACACTGGCTTTAAATAAAGACTGCCATACTTTAAATGGGACAGAACTGGTAATTCTCTATAAAACCTTATATATTCAAGAGCGCAGTGCCTGCCCTGTTCAAAAGCCAGCAATACTTTTAATGAACCGATTTTCAATATATCAGGCACTGTTCAGCAGAAGTACATTACTCTACGTGGGAACAGATACTTCAAAACATAACTACATTACATTTACTAAGACACAGCCACAATATATTCAATAGCGCGGTACCACCTGCTGCGACCCGCCCCCTCCTCCCCGCGACAGCCACTTTACTTTTAGTGGCACAGCAGCAATATATGCAACGAAGAGTCTGTCACTTCCCAGCAGAACAGCAACTGTTCTTTCTTGTACTTTTGGGGGGCCGTACATAAGCACCTGGTGTATGTTTCTATCCTCATCTTTATTTAACCCACACCAGTGCTTATTCATGCATAATTTAGTAGCGTAAATCACGTATCAAGTGTGAGGATGCTGATGATGGCGAGCATGAGAGAGAAAGGGAAAGAGAAACTAAGTGAGATAGAACAGAAAAGAGAGGAATGGAATACGAGGCAGAGTGTAATAGAGATCAAATGAAGGAGAGAATTAGAGAGAGAGATTGGCTCTATTTTCTTATGCAGCATGAAATGACAAAACGTGCTGTAGCAACCGCTATGTAAAAGCAAAATAACAACAATGCACTCTCTAAGTTCATGCCTTGAAGGTACCAATTCAAGAATTCATATAGCTCAGCGTACTAATAATGCAAATGTGGAGTAGTTATTTAATAATAATGTAATTAACCACCCAGAGGCAATTTATGTTGTGCCACGCAGCATACAGTGGCCGATAGCAATATCGATACTATAGAACACCAAAGGTCTGGACTAGATATCCAGAGTCATGTGTCTTAGCTGTCACACACTTGGAGGTGTTAGGGATTACAAATACTCGGTTACGAAGGCATGAATCTTGGCTCACGCTCTCGCAGCTGCAACACTCACCGGGACTTGAGAGATGAGAACAACACTCTGCGCCGAGTCAGGGAGGTAATTATATCATGAATGCCACATGTGACGTGCAGACACGTGTAGACCTGGCCCTGATAAGTAAGTGCCGGTGCTAAGCACCGGAAAGCACCGGCAAAAATTAAGCACCGATTACCATTATTGTAAAGGGAGATAGTCAGCTCAGCCTTAAGGGCCGAGGATGGAGTTGTGGTTAAAAGAAAGCAATGCGGAGTTTTGGTCAGCTGTTTGGTACGAAGCATAGAAGTGAGGGCCTTTCTCCACTGAGCTCTTCTGTTGGTGTAGAAGATGAGGTCTGTCATTATAGTGCCCTTACTGGAGATATTTGTGTCAGTTATAAGCGTTTCAGGCCAACGTTTGAGGAGATTGTGTTTAAAAGACTTCTTCGCATTTATCTATAGGTTAGGGGGGTAGATAATCTTAAAAGAGTTCACGCCTGATTGAGCTAATGGGTTGGAGGCATGGTAATTATTTTGTGCCATGATGAATGTGGCGCGCCGGAGGGAGCGGTTAAGGTAGCAAAAAGGTTCAGGATGTAGATATAATAGAGTGGGGGAGGAAAGGAAGACCCATTAGGAGGGGCCCAGGAAAATGAAAGGGAGCGATAGTCAGATCGCCATTGCGTAATAACAGCGCGACTGCTAGGGTAATTAAAAAATCAGAAATTATAATAGATTACATGATTAGAGGGAAAACTTTATTAGATTCAACCTATGTGGGGTCTATTCATATAGATAGTAGGAGTGTTAGCATGGGGCTTCATAGTGATAAAGATACAGTGGGGAGATTGAGCGATAGTCAGATCGCCATTGTGTATTACAACGCGACTGCAAGGGTAATTCAAAATCAAAAATTTAAATAGATTACTTGATTAGAGGGAAAACTTTATTAGATTCAACCTATGTGGGGTCTATTCATATAGAAAGTAGGAGTGTTAGCATGGGGCTTCATAGTGATAAAGATACAGTGGGGAGATTGAGCGAGTTGGTAGGAGAATCAAGGATTGAGATGAGTAATGAGGAGAAAAACACCATTACAAGATGGCCGCCCCCTCGGAGCATCAAGAATGGTCCTACCTTTATTTTAATGAAAAGGGTCAGATTCCATAGTCCTGTTTTTGTTTCGATGCCTGGGTTGGAAAGCAGGTCCCTTGTCTGTTTGAGTCAAGCTGGCCGGGTGCCATCTTGTGAAAAGAGGTTTTCGAGTGTGGGCAGGAGAGGGAGACCCACAAAATGGCCCCCAATCTGTGATCGCAATAGTTGCGATCCCAGCTTAGTTAGAGTTGGACAAAACCAGAGCCATCAATTCAAAAGGACATAGCAGTATGATCGGCCGGTCAGGGAAAGCCAGCATGGAGTCTTCCTGCCTCTCAACATTGTTAACTGCCCCACCATTCAAGCGCAGACCTGAGGCATGGCCCATAACTGGTGGATTAAAATACCACCACGGACCGGCCCCCATCAACCGGGGCTGCGGCGCCGCAGCAGACAGCAAGCCCGAACCAGCCTCCTTGGCTGGGGCAGGGATCGTGAAGCCCCATTACTGTGCCCATTAACTGTATCCAGGCCCCAGACGCCAGCCACCCACCAACAAAAGAGCTGTTACGATAGAGCACAGACCTGGGCACCAGCAGGGACTGCAAGGATCTCAACCGGGCGGAAGCTTCGTGATCCGCGTGCTGCGTGCAGCCGGTCCCAAAGTCACTCTACAGCTGTGACAGCCCCTCCCCTGCACAGCCCACGAAGGGCGAAAACCGCACAACTGCCCCAATCAAGCGGGTAACAAGGCAGCCGACTGTAGAGTTGGGGCCACCGGCAGTCAGCACAAATCAACCAAGATGCTCCGACCACCTCCGGCAACAAGATGGCGGGCTGAGGCACTCCTCTGCCCCATAGCAGCTCATCCAACTCTCGGGAGATAGACTCCGGTACCGGCGGACAGGGGACCCACGCCACCAGTCGGGACTCTCTCAGCTCAGCCCGCACAGATATTTACATACAAGGAAATTCAAAGTGTCTCCATTTGGATGAAGTCCAAGTGAGGAATAGACTACTTCCAGCACCTTGGTCCTCTACTAGAGTTTTTGCAACTGGTATTCCGAGCTATTGTGTACTGAGAATCACACTAGGGCCTTCTCATAGTTGAGAGTGATCTTACACCGGACCATGCATTACGGTTTTGGACGAACTTAGGAGGGGGGCTGATAAGGGCATTACCCAGGTCCTGGTACTCCTTGATCTCTCTGCAGCTTTTGACACGGTCGACCATGATCTTCTGGCCGACCGTGTCAGCAACACCGGGATCCAGGGCCTGGCCCTTAAGTGGCTTTTATCCTTTCTGAAAGACCGCTCTCAAGCTGTTCGCCTTGCCCATTTCTCCTCCCCCAAAGTCAAATTAGCCTGTGGGGTACCACAGGGCTCTTCTTTCTCACCGCTTCTTTTTAACCTGTACTTACTGCCCCTGATCCGCTCTCTCGGCGAAAGGAAGGTGGGCACCTTCAACTATGCCGACGACCTCCAACTGATATTTGATATCGATCAGTCGGCATCTTCTGTGTCCAATTTCCAACCCACCATGCAATTTATAAGTGTGTGGATGAACAGTAACCATCTGAAATTGAACCCAGATAAAATGGAGCTGATCCTAATCGGCGGGCCAGCGAACCCCTGGAACTCCAACTTCTGGCCAACCGAATTGGGAAATCCTCCACTCCCCGCGTGCTCAATCAAAAGTCTGGGCATTATCATTGACAGTGATCTGTCGACGAAAGCCCAGATTGGGACGGTGGTCTCCTCCTGTTTCTTTCAGCTTTTGAAGGATCAGAAAGATCAGCAGATTTCTTACCACAGAAGCCCTGACCCAAGTTGTTCTGGCCTTAGTCATCTCCGCATTGATTATGCCAACTCACTCTATGTTGGTATCCTGGCATATCAACTAAAACGTTTGCAGCTGGTGCAACATCAGGCGGCCAGACTAATCTACCAACAGCCCAAATGGCACCATGTCACGCCACTAATGGAAAGATTACACTGGCTCCCACTAGCCAAACGTTGTGCATTTAAGCTGGGGTGCATCACCTTTAAAGCTCTTTATGGCAACAGCCCGGCATTTATATCCTCTCGGATTCAGCGTTACGTCCCTTCTCGGGATCTCAGGTCTTCTCATCTGAATCTTCTGGTCACCCCGTCCTTTAAACGCAAGAAACATGGGGGACTAAGATTTGCGGTCTTGGCCCCCCAATTCTGGAATTCCCTCCCTCTGGATATTAGCTTGCTGACCTCCTGCACTCAGTTTAGGAAACTTTTAAAGACCTGGCTCTTCCCCCAGGCATATGACTAAACCTCTCAAGCGGCAGTACCCCCTGGACTCCAGCGCCATGAAACCGTTTGGTGTACGGGCGCTTTACGAGTTTATTTAACATAACACCGGACCATGCTTAAAGACACAAGTCCAGCTGACGGTCATGTTATTTTTCATTACTCTAACACTAGGTTAACACAAATGTTACAAAAACTCAGGGAAACAGAACATGGGCCCAGTAAAATGGTACCAAGGCCATCTTGACACATTCTCACATTTGCATGCTCCCATACATCCTCACACTCATTGATCCGGGCATTCACAAATCATTTAGCCACCCTAACTCATCTTACTCATTCTACAATGATTTATAAATCTATCACCTCAACACTTCATCATCTGCCCGTCTTCACACTCATTCCTTCATTCATTCAGCCCATCATTCTTTCATCCATTTATTGATCCTCCATTCGCACAATAAATCACTCACACATTCAGTTACCCTTTCTCACATTAAATTTTCCATCCTTCCACAAAAGTACGTGTCATGAATTCATCAATCCATACTCACACCTATCAGTCCATACGTACACTCCACTTCCATTCATTTATTTTACACTTCCTAATTCGCCCGTTCTAATTCACACTCGTTCATATTGTTGTGGGGACAATTACAATCTAGACTTGTGGCCTGGGGCTGGTAACACAAATAACAGCGGGCACACTGGATAGTTGGTATGGGCTGAAGACCCCGAGCGATCTCCACTCCTTTATTTATATCCTATGGCCACGCCTGGCCAGAGGGTGATACATTGTTTGCAGGCCCTTTCGGGCTGAGTCCCGGGTTCCGCTCTCGCAGAACTAGGTTTCTTCAGCCCAGTCAGCTTCTGCTTCGGTGGCTTCTGGATTGACGCCTCCTGGATCCAGTCGTTCTACTTTCCGGAACCATGATACGTTCCTGGTGTCTACCTCATTTCCACGTTTGATGGTGGTGATGGGTGTTCCGTTCACCCGCAGTACGGTCCAGGTCCCTGGTTCATAGGGCGCCTTGAACTTCCCCCTGCTCGGCGGTTTCGAATCAGTACCAGGTTCCCTGACACGATGATTTGAGGTTTGACTCTTCGCCTTTGGCTGGCCCGCTCGTTGTTTTGGGCCCGTCGAGTTTGAGCGTTGGCTGGCTTGTATGGTGGTGGGGTCCAGCGTTCCGATACAGGGATGGTGTCCCATCTGTATCCTGCGAGCATCAGGGACCAGGGGGTTCTTTGTGTCGTGCAATGTGGTGTGCTTCAGTATTCTCGCATGAATCACTGCAGCACTGTTTCCGGGTTGGTCTGTTTTGCCATGGCGATGCGCAGGACCTTGTTCAGCGTGCGCATGAACCGCTGTGCTTCGCCATTGGCTTGCGGCCATTGATGGGTTATCCGGTGGTGTTGTATGCCCAGAGATGTAAACAGGTCCTTAAATTCTCCTCCTTGGAATAGTGGACCTTTGTCCGTCATTATTTCTTGTGGCAGACCGAACAAAGCAAATGCCTTTTCTAGGACTGGTGTGATGTGGGCGAATGCTGTGGAATCCAGTACTTCGGCTATTGGGTACTTGGAATAGCTGTTGATGAGTACTGCTGTCACTCTCCCATCCAGGAAGCTTCCAAAGTCGAGGCTGACTCGAGACCACGCGTCGGAGGTTCCTGGCTGTTTGTAATCTGGCAGGAATGGCAGTTACGTACCAGGCTGTCCACTGCAGCCTCTAGCCCTGGGAACCACACTTTCTCCCTCATACGTGATTTCATTTGCACTGTCCGTTTGGTGGCCCTCGTGTGCGAGGGTCGTCACCCTCTCATGGAGGCTCTCTGGGATTACGATTCGGGATCCTCTTAGTACCAGACCTTCGGTTGTTGTGCTTAGCTTGTCCCTTACCCTCCATAGTCTCCCGAGTCGCTCCTTGTCTGGGCCGCACCAGTTGTTGGCATCGCGCAGAAAGTTCTCACACGATCCTTGGAGTAGGGAGTCCATGACTTTGGCTAGGTTTTGACAGGGTCATCCTTGGTTGCTGACCTGATTTCCTCAGTGGTGAGGGCACGGGGACATGAACCTTGGGACACCATGTCGACATATTCTTCTGTCTTTGCGTGGCTGTCAGTGTCTTCTTCTCTTGGGTCTGGCGGGTGTGGGAGAGGAAGTCTGCGGGATTCTTTGAACCGGGCCGTTACACTAGATCTATCTGGTAGTGTTGCAGCTTGAACGCCCACCTTTCGATTCATGGCGGAGGGTATGGGGCCGTGCCTCGAAATAATGGAACAATTGGCCGGTGACTACCCGGAAGGGGTGCCCGCTGATGTAGAGATGAAAGTGGCCGCATGCCCACTTAATTGCCAGCGCCTCTCTTTCGATCTGGGTGTACCGCGCTTCTGTGAATGTGAGGGCTTTGCTCGCAAATGCAAGGGGCGCCCACTTGCCAGGTTCCACTTCTTGCGTGATGACAGCCCCAAGGCCTACGGGACTAGCGTCTACTAGTAGCTCTGTGTTCCAGGTGGCGTCAAAGTATGCCATGGTGGTTATGCTGAGCAATGCGTCTTTGATATTTTGAAATGCATCCTCTTCTTCGCAGCCCCACTTCCATGCGGCATCCTTTTTCGCTAGGGCTCGGAAGGGTTTGGCTATCGTGGCCAGGTTGGGGATATGTAGCCATTCCTAGAAGCTTTGTACTTCCGATACTGTGGTTGGCGCTGGTGCTTGCTGTATGGCATGTGATTTTCGTGGATCCACCTGTACTCCTTCCTGATTTAAGATGTATCCAAAGAACTCGATAGAGTTCTGAAAGAAGGAGCATTTGTCTTTGTGGAGGGTTATGCCGTGGTCTGATAGCCGTTGTAGGGCTGCTCAGAGGTGTTTGTGGTGCTCTTCAGTGGACGACGAGTGGATTAGAATGTCGTCACTGACATTGAGGACTCCTTGTAGGCCGGAAAGAGTTTCGCGGACTGCGTCTTGGAATATTTCGGTGGCAGATGATATGCCAGAGTTCAGCCATTTGTAACGGCGCAGCCCTATATGTGTTGAGAAGGTCGTTATGTACCGACTCTCTTCTGCTAGCCTCAGCTGATGGTACCCTGCGTTGAGGTCTAGCTTGGAGAACCATCGGGAGCTGTTCAGGTCGGCTATGATGTCGTCCATTGATGGTGTTATATGTATTTCCCTTTTGATAGCCTGGTTGGGCAGGCGCATGTCAATGCACAACCGTATCTTACCCGGTTGTTTTGGTTTCACCGCAATTGCACATAACTGGGTAAAAGGTCAGTGCGAGACCCAGGGCGTCGGGCCGGTGACCTTTTCAATCACTCCTTGTCATTCCAGGTCGCGCAGCTGTTGTTCGACCAATGGCCGTAGGTGGAACGGGATGCACCTGTGACGGAGCGCTACTGGTTTGGTTGATTTGTCGATGTGGAGTTTGACTGGTGGTCTCTTCATGCACCCTAGCCCAGTGAAGAGGTGCGGGAATAGTTTGAGTATTTCACCTGTCTGGAGTGCCTTGACCGAGCGGGCGAAAGTGACCAGGCCTAGGTCTTCCACGGTGTGGCTTCCCACTAGGATGTCGGCCTCCCTGTCGACTACGTGGAACGTTGTCGTGATCTCTTGGTCTTCCGCTTTCACCTGCACGGTCATCAGAGGTAGCAGTGTATGGCTCCCGTATGTGAATATCTTAACGTTGGGCGAGGCTAGCTGGGGGCACGGATGTAGTTGTTTGTACTGTTGGCTGCCCATTACATTGACAGATGCTCCGGTGTTGATCAGAGCTGTGACGCGGGATCCTGCAATTTCTATGACGCATGTGGGCTGCGGGCACCTCCGGCGCTTTAGGTCACTAGCGAATGAGATGAGGAAACATTCATTTTCATCTTCGGTGGATGAGTCCTCTAGGTGGTATCGCTGCTAGTTTTTGACTACTTTTGAGTTCTCTGGGTTCTTGAGGTATAGCTGCCTTACAGACTTTGATGGTGGCCACCTTCCTCGAGCGCCCCTGTTCCTTGGTCCACCTCTGCACGCAGTGGTGAAGTGTTTGAGGGTGCCGCATTTTGAGCATGTCCGCCCTTGTGCTGGGCATTCCTCTATGGGGTGCTCTTCTCATCCGCAGTATCTACACCACGAGATGGGTGCGGCTTTCGTCGGTTGTCTTCCTCTGCCTCCTCTTCCTTGCATTCGAACTGCGTCTGCTCGTTCTGTCTTTATCGTGACAGGCCTTTCCGGTTGCTGCGTGATGGCTATGTCCATCTCCGTTGCTCTGGCGTCCGACAGGTCGTGGGACCATGAGAAGGATATCTTCCAGCGGGATCCCGGGTTGGCGGAGGATGAGGCTCCTAAGGGTTTCGTTTTGGCACCCTTGTATGACCTGCGCTCTCACTTCTTTGGCTGGTCATCAGCCGTGCATGTGCTGGCCAGTTCTCTGTGGCGTGCGTGGAACGCATCCATGGACTCACCCTCTCTTTGGCGGGCTTGGCGGAGCTTGAATCTTTCATAGTCCAGATTAAGTTGTGGGTCGAAGTGCACGTTCAGAGCTCTGACCGCTGCATCGTAGTCGTTAGCAGTTCCTGTGTTCGGCAGGTGCGCAAAGAGTTTATATATCTCTTCTCCTGTGAAGTATAGTAGCAGTGATCTCTTGATGGCATTGTCTGTCTCCCTTGTCGCGATGAAGTAATTGTCTAGGCAGCCGATCCATATTTTCCACCTGGGGAGGCAGTGGCGGTGTCGACGAGCTCACTGAATGGTGGTAGCATGCTGACCTGCGCGTGCTGTGAGGCTGGTGCAGCGGGGTTCTGCCTTGCCTGTTGCATCTGTTGTGCGCCTGCTTGCGCGGCATTGTGTGTCATGTTCGCTGTTCTGTGTTGTGGTCGTGTGAGTTCTTGGGCCTTAGTGGCACTGAGCCGTGTGTGGTCTTGTCGCGCTGAGGGGCACTCCACCGTGTCCCTTTTGTTCCTCAATTGCTGTATGTCATCTGTTGGTGTCCCCTTTGTCTCTTTTCTTTTTTGTGTTTTCCGTCTCTCTCCTCTGTGCCCTCTGCAATTAGCTTGATGAAGCGTAGGGTGTGGCGTGAGAACCCTTCTTGTGGGGGTCTTGCTGCTGGCGCTGTGAACTCCTTGCCTCCCACATGGTATATTGGGCCTTGGCACACGCGGTCGTGCTGGATGCTAGGGTTTGCTCTATGGGTGTTGCTGGGAGGAGCGCGTGTATTCGAGCTTGTCTGCACAGGCGGGGCCGCCGTACTTACAGGTCTTCCATCCGGCTGTGATCACGGAGGCAGCCTCAGGCACCAGGGGCAGGAGCAGCAGCCGGGCACTGCGACTCTTGTGAGTTCAGGCGGGCCTGCAGTGCAGCGAGTCTCGCGCCGGGGATAGATCCTCTTTCGCAGTCACGCGGTGGGGGCAAGCACAGCGGACGATTTCCACGTCTGCAGTGCTGTTGGGCGGGCTTACTGCGCAGCGATCTCTGCACCGAGAGCAGGTGCGCGCTTGCCATCACGATGAGGGGTGTCGTGGAGGTGGTCCCCACCTTCGTCACCAGTGTTGTGGGGACATTTACAATCTAGACTTGTGGCCTGGGGCTGGTAACACAAATAACAGCGGGCACACTGGATAGTCGGTATGGGCGGAAGACCCCGAGCGATCTTCGCCCCTTTATTTATATCCTCTAACCACGCCTGGCCAGAGGGTGACACATTGTTTGCAGGCCCTTCCGGGCCGAGTCCCTGGTTCCGCTCTCGCGGGACTAGGGTCATTACACATATCAGCCACCCATCTTCACACTCTCATGTATCAATCCTCATACTCACATACAGCCAGACACACACACACATCTAAATAAAAATGTTCATTTCATGCCAGGTTTATAGGCTCAATTGAGGTTTATTATAAGATTACAGGAAATTCTGAAGTAAAAGTAAAATAGACTTTTATATTTACTTACTAACTTCTCGACAATTCACATGAACTTCAAAGGAGACATAATTAAAACAGCTATTTCTTAGTGTTTACAGTGTTTTTCGTTTGTGACTCTCATAATGAGGAAAAACAGTATTTATGTCAAGATGCTAATGTCTTTCCATATCATGAATTAGGGTTTCTTAATTCCACATATCCTTTGGAGGATGCCTTTTTAATGTACATAGGTATTTATAATTCAGTAACACTTGAGAATCTGTCTTGCTTTAGACTAGACTAGAACAATTTCCCTCTTGTTAAGTGGTTGATGCAGTGGTCATTTTACAGATCCGCTAAAATTCACCACAGTGGGGCTTATTTACAAGCCCGTTGCGCCACCCGTACGTCACTTTTCCCATGTTACAAATGATGCAAAAGTGGCGCAAGGGGCTTGTAAATAAGCCCCAGTATCATTTGAGATCTACACCTCTCTAGACATCCATCCCTATCCCCCACACATCTTTGTGTAGACATGCACAGAGGTCTAACTCCTCCAAATCTGTGGGGCATATTTACTAGAAAATGACGCAGTACGACGCTGCAAGCCATTTGCTGCGCCGAGCTGCATCATTAGGAAAGTGCAGGGATGCGTTGTATTTATAGCAATACGACGCATCCTTGGGCTATCCTCTGCCCTGGCGCACAATTGGCTGCCTAGTGCCAAGGCAGGCACCCTTGCACCACGGTGCAAGGGTGCCTGTGTTGCAGGGATGATTGATTTTGTGCAGAAAGGGACACCTTCGTGCACAAAAACAATAATTGACAGCATTTTCCTCCTTCTTTGTGTGTTTCAGAATGCAGCACACATAGAAAGGGCAAAATACGAGGAGAAATAAAGGTATTTCTCCTCGTTGCGCCACTTTAATGCCTCCTCTAATGCATTCCGAGGCTTATGAAACCTTGTAAACATGGGAATGCATCAGATACATGGGTGTTGCGTGAGAACACCCACAGCAACACCAATGGAACGCAGATTAATACAAGAAAGGGGCCATATTTACAAGGCCATGAAAAGCCACGCAGGGTGGCTTTGGGAGCCTTGTAAATATGGCTCAGCATTGTGTGCAACCAGGGCGTCAAAAAAAGTGACACTCATGAGGCACAGGAGTCTTGTAAAAATGCCCCTATGTTTCTCGTCCCCCAGCCAAGGGCTTCCCACAACTGCACTCTTATCCTAGCAGTTACTTCAAACGAGCGAATTTAGAGCACTTCTGCTGAACTTTACATCCAGCTGTAGTCTCTATTCCTCCCATCCCTATATTTCATTGTAGTTATAAATCTTTCAGACCATTTAAGAGCATATTTACAAGCCCCTATCGCCACAGGAACGTCAGTTTTTATGATGTTCCTGTGGCAATAGGGGCTTCGCCTTACTTAACGTGGCTAAATACCACCTTTTAAATAAGGCTCCAGTTCACGCTACACTTAGCATGAAAGGGGCGGGCAATGGGTGTTGCGGTGGGCGTTTCGCTGCAACACCCATTGTCGTGTAGTTCCTAAAAATATATAGGATCTGCACGTTTAGACAACATAAACTAAGGGACTGGTCTCTAGACTGATTCCTGACACCCCCAAAGGATATGTTAGCCTTTAGACCAGCTAGCTCACAGTGCCACCATAAGCCCCCTAACCTTACCAAGGAGCGAATAGTTTCTGGCAACTATCAAATATGACAACACTTGATCCTTCAAGGATCGTGGAAACAGTATAGTACTTTTCGCTCAGTCAGTCGTACTCAGTCTCAGAAAGAGACACAGAATAAACGATGGGGACGTCACTTTTTCAATAAGCATTTATTGAACAAGCGTCATTCTGGTATAAAACATGTGTGCTGCGACAATCATTTGACAGAAACAAATGTAAAAGATTACAAGCACCAACAGAGTAAATAAAAGGTAGAATTCTACCATGGTGCTAAAACAGTGATTATATGCACGCATATAAACATACCAGTAATCAAGCGTACTCCTACGATGCAACCATACCTAACTGTACCTAAGTGTACCTAGCATGTATGTGGGTGTGAAGCCAAGAATCCCCTAGGAAAGAGCCAACCCTATTACCTGATGGGAGAGAACGAAGGACCCCGTCTTGGTCTCGAGTTGGACACCCCGCAAGGGATGTCAGACCGCTGCGCGTTGTAGCTTCAGTAGGCCGGGACCACAGTGCTTTTGTGTCAGCGTGGAAGCTTCTCCTTTGTCTGTCTAGTGAAGGTACCATAAAGATAGCCTCGGGGTTCCTTACACAATCGATATGTTGTGAGTACGATTATGTAAATGAGCCTAAATCAATACCTGTAACTATGCAAAGTAGTTCTTTCGCCCTAGGATGAAGATGACCATGACTTTTATACAGAGTATGTTAATCCTGTTATGTATGTCATGTGCAGGGGACTTTTCTAAGAATCCTCATGCATAATTAATGAGGCTAGTTTCAAGGAAACCGATCGATATTTATTCAGCACATAACTGGATAAAAGGTGAGTGCTAGAACCATTATGCAGAGCAAGGTAGGACAAATGTAGGTGAAAGATGGTTTAGCTACTTAGGCCTAGATTGGGGTACATAACACCATTGTTTTTGCCGCTGCCCCATATTTACATGGGTGGCGTAAATATGGGGCAGCGCCAAAATTAAGACCACAAAAAACCTGGTCTCTATATGGGGCAACGAGTAGAAATGCTTTATTTCACCTCATTTTTGCTGTTTCTGTGTGGGCTGCATTGTGCAGCACACATAAAAACAGCAAAACATCATGCATGTTTTTTTATGTGCAGGAAGGTGTCCCTTCCTGCACATAAACAATCATTTTAGAAATGATTAATTGCAACTTCTATGTGTGCTGCACAAAGCAGCATACATAAGTGTAGGCCTGCGTTTCCAAAGTGGCGGAGTGTGGCGTTTAGCCAAGAAGGCTAACGCTGCGCTCTGTCTCTTTCCATGTAAATATACCCCTTAATGTTTTAGTGGAGGCGGGAGATGCAAGGTAGAGGGAGAGGAGAATTTTGAGGGGAACTTGAGGACAATGAGTTATAAAATGTGGCCAAGCTCTTCAAATTAAGGGCCTCATTTATGAGGTTTTGGCGCAGGGCAGGGCAGCGCCGCAAGGAATCTTGCGGCACTGCCCTGCGTCAACAGAAAAGGACTGGAATAAGCCTTATTCTATGAGATACGGTGCATTCCTGTCCTTTTCCCCTCGCTGGCGCACAATGAGCTGCCATGAGCTAACGCGGTGCAAGGGTGCCTTCGTTGCAGGGATGGTTGTTTTTGTGCAGGAAGAGACACCTTCCTGCACAAAAACAATCATGAGAGCCGTTTTCCTCTTTCTGTGTGTGCTGCAGAATGCAGCACAAATAGAAAAAGGAAAAACGAGAAGATATATCCCCTGGGAGGCGTAGGCTTTTGACGTATTCCCAGGATTATTAAATCTCGTAAGTCTGGGAATGTGTCAAATTCCATGGGTGTTACGTGAGAACAACACCCACCGTAATTCCCATGGCACACCTCCCTATTGCAGGGTGAAGCAACGCTGTGACTTGCGCTGCGTTGCCTCAGTCCATATCTACAAGGCCATGAAAAGCCACGTAGGGTGGCTTTACGTGGTCTTGTAGATATGGCCTTGCAGTGTGCGCCTCTGGACCGTCACTAAAAGTGAATTTCCGGCAGCGCACAGGAGCTTGTAAATAAGCCCCTGAGTGTCTTCACCCTCAGTAGACACAGACATTTCAATATATGATGAAAAAAGTGTTGTAGAATGCACCATTTATGCAATTTTTCACACATTTTCTTCCCTCAGGCTCCCCTTCTATTGGTTAAGCTCGCTCGCACGCACCATATGGGGCTGGTCTGATAACATTTGCCAGGGCTGCTTTGGGTTCCCAGTCGGGCCCTGCCTGTTGGACATTTCATTTATCAGCCCCTCCCTAGCGGCATTGTCTACACCCACCCACCCCACACACATACAACACAGGCGTCACCAGTCAGGTGACCCTGTCAATACAAGCATTGATAATGCATCGGTTTCGACTGTGTGATGAATAAAATGCTGTTTTTATCAATCATCGCTCGGGACACGTAACACGGGAGTGGAGAGGATGTGGTGCAGCAGCCAGAGCTGCTGACTTGAGAGCTGGGGATCCCTGTTCGAGTCTCAGCAGCGCAACATCCTGTGATTCTGGGCAAATCACTTTCTCCGGGTGCTATATATCTGCTGCAAGACAAAAAAGTAAAAAGAGGGAAAACTTTATGAAAAAAGAGTTCCCCCAAAGCAGATGTTAACTAACAGTATTTTGTCCGCGAGAAACTGATAAGAGAAGCAGACAAGGAACAAGCATTTGTAAATGCAGGAAAACATGCTACAACCAATAAAAATGGTGGAAAAGTAAGTGGCACGCACAGAACCCAGGAAAGAGAGGGGGCTGGATGTAAGCCCCTTTTAAGCTTATATTAAAAACAATAGATTTCACAAGCACAGCTGTGCAGGCGACCACTAAAAAGGGCCGGGTGCTCTAACTCGTGGTCAGTTAAGTAAGTGCTCATGTCACTAGTGTCACTGTTTCTTTAGCATGTGGGCCCGCTACTTTACAAAGTGCTACTCTGTTTTGTTGAACTTTAAGCTCGTTGTCATCATTTATTTATCTCTGGAGAGACAACTTCTCACAAAGCATTCTACTTAGCAGCAAATCTAGAATGGAGGTAGCGTGGACTAAAACAAGGTAAATTGTGCAATTTTCGGCAAACAACGACAAGCCTCGCTGTTATCGTTTGTTTTTACAGAACCATCTAGCAACAGCTACCATTAATTAACATAGTTAAGCAATAACAACAAAATAAATTTGAATTTACGTCCCTCTTGAAAAAGGAAAATCTTCTAAACGCGATGGAACTTTTCATCGATTCATTTTATTTTGGATCAGAGGTTTATGTCATGTCTAAACTTTTCATTAACAACAATTAGGCGGCACCTCTTTAAAAGGAACCTTCTAGAAAAATAGCAAAGAACTATTATCTTATCACGATTAGTAGCAATTCAAGTGGTACTGCTAAGTAACACCTAATTCTATTAGGTCGTGATTTACATATTTACGTTGATTAAAATGGGAAGAGGTCAAAGATCTTAGGGCACTACCAGAAGGTAATATTGACAATTTAACACAGAAAAACAAAGAAAAGAAGTTGTTGGCATTGCACAGAAAATATGCAAATATTAGCCTTCGCTGCACAACAGTTGATCGGACAAGACCTGGAGGTGGTTTCGCTGGCCACATGCTGTGGGGCATTTTCCCGAGCAGTTTGACATCGGTTGTGCGGGGCGGTGATTGAGTGGAAAATCCTTGGGTTGCCCGAGTCGGAGGCGCTCTCACTGAGCACAAGATGGCGGAGTGCTCATCGGCGGAGCTTGCTGCAAACCGGAGCTCTGGTTTCCTCCCTAGGGCACGGATCTCGATCAGAGTTCAACACGAGACTCAACGGGGCATGCACCATACAAGGCTCTCTGCTATTTCGGTTTCTCTGAGCCCTGTATGTTTCAGAGGCTCGCTCCAGTTTTCAACCCAGCCTGACCATAAAATGGCAACTGCTCAAAAACGCGATGAACTTAAATGTCTGACGAACAACAACAGTGCAGGCTGCATCACCGTCGAAACAGATAGGGGCCTAATTTCCATTCCGAGTGCCCGCTGCCAGATGTTCTTGGCGACCTCTCTTCTCATCCCTAAGGTATAGTTTTCCACCGCTTTTATACAGTATGGTCTTCGCTCCGGTGAGCATTGCTTTTATGACCTGACCCTAAGATGGCGTCCTTTGAGAAGTGCGGGGAGCGCTTCTCCCTCCCTTACTGGTCTATGCGTTGGAATCCTATGGTCCTGGGCAACTATCTCAGCTGTGGTACCTGTTTTTGTCGGATATGAACTATATATATGATATACAGTATCATCTTCATTCCGGCGAGCTTTGCTTGTAAGGCCTGACCCTAAGAGCATGCAGCATGCTACGTCCCCCACCACCATCCGGCCTTCTACCCCTATGGACATCTCCACCTCGGGGATCCCTCCAGACCCAAGACCACCACCCTTGAGTGCAACACCACCTGAACACCTGGCTGAACGATGGCAAGAATTTCTTGCTTTGTAAATATGTAATATATAATTGTCCAAGCCTAATCGCTGTTAAAATGTAATCCTGAGTGAATGTGCAATTTGTATATATATAACCCTAACCACTAGTATATGTAGTAGACCTTTATACTTACTACCATTCCTATGTGATTTTAGAGTTTATCTGTTTGTATCTCTTCCTTGAGTGACTTTACAACTTGTACATTTGCAATTTTTTCCTGTTTGTATCTCTTATGTAATTCATGTAATCCAAAGTCCTTGTGTAACGCAACTGGTTCTTTTGTAAAGGGCTCTGACACCTTCGGGTAATGTTCGCGCTATATAAAATCGCATTAAATAAATAAAAATAAATAAATAAAATAGTACTGCGGCCACGCCCTGCTTCAGATCTGACGTCGGCAAATCAAACACCTCACTGACGTAGAATGGCTCGCCATTGCTTACCACGTCACTGGAATGAGACGCGTGGTGTCCATGCTGGATCGGGTTAAAAGACGTATAACCGAGAAGATATTTTGCTAACAGGCGGCCATGACAGATTGGGGTAAATGTAAAGGCTGGGCAGAATGACGGTAATGTCGTCTCGCGCACATCTGTTTGAAGAGCTCTTTTTCCGCCCAACTACCAGCTTCCCTCAGCAGTCTGTGCAACTTTATTCTGTTTTTACCAGGAGGGTTCAGGACAGCTATAAGGTGGCTTTCAGCCCACGGCCCTACCATTAAGCCCTAACTGTATTTTATCCTTGATTATTTCCACAACAATTACTATTTAAAAGAACAGATGCAATTTCTCCGTATCCTAAATGAAGGTTTACTTTACTGCCTCTATATTTTGCGCCAGGTCCTGATGAGCGAGCCCCACTGATTCATGCTTAAATGGGTAAAAACATCAACATTAGCGCAACAGCAGGTCTGCTTCACAATATTTTACGAAACTCCATATAATTGAGTTGAATTGTATCTTTTTGTAATTGATGTAAAATTGAAAAAGCAGCGTGTATATATATATATATATATATGTATATATATATATATAACTGTGGAGGAGTTTTTGCGTCACAAAAGTAACGCAAATGGGCGCAAAATCTTTTTTTCCGACTTACTTTCCAGCACTAAATGTGTTGAAAATAACATGAAAGTAACGCATTACTTAGCGCCAAGAGGGCGTGCCATGGGTGGAGCATGGGCGTTCCCATGCAACCACCCATGGTTTCTGACGCTAAACCCTATTTACTAAATACAGTAGACAGGGTTTAGCATCAGAAAACTGCACCTTTTCAATGTAGGCGCAACGAGAGAGAAATGCTTTCATTTCTCCTTCCTTTTCTGACTTTGTACGTGTGCTGCATTTTACAGCACACATAGAAAAAGGGAAAAGGGTTAAAGTCAGTCAATGCACCATGGCGCAAAGGTGTCTCCGTGGCGCACGGAAACGAATTTCTGCGCCAGCTCTAGGGAGAAGGTCTGATAGTGCCAGATTTCTGTAAATATGGCGCTCTCCTCCTCTTTTCTTTTCACGCAGTGCTGCATTTGCGGCTGCTGCACTGCGCTGCGTGAGGAGATGGTAAATCTGGCCCTGTGTGTTAATTTTTAGGTCTAGCGTTATCCAAGACCTTTTGATTTTACTAACATATATGTAATATACTTACTTCATACATGCCAACATTTTAGAAGAGTAAAGTGGGATATTTTTAAAAAAGACGATCGGGGGAATGTATTTCCACCATTGATTTCTATTGAAGGAGAGGCAATTTCAGGCAGGGGACATTAGACAAAAAGGCATTTTTGGCTTACAAAATCGGGAGTCTCCCGCATGAATCGGGTTTATTGGCATGTATGTTACTTGTAGGGGTTGCCAGCCAGCCTTCTTCAATCAATGGTCTGTTGAATGGGACAGAGGGTCAGTCCACTTCAGCCACTGGCTAAATTCACTTTGAGTAATGGCATTCTGCTTTCTCACAAGGAGTGCATCCGTACACAAAATAGTTTTGTTCAGTGATAGGGCCTACATTATAATAAGTGCATTTTGGGACAACTCTCACTATCATGCTTGTATATCTCCTACCCGGAGATATAAACACAAATACACAAGAATACTTCAATTGCAATGGATAAGTAAGCACAAAAGACAGTGGTCTCCAGGGGGAGACCAAACCATATATTAAGAAAGTGGAATTCAAACTGCGGCTGAAGTCGAGACTTGGACCAGGCGACTCAGAGGAGCTGGGGACACAAGAAACCACCCAAGGTATGTACCCAGGTACCTCACGGAGGATGTTTACAGAGTGGAAACACATCCGCATGTCTAATAGAAGTCAACAGGGAAGTCGCTGTTTCAGTTTTTAAGAAGAAGGACCCTTCCCAGTGGACCCTGAAGTAATCCCATGAAAGAAGAAGGTTGGAGAGTCAACCCGCCCATGGATACCCCAGGAACCAGGATACCTACACCAGGGAAGCCGGGTGCATAGGTGCGAAGTGACGTCGGAAACCGCCGTTGACCATAATGGAGGACTTCAGGAAAGATACCGCTGGAGAAGACTGTGCTGGAATCCAGTGGAATCCAAGGGTGGATTCTTGAAGTGAAGAACCTGCAAGCAGAGGGGACAGAGTCTATGCTTTTCGGAGGTGACCACGAGGCACAGAAGAGCAATGCCCACTGATGACGAACGGTTCAAGTGAGTTGACGGTGACCTTGTCGCTGCAGCTGTGAGGACCAGGCGATGCTGAGGAAGACCAGGAGCCATGCACGAGCTGCCCCACGTTGGAAGTGGAGAACCAGGGTGTTGGTGTCCGGCGGGAGCACCAACAAGTCTTGGCAGCTGCAACAGGTGTGAAAAGCGAAGAAGGTGCAACGTTGGGACTAGAAAGGTTCAAGGGACTCACCACAAGCAGGAGAGTCAGAGCAGGCCCAAGCAAGCAGGGGAGCCCACTGAAGCAGGAGAAGACCCTCAAGAGGACCCACAGACCGACGGCACAGGAGTCGCAAGAGGAGCTCGATCAGCTCACCAAGAAGGCAGGACCACGGTGCAGAGGATACAGTGAAAATGCTGTACTTAGCAGGAAAAGATGCTGGAGGCTGGAGCTTTTTGTAACCCGAAGAACTCTGGGGTGCAGAGCTAACAAGCCTTGGCAACAGCAAGTCGATGCTGTTCATGGGGGTCTGCTCCCAGCGGTTCTGACGAGGGATATTAGCCTCAAAATAGCAGAAAGGACAGATCACGCCTCGTGGGAGTTGCAGAACTACCAATTGTGTTGCTGAGCATTTCAGAGTCTGTGGGACGTCAGGAGCAGCAGACCGGTCAGCTTCATTGTGGTGCCTGCAGATGCAGGGGAGTGACTCCTTCACTCCAAGGGAGATTACTTCGGGTGTCCTTCATGCCCACAGGTCTGTTGAAGATCCTGGAAGAAGCACAGATGACAAAGAAGACTTGTAGAACAGCGAGACCAGGAGCAGCAGGAGTCTTCCATGATGCAGTCTCGGTTCCAGGCAAAGTCCAAGTGTCCAGACAGTGAAGAGTGACGTGGTTTCAGGCTTGAGTCTTGTCCCACGACGAATCTGAGGACCCTTCCACAGGCAAGCCCTTAAATACCCTAGGAAAGGGGTTAGAACGACTCAGGGATTCCTCTCAGGGGAGGGGCTGGACAGAGGGGAGGATACTCCCATGTCCATTGTCCAGTTTTGCGCCAGAGTGGGAGCTAAGGGCTCCCTGAACTGGTTGAAACTGGAGTATGCAAGGAGGGCACCAAATGTGCCCTTCAAAGCAGTTTGGTGGCGCTGGCAAGCGCCTCCACGCCGGCCCAATACACTAAGCCCTGTCTGGGTAGACGGGCACACCTCCTTGCAACGGGAAACCTATTGTTCTACTTTCCCGTGCTCAAGCTTGGCTCAGCAGCAGGAGGGCAGAATCATGTCTGTGGTCAGCAGCAACACTAGCTTGCTGTCAGAACCTGAAAAGCTGTACAGGGGGGTACCCCAAGAGAGCCCCCCCAGTACATCGTATCATACTTCCAACACTGGGATTGGTGTTGGGGTATTATTCTAACATGTTTGATACCAAACATGACTGGGTTTGGTGCAGCCACTATATAGTTAGACATCTCGTAATGACTGATGTCCACTATATTTATTAAAATGGCTGACCACACTTACAAAGCCTGGAGAATCGACTCCGGGGTTTGTAGGGGTGTGCTGCTCATGCACGGGCACCCTCACACTTATAACCAAGCACCCTGGTTTAAGGATGGAAAGGCCTGTCAGAGGGGTGACTTTTAGGTCCTAAGTAAAGTGTCCTCAGATATAAAGAAACTTATATCTGTTGTGAGAGGTGCAAGCACCAACTCACACAGGCTACAATGACAGGCCTGTAGTCACAGTTTGAGTGGTGTCTCATGGGTGACACAATACATGCTGCAGCTCATGGGAGACCACTGGTGTGCCTATGCCCTGGGTACCTTGGTACCATGTACTAGGGACTTACAAGAGTACACCAGTAACCAGTTGTGGAGGTACAGAAGTAGTTACCATAGTCAATTTAGGGAGAAAGCACAGTGACTGGGATCCTAGGGGCATATTTACAAGGGAATGGTGGAGCGTGGCGTTAAGCACAAAATGCTAACGCCACGCTCTGCCATTCCGCAAATAAGATACGGCGCACCTCTGTGTTTTTCCTAGCGCTGGCGCTAATTTAAGCTGCCTAGCGCCAACGCAGGCACCCTTGCATGATAATGCAAGGATGCCTGCATTAAGGGAATTATTGTGTTCGTGCAGAAAGGTGTCCCTTCCTGGACATAAACAATCCAGAATGGTGTTTTGCAACTCTTATGTATGCTCCATTGTGCAGCACACATAGAAGTTACAAATCGTCACTTTTTAAATGATTGTTTATGTGCAGGAAGGGTCACCTTCCTGCATATGAACAATCATTCATGGCTTTTTGCTGTTTCTATGTGTGCTGCACAATGCAGCACACATAGCAACAGCAAATCGAGGAGAAATAAAGCATTTTGTCTCGTGTTAAGACCAGGTTTTTCCTGGTCTTAATTTTGGTGCTGCCTCCATATACGCCACCCTTGTAAATAGGGGGCTGCATCAAATTCAATGGGTGTTGCGGTGGAACGCCCACCACAACACCCATTGCACGCCCCTTTCATGCTAAGTATAGAGTGAAAGTGGGCCTTATTTACAAGGCAGCGTTAAGCCACGTTAAGTGGCTTAGCTCTGCCTTGTAAATGAGGCGAAGCCCCTATCGCCACAGGAACGTCAGAAAAAGTGACGTTCCTGTGGCGATAGGGGCTTGTAAATATGCCCCTAGTTTTTACATTTAATTTACTTTTATATCCCTAGTATGTGGGACTTTTGTTTGTACCAATGACCCATAACTTAAATGCTACAAGTAGGCTGCAGCACTCATTGTGCAACCCACTGCAGTAGCACTATAAAACACGTCTCAGGCCCTCCATTGCAGCCTGTAGTGCAGCTTTAAATTGCCCTTTCAACCTGGCACAAATAAACCTTTTGCCAGACCTAAACCTTTATTTTTAATACTTATACGTCACCCCAAAACATAGGGCAGGGTGCATAGTAGTTAAAAAGTAGGACATGTATATTTAATGTTTTAAATGTCCTGGCAGTGAAAACCTCCCAAAGTCATTTTTCACAGTGGTAAGGTGGCCTCCAATAGACTAACACTGGTTTACCTTATTGCAATCGATAAGTACTAAATTCAGTTAGGAAACAGCTAGAAAAAATACTTCTACCACTCATTTTAATAGTAACTTTCAATCCTCTTTCATGGTAAAGTCAGATTTAAATTGCTATTTTGGGAATGCCACTTTTAGAAAGTTAATAACAGGTAGATATGAAGATGCACTCCTTCCCTTAATTAACTACATTATTTAGTCCATAAGATGTTTTCTTTGCGAACAGTGGCTGTGAACCGTCCCGTGCCACAGCTCATATAAAATCACCCAAAGGGTGCATCACTTGCGCACCCAACTGTCGCACTTCAAAATAAGGAATAATTCCTCAAAGTAAACCATAATCCGTTATCCATTTTTTCTTTGTGTTCACATTACTCTTTTTCCATTCCTTTTATGTCATCACTTTTCCTGCTTATTTAATCATCACGGAGACAGCGATGTTGCCCTTGAATTCTTTATTCAACAATTTCAAATGCCTCCTGCTGCCCATCCAGGCTTTTCACAGCGGCACGTGAGGTCAACCATACTTCAAGAGATGGACTCATTTAATGACCCAATACATTTCGAGCTAGTTGGCATTTTCCTGCCTAAGCCAAATGTGCCTGTCTCCTGGGTCTCCCGATTGTTGATGTCTCTCCCTGATAGCATTTCCCTGGCTAAAGTTTCTGGGGCCTTTCTGTGAGTGGCCAGTTGCTCTAGGGCTGGTAATTGCTCCTCCACTGGGTAATGTGCACTGAGGCCTGACAGTGGGCAAAGAGGCTTGGGTATAGAGCGCAATAGGTCTTCCTGACAGGATGGCTGGGAAGGAGCGGTGTGCTACCCTCACTACACTTCAAAGTGACCTGCCCCAGCACACAAAAAGGAACCTGTTACCTACTGATCTTGTTTTTTCTTGATTAGTCTCAATAATGTTGAATCACTTATGTGTATAATAGAACTCACAGTACTTCCTTCAAGTGAAATATGTGGAACTGTACCATGTTTTGAAAATTGTTCAATAAAAAGAGTTATAAAAAAAAAAAAAATAATGTTGAATCATGGAACTTTAATTTCTTTTATTTTATTCTGCATCTCCCTCTGACTACAGTGTATGGCCAAGATTTGTACAATCTCAAAGCAGGCTCATTTCTGCAGGGCTTCCCCTGTAGCTTCTTTTTCAGAGTTTATTGTTTGAACTTGGGTTCTCTCTCTGGTTTCCGCCCCATCATGAGGCAATAATTTCGATCTGCATGATTACTTAGCAAGTGCTTTTGTAACAGTTTGATGTTCTCTTTGTGAGTGTCTTCTTCTTGTTTTTTCCCCTCTTCAGTCCCTAGATGTGACTTGATCTCTTCCCCCTACAGTACTGTGTTCATTGTGCCCCTTACATTTAATAGATTTGCTGGATACTGGTTCTGATCCAGATAACAATTCATGACGTCTTCCATGGTTGCTTGGAACTAAGGATACCTGATTAAGAGCCTATTAATGGTTATTTCCTTTTTGTAAATGCCTTTGGTTAGTTAATAATGTCAAGGTGAAAGTTGAATGGGTGGATAAATGCCAGACGTTAATCCTGCGGTCCACCAGTCCCTCAGGTCTATACTAAGAGGAAAAGTGTCCTAGAAAATGTTATATGTCGATGGGAGAAGAAAGGGTAATCACATGCTGTTGGGTGTTGCGTTTTCCAAAATAACTATTAGGTCAAAATTGTTCAGAAATATGGGTATGTCAGCCATGTTTTTGTGTACAGTCTCTACCAGAGTTCTTGCCCCTTCTATGGGCTACTGTCAGGTTAGAGTCCTTCTAGTAATGCATGGTACTGTCACTATCTGCTGCTTCCAAATCATTGGCTATTGTCTGTCACACAGCTTCTGTGTTCCCTTTTGAAGAATTCCCTGTAAATTGAGTCTATCTTCATTGCTGCACAACCATTAGTTGTGCGTATTATTATTATTATTATTATTAATAATAATATTTATTATTTGTAGAGCACAAATTGCAACCTATAAAGGTATCCTGGTGATGGCTACGACAGAAAATGGGTGTAATGACCTACAAGGATCTATCAAGTGTATAGCCATGTTTTTGGACTCTTCCAAAAGCCCAAGAGGTTACTGATGTCTAGTGCGCCAGTGGTCTGAGAGATGATTGTTGTCTATGAGACTATGTAACTGGACAGTTGCATTCAGGTGTGGCACCAGGTGTCACTAGAGATGTCAACCACCGGGTCTAAGATCACATTAAAATCTCCACACCACAAAATCACATCCGGGCTGAGGGTGCCGGCGAGCCTCCAAACCCCAGAGAAGAAACAGGGGCCATCAACATTAGGGCCATAAATTGCAAGCAGCTTCAGTGGGGTACCCTGCAGTGGGCCAGCAAGCAATATATAGCGACCCTGGTAACTCGAATAGTAAGCCACATGTTGTTCCCCAATCCATCCCACTCGCAAGCGTGCTCGAGTGTGTTCAGTAAGGTGCAGCTCCTGTAAGAAGCCAATATCTATCTGGTGGCATTGCAGGTAAGCTAGCACATGTTGTGCTTTGCATCTACGATTAAGGACATAGACGTTTTACATTAAACATTTAAGCGGGCGCATAGGGGAAGGGGAGGGATGATAAACGCACCTACCATTCAGAATTTGGGCATCAGCTTGGGGATACACTAAGTGGTGCTGAGTGGTCAGGGAAAGAACAAGAGGAAAAATAATCACAAATTGAACAACTGAAAACAACAGCTTTGCTCCAAAAGTCCAACCCCTTCCCACTTTGACCCACCCAAGTAGGCCAAATACATCCAATCCTCCCATCTAGCATTCCTAATTTGGAGAACATTGGAACAAAACAGGAAGTCATTCTATGGGAGCGCAACAGAGGAACGACATCCTCCCAGCCTCAGGGTAGCCGGGTGGCCGGAGCAAAAATATGTGTGCGGCCATGGCCCACCAAGACAGGTCGCCCGTCTAGTCCTGAGCCATCACCGCCATTGTGACGTGACAGCGGGGGCAGAGGTGCCTGGCAGAGAGTCCCATGAGTGGAGTCAGAGACATATCGCAGGATCAGTCATTGTCGCTGAGCCATCTAGACGCCGTGTTCTCTGCAGCCAGGGATGGCTGCGTTGTATCCTTAGGGATGGATTTGACAAATTTTGCAGCCGCCTTCGGGTCAGTGAAGTAGTGGGTCTTCACTGAATGTAAAATGTTGGGTGTTTGCGGGGTATAAAAGCGAATATTTGGCATCCATCTGTATAAGGGAACGCTTAACCGGTAGGAAGTCCCTCCGGGCCACCTGTACCGCCATAGTGACATCCGGGAAAACCGAGACCGCTTTGCAGTCGCATTGTAAGGATTGACGCTCTCTGGCCAGGTGCAGAATCCTGTCATGGTCCCAATAGTTAAGATGGTAAGCTATAATGGGCCTCGCAGGTGTCCCAGGGGATAGCCGTTGTTGGAGCAATCAGTGGGCACACTCGACGATGAGCACAGTGGAGAGGGCCTCCCCATAAAGCTCCTGCAGGATTGATTCAACATAGTTTTCCATCCTGCCAATCGCCATCGACTCCGGAATCCCCACAATCCTTATGTTGTTCCTTCTAGATCTTGCCTATAAGTCTTCGTTTTTATTCTGGATCACTTCTAGTACCTTTTCCATTTGTAAGAGTCTCTCACCAGTTACTTACTGATTATCCTCGATGTCTGAAGTACGGTGTTCCAACTGGATGATTCGTTCATCATGTTTGTCTACCTTGTTCTTTAGGTGGTCAAATCTGTCTGTTAATAAATTGATTTTGGTGTCGTTGGCTGTCAGACTGTGCTTCAAGTCTAGGAACATGGAATGGATGTCTGGCTCCTGCGTGGGGCCTTCCGTTTGTGATTGGCTTGTCTGATCACCGTTGGGGTCTGGATCAGTGGCACACATCTGGCGTCGTTGGTCTAAGGATATCTTTGTTTGTTTAGTGTCCGCTTTCCTCACCTCGGATGAATATCTCAGTGGGGCAGGCCAGAGAAATGTTGTGCAGCAGCAGACCCAGCTCAGAATACACCGGCCAACAGACGTACCGGTGAGTCAGAAGGGTGGGGCAGCCGCATATGCTCAGAAATGAGGTCCACTGAGGTACAATTCCACAAGGGGCTCCCAGATAGAGTGCCTCTGGCCCAAGGTCCAGTGCCAGGAGGATGTCAGGGCAGGGGGAAGCCAACAGTTATACTCGGAGCAGTCTGTTGCCCCCAATGGAGGGGGCAACACCGCCGGTCCATATAACGCAGGGGGACACAAGCTACCCGCCAACACCAGCACAGGTCGCAGCGGTCCTCAAGAGGCAGGAGGGGTAATGGCATGCAGTCTCGTCTGCCCCTACAGCCAGCACCCAACGGTCTCCTCTCAGGGGGGGGTCACAGATATATCTAAACTAGAGTGGTAGATGGTCAGTGGCTCACGCTACCTCTCCAGTAGCAGAGGGGCATAGCGTAGAAAAGCATGCCAGGTAAGTGAATAGGATGCCACTTGCGAGCAGAGTCAGGAAGGATGTGCAGGAAGATGGCGCCGCGCTGCGGGATGAAGGGCCAAAGCGCTCCCGCATCCTAGGGGAGCAACACCAATGGTGTAAGTGGGGGCCCGCCTCACCCTGGGGACACGAGCAGGCCGTTCCTGACGAGATCTCAGGGCTCATCTGTGCCCCTCCATCAGGCCGACAGGGTCCACCGACCCAAGGATGCCGAGTCCAGCAAAGTGTTTTTAAACAAGGAGGGACGGGAAGCCAAGTTTATGAGGTCCTGCACGCAGGCTCCAAAGGAAGGTAAAGTCTAAAGGGAATGTGCAGTTCCTATCTGGACATGGGGGAAGACAGGTCTTTCTTCATGTTGCCCTCACACACCCCGAGAGATGTCATGCTTCATCATCGGGCGTTTGCCCCTCGTCAGGCCGGCGCTGCAATGCCTGACGGGCTCCCGAAATCGGGGCTCTTTGTCGGGGATCTTTTTAGAAGAAGCCGTTAGGTGTGTGCGGGTGTGGGGGCTGGGTAGTGTACGCGAGGTGAGATAAGTAAAATAGGTCGGGAGCAGTCCTACCGGGATCAATTATTTAATGTGTTAGGTAGCTCTAGCCTAGATAAAAACTGTGCGTGTGCCCCTATGTGGAAATAATGTTCCTAAAGGGCTAGGTGTATGGTCAACATGTTTCGTGCCCAGTATGCCCCTAGCGGGTCAAATGGCACTTCATCAGGACCGAAAACTATGTGTGAAAAGTGCACTACAGTCTGGTATCGAATTTTATGGTATAGATTACCAGAAACGGTAGGGGTGCCCTAGTAGACTTGTACTGGGGAGTACCGTAGACCTGTGGGAGAGAAGGGGAGAAGGAGGGGAAAAACAACCAAGGAAATAAAAATAATAAAAATAATAAAACCATGAAGGAAGAAAGCATGGACCAGCAGTTTGGCAAATTTGTGCAAAACAGTGAATTCTACTGACTCAAACACTTGCAGTTTATATGGTTGCTCGTGAGTTACCTGTGAGAAATTCACTAGTACATAAATTCATAGCACGTGATGAGTAATTTATAACGAGTGGGTGCAAGATTGTGTGAGCACACACTCGACCGTATCACAAGAGATGCGGTTAGTGGTTCCTAGTTAAAAGCGGTAAAATATAGTTTAAGGACCTTAGGAGCCCGCGGAACCCCAACTATGGCGAACGCTAGGAAGAAAACGTGAGTTGCCGGATACAAACATATTTATTACATATGGATGCGAGGGAATGCTATCCAAACAGGATTGTAAAGGCTGGTAAATAGAGGAGTTCACGGAATATTTCCGAAGGTAGCTTACCAATTAGTTGGAGGGCTCTGAAATTTAAAAATAGGAATATATGGTAATAGCAACGCGTAATCAGAGTTGTCAGCGCGGGGCAGTGGGCAACTGAATACAGCTGGTGCCCGAAATCAAGGCGCGGTATTAGCAGAGTGTGGTCAGATAAGATAGCGCGGAGATGCTGGATTCAGCTAATGCCGATTGTCGTGGTGGCATAAGTAACACATCCCTATTAGCATTTGATCACACATACAAGCGCACAAGGGCTGCACACTCACCCCTAGTATCAAAGTCCAAGGCTAACGGGGGTAACCAGAGCACATCGTTACTCCGGTTGCTGCAAAAACAAACAATGAAAACAAGGTTCGGTCGATTTTTTGGCAATTGCTTACCGGTCAAGATGAGTGCATGAGCGAATACTCACAGGTGTAGGCAGTCAACTAGCGATCGTCCTAGCCTTGCTCCGGAACCCTGTGAGGACATCTTCCGGTTCTCTGCTTTTTATAGTGCAGGCTAAATGGAGTGAAAATACAGCGGCCATCTTGAAAGGGGGTCGTGTCAAACTTTATTTAGAGGACAACCAGTTAGTGTACTACTAAGGGATAGAGTGAAAGGGAGGTAGAAGTACTGATCAAATGTGTACTGATGTTACAAGCTCAATTGTAATTAGTTGAGTTGCCCCTTGCGTATGTGTATTATCGATAGCTCTGGGGAAAGTTGGAATACAAGTCAGAAATGTACTAGTGTCAAAGGCTCAGTGAATGTTCGATTGAGTACCCCTTGCGTATGTTTATTGTCAATAACTGTGGGGTAAGTTCGAACCACGGGAGGAGTGTTAGTCAAGGTTACTTGGTATTGGATGTGGACCAGAGGTCAATTGTCAAGGATAGTAGAGGCAAGGCAGATTGGGAGTGTGCGCAAGAGTACCTCTGTCAGACCCGAAGGGGTCCTGTCTGAATAAGGGCGGTGAGATGTTCCAAAAGTTCGGGCATTGTCGGAAATAACGATAGGGGATTATAGGGCCCTAGTGGTTTAGTTCTGCCCATGGAATTTCATCATTTAATCCCCTAGTATGTCCACCCAATCTAAACACCCAACATTGTTCCTTCCTGAATAAGGCATCTTTGGTGATGTTGGAAAAAGCTTCTAGCACTGTCCATTGTAGATCGTCAGGAGTGTGATTATGTTCCACATAGTGAGCACACATTTTTGTATTCGTTTTTTACAACGAAAATTGCTCCTGTGTTCAGTGATTCTCGTCTTCACAGCGCGAGTTGTCATCCCAATGTATTGGCGATGACAGGGGCATGTTATGAGGTAAACACAATTACGTGTGTTACAATTTGTGTGCTTTTTTTGCGTCCGAGTCCAGTTGTTGGTTAAGGGGATTGTCTTGGTTGTACGTGTGAAGGGACAGACTATACATTGCCCACAAGGATAGTGACCAGTTACAGGTGGTAGATTCCACAGTGTGTTAGGTGTCGTGGATTTGTTTTTTTTTGGTCTAGTATTGATTAATAGATCCTTGATATTGACTGTTCTTTTAAAAGCAAATCGTGGTTTGCTTAATGTCAAGTGTCCTGTCTCCAGAATTCTCCAATGTTTGTTTATAACCCTTTTTAGCATGTTTGACTCAGGTGTGTAAGTTGTCACACATGTAATGAGATCATTCTTGGGTTTCGTCTGAGTTACAAGGAGGCCTGACCTGTTGGCATTGCGTGCTCGTTTTTGTGCATTAGTTATAATGCGAGCAGGGTATTGTCTCCTAGCTAGGTGGGTGCTGAGCTCTGATGCTTGTTGCTTGTAGTCCTCAATGTTACTACAGTTCCTACGAATCCGTAGAAACTGGCCGTAGGGTAAATTCTCCCTAAGGGCCTTGGGGTGGAAACTGTGGTATAAGAGAGGGCTATGACTGTCGGTGGGTTTCTTGTATGTGATTGTATCCAATCTGTCCGGTTTGTTGACGATCATGAGATCAAGGAAGGGGAGTTCCTGTTCAGAGCAAGTGGCTGTAAATTTGAGGTAGGGATTGAGGTTATTAATCCATACTAAAAAGTTGGGAATGGTGTCCATGCGGCCCTTCCAGAAAATTAGGATATCATCGATATAGCGTCTCCATAGGAGAACGTTATCCGAGAAAGGGTTGGAATCATTGAGCACATGCTTTGCCTCAAAGTCTGACATGTAAAGACATGCCAGACTAGGGGCAAAGGTGCTGCCCATACACGTACCTTGCGTCTGATGGAGCAATCGTTCTTCGAACTGAAAAAAAATTTCAGTGAGTGCGACATGGGCGCATTCTATGACAAAGCTAATAGGTGTGGGTGAGGACCATGGGATGCTGTGAAGTATCTCCTCCACTACCTCAAGTGTGATAAGTTGTGGTATGTTGGTGTAGAGGGCCTCTACATCCAGTGTAAGAAGTACATCTGGAAGTGGACCCTCTGAGTTGCTGGTCTCAATAAGTCTTAAGACGTCCCTAGTGTCTTGTAGGAAAGTTGGTGTTCTGCGAACTAAGGGTTGGAAAAAATGGTTGCAGAACTTTGATAGGGGTTCCAGGACAGACCCTATGCCCGAGACAATGGGTCTCCCAGGGGGTGGAGTGACCCCTTTGTGAATTTTGGGCAAGATGTAAAAATAGGGTAGCCTGGGGTTCTGATTGGTCAGGAACTCAGACTCGTTCTTGGTGATCCACCCTTGGTTGAGAGCCGCTGTCACCATGGAATTTATTCTGGTTTGTAGGCGTGGGGTGGGATCTTGAGTAAGGGGAGTGTAGTAGTTGTCATTCTCCAATTGGCGTAGACATTCCGTCCGGTAGTCTACGGTTGCCATGATGACGATGGCGCCCCCTTTGTCTGCCTCTTTTATAGTTATAGTGAGGTCATTAGAAAGAGCTCTTATGGCTTCAGTTTCAGAATTCGTTGTGTTGGAGAACCTTAGTTCAGTACGTTTCTCAGATATTTCTTTGAGAACAGCTTGCTCGAAGGTTAGTACTTCCGGTGGAACCATGCTGGAGTTGGGCGTGAATGTGGAGGGTTTCCGTAAGCCAGTGTCTGCAGGAGGAGCATCCGGTTGGTTGCCAAAGTATGCTTTTAGGCGTATCTTTCTGAAAAGGTTTTGAATTTCACAGTTGGTCCTGAAGTGGTCCACTTTCGGGGTTGGGACAAATCCCAAGCCTTTTTTTTAAGATGTTAGTTTCTGTGTCAGATAGTGGTCGGTCAGAGAGATTCACAATTATTTTCTCATCTCTTGGTGGCTCCTCAGTTCCATGTGTAGTGGCTGGTGTTGTATTGGATCCTGCCAATGGACTTGTTTGGGTTGGTTCTGCACACCTCTTCTTCTTCTGCCGCGCCCTTTGCCCCAGCCTCTGCCTAAAAAAGGTTGTGGTTGAAAGGGGGCGAAGAGTGATGGCGGTCCATTTTGGTAGGGCGGGTATTGCCAAATCGGTGGTCCTTGAAACGGTGTAGGACATTGGTTAGGTGGTGGGCCGTAACCATACATAGGGTTCGAAGGTATTCTGCGTTGTTGGTTATGTTGGTAACCTCCTTGGTTATCGGTGCTGGAGTTGCTGCCTGAGGAGTAAGTTCTTCGACGTGAGTTAGTGCTGTCGTCTGAGGAATAGTCATCTCCTGAAGGTTTGTAGTCATCCTTGAGATAAGGGTATATTTTTTCTTTGCTGAATCGTGCAATGTCCTTCTGAAGTTTGGTGACTTTTTGTCGCATCAGATAATCTTTGTTGTCATTGATTTCTTTAGTTATTGCGGCAAGGTTGGCAGATGAACTTATATTAAGAATCACCATCGCAGAGGGGGCTTTGAAGGCCAACATCGCCAACGCCGCATTCAAAGCTAAACTTGCCGAAATAACTAAAGAAATCAATGACAACAAAGATTATCTGATGCGACAAAAAGTCACCAAACTTCAGAAGGACATTGCACGATTCAGCAAAGAAAAAATATACCCTTATCTCAAGGATGACTACAAACCTTCAAGAGATGACTATTCCTCAGACGACAGCACTAACTCATGTCGAAGAACTTACTCCTCAGGCAGCAACTCCAGCACCGATAACCAAGGAGGTTACCAACATAACCAACAACGCAGAATACCTTCGAACCCTATGTATGGTTACGGCCCACCACCTTACCAATGTCCTACACCGTTTCAAGGACCACCGATTTGGCAATACCCGCCCTACCAAAATGGACCGTCATCACTCTTCGCCCCCTTTCAACCACAACCTTTTTTAGGCAGAGGCTGGGGCAAAGGGCGCGGCAGAAGAAGAAGAGGTGTGCAGAACCAACCCAAACAAGTCCAATGGCAGGATCCAATACAACACCAGCCACTACACATGGAACTGAGGAGCCACCAAGAGATGAGAAAATAATTGTGAATCTCTCTGACCGACCACTATCTGACACAGAAACTAACATCTTAAAAAAAGGCTTGGGATTTCTCCCACCCCGAAAGTGGACCACTTCAGGACCAACTGTGAAATTCAAAACCTTTTCAGAAAGATACGCCTAAAAGCATTTTTTGGCAACCAACCGGATGCTCCTCCTGCAGACACTGGCTTACGGAAACCCTCCACATTCACGCCCAACTCCAGCATGGTTTCACTGGAAGTACTAACCTTCGAGCAAGCTGTTCTCAAAGAAATATCTGAGAAACGTACTGAACTAAGGTTCTCCAACACGACGAATTCTGAAACTGAAGCCATAAGAGCTCTTTCTAATGAACTCACTATAACTATAAAAGAGGCAGACAAAGGGGGCGCCATCGTCATCATGGCAACCGTAGACTACCGGACGGAATGTCTACGCCAATTGGAGAATGACAACTACTACACTCCCCTTACTCAAGATCCCACCCCACGCCTACAAACCAGAATAAATTCCATGGTGACAGCGGCTCTCAACCAAGGGTGGATCACCAAGAACGAGTCTGAGTTCCTGACCAATCAGAACCCCAGGCTACCCTATTTTTACATCTTGCCCAAAATTCACAAAGGGGTCACTCCACCCCCTGGGAGACCCATTGTCTCGGGCATAGGGTCTGTCCTAGAACCCCTATCAAAGTTCTGCGACCATTTTTTCCAACCCTTAGTTCACAGAACACCAATTTTCCTACAAGACACTAGGGACGTCTTAAGACTTATTGAGACCAGCAACTCAGAGGGCCCACTTCCAGATGTACTTTTTACACTGGACGTAGAGGCCCTCTACACCAACATACCACAACTTATCACACTTGAGGTAGTGGAGGAGATACTTCACAGCATCCCATGGTCCTCACCCACACCTATTAGCTTTGTCATGGCATGCGCCCATGTCGCACTCACTGAAAAAAAAATTCAGTTCGAAGAACGATTGTTCCATCAGACGCAAGGTACGTCTATGGGCAGCACCTTTGCCCCTAGTCTGGCATATCTTTACATGTCAGACTTTGAGGCAAAGCATGTGCTCAATGATTCCAACCCTTTCTCGGATAACGTTCTCCTATGGAGACGTTATATCGATGATATCCTAATTTTCTGGAGGGGCCGGATGGACACCATTCCCAACTTTTTAGTATGGATTAATAACCTCAATCCCTACCTTAAATTTACAGCCACTTGCTCTGAACAGGAACTCCCCTTCCTTGATCTCATGATCATCAAAAAACCGGACAGATTGGATACAATCACATACAAGAAACCCACCGACAGTCATAGCCCTCTCTTATACCACAGTTTCCACGCCAAGGCCCTTAGGGAGAATTTACCCTACGGCCAGTTTCTACGGATTCGTAGGAACTGTACTAACATTGAGGACTACAAGCAACAAGCATCAGAGCTCAGCACCCACCTGGCTAGGAGACAATACCCTGCTCGCATTATAACTAATGCACAAAAACGAGCATGCAATGCCAACAGGTCAGGCCTCCTTGTAACTCAGACGAAACCCAAGAATGATCTCATTACATGTGTGACAACTTACACACCTGAGTCAAACATGCTAAAAAGGGTTATAAACAAACATTGGAGAATTCTGGAGACAGGACACTTGACATTAAGCAAACCACGATTTTCTTTTAAAAGAACAGCCAATATCAAGGATCTATTAATTAATACCATATCCACGACACCTACCACACTGTGGAATCTACCACCTGTAACTGGTCACTATCCTTGTGGGCAATGTATAGTCTGTCCCTTCACACGTACAACCAAGACAATCCCCTTAACCAACAACTGGACTTGGACGCAAAAAAAGCACACAAATTGTAACACGTAATTGTGTTTACCTCATAACATGCCCCTGTCATCGCCAATACATTGGGATCACGACTCACGCTGTGAAGACGAGAATCACTGAACACAGGAGCAATTTTCGTTGTAAAAAAACAAATACAAAAATGTGTGCTCACTATGTGGAACATAATCACACTCCTGACGATCTACAATGGACAGTGCTAGAGGCTTTTTCCAACATCACCAAAGATGCCTTATTCAGGAAGGAACAATGTTGGGTGTTTAGATTGGGTGGACATACTAGGGGATTAAATGATGAAATTCCATGGGCAGAACTAAACCACTAGGGCCCTATAATCCCCTGTCGTTATTTCCGACAATGCCCGAACTTTTGGAACATCTCACAGCCCTTATTCAGACAGGACCCCTTCGGGTCTGACAGAGGTACTCTTGCGCACACTCCCAATCTGCCTTCCCTCTACTATCCTTGACAATTGACCTCTGGTCCACATCCAATACCAAGTAACCTTGACTAACACTCCTCCCGTGGCTCGAACTTACCCCACAGTTATTGACAATAAACATACGCAAGGGGTACTCAATCGAACATTCACTGAGCCTTTGACACTAGTATATTTCTGACTTGTATTCCAACTTTCCCCAGAGCTATCGATAATACACATACGCAAGGGGCAACTCAACTAATTACAATTGAGCTTGTAACATCAGTACACATTTGATCAGTACTTCAACCTCCCTTTCACTCTATCCCTTAGTAGTACACTAACTGGTTGTCCTCTAAATAAAGTTTGACACAACCCCCTTCCAAGATGACCGCTGTATTTTCACTCCATTTAGCCTGCACTATAAAAAGCAGAGAACCGGAAGATGTCCTCACGGGGTTCCGGAGCAAGGGTAGGACGATCGCTAGTTGACTGCCTACACCTGTGAGTATTCGCTCATGCACTCATCTTGACCGGTAAGCAATTGACAAAAAATCGATCAAACCTTGTTTTCATTGTTTGTTTTTGCAGCAACCGGAGCAACGATGTGCTCTGGTTATCCCCGTTAGCCTTGGACATTGATACTAGGGGTGAGTGTGCAACCCTTGTGCGCTTGTATGTGTGATCAAATGCTAATAGGGATGTGTTACTTATGCCACCACGACAATCGGCATTAGCTGAATCCAGCATCTCCGCGCTATCTTATCTGACCACACTCTGCTAATACCGCGCCTTCATTTCGGGCACCAGCTGTATTCAGTTGCCCACTGCCCCGCGCTGACAACTCTGATTATGCGTTGCTATTACCATATATTCCTATTTTTAAATTTCAGGACTCCTAGGACCACCCCAAGCACAGTTATGGGCAAAAATACAATCCCAACCAAAGGCCCTGCAAAGCATTATGGGACGATATTCTAGAGTGCAGTGAATATTATAGTATCCAATATCAAAACATTACTCAAGGGGCAGGCTCTCAGGCTCAGCTGAGAGCTAATACTATAATATTCACTGCACTCTAGGATGCACAAGAAGGAAAAACATAAAAGGGAGAGTAAGGAAGGAGGAGAGGTCTGAAGGCAAAAATAGATACGGTACACAAAGAATGTGAAGAGAAGTGGGGAAAGCAGAGATTGGGAGTGCAAGATTGGAGTGGAACATGAGAATGAATAGTGGTAAGAGTAGAAAGGCAAGGAAAGAAGAGCGCGTGAAAGGAGAGTGGAAGGGAAAGGTGGAAAGGCGAACAATGAAAAGCATTTAATGAGGAGAGGCAGCGATTAAGAGGAAACGCGGACATAGGGCAGAAAGCGAAGGAAGAAGGGAAGGAGTGAGGTGTGAAGGGGGAAGAAAAGCAGATACTGAGGGAGAGCAAGAAAAGAGTAAACCTCTGTTTTATTAAATATACAGTAATTAATTATGTAAAGTTGAGGGGTGACAGGGCAGTATCATTCATGGCCTGTCTCACCAATGCAAAGCTGTGCTGTCCAAGACACAGAATAGGGATTCATTAACTGTGTTAAGGTTTTATGCCATCAAAAGATGTTTTGTGGCATTACGATAAGTATTCCTGATAAAAGATAATAAAGTGTTAGTTATACCATTGGGATTAAGCTTTGATGGTGAATCAGGCTCTCATGCTTCAAACAAATAGTTTTATACATAATCAGGCTATAAGTCGCGAAATCCCACTGCCCCCTATTTTCAAATGAAGTCAGACTTTCAGCTCCATTCAGAAAAGCTTCCATACACACTTTTGAATTAATAAAGCACAAAATTCAACGGAGTTTGCCGTCTGTGCTATATTAGAATTGTAATCTATGAACAGCGGGTAACAAGAATCTCTATGACAAACAGAAGTCCACTGAGCTATCCACATAAATACAGTTCTGTCATCTCCACGGTTCATGTTCTTTGCAGAAGCACATTAACTCTATGTGCTACAGTCTACTACTAGGCAAAACTCTGATCCCTCTCCAGCAGGGACATAACATTTAATCACCAGCGTGCAGCATTATCTTGACATTTTATTGTTGCCTTAATCTTGCTGGAACATCCAAGGATCTCTGTAGCAGGCGCTTTTAATCCAAGTTATTTCCTAACACAGTGCCCCCGAACTCAACGACATTTGTTCACCACCCTAAAAGCCGGCGCTGTCCGATGCCCAGCTGTTGGTCACACAAAACGACATGCTCAAGTTTTAGAACCCAAATGCACATTCCCAGAATCATGTAAGAATTCACTTTTTATTGTCTGACTTCCTTACACTGCTGGTGATAACTGGAAGCCGCTTCAAAGCACAGGACAATACATACGTACATGAAACTCCTACATCAGAGTTTTTTTAACAAGTCGAGTACATATACATAGCAGGTGCACATGGGGCCTGTGGTAGACAAAAATGTAAAAAATACACACCTGAAGAGCGTTAGACTCACCCACCTGCCTGTTCCCCCTGCCTTATCATGAGCAAGCACAGCACTGAATGGTGTAACAAAACTTGAGGGGGCCCCCCTACAAAGTACGTGGAGGCGTCCACTTTGCCCCCGGGCTCAGTCAGGAGATATCAGGCCAGAAGCCCGCCGACCGTGCACAGTGCTGACATGTGCGCGGTGCGTGGTTGCTGTGGTGGTCTCATGCTGGGCCCGGGGCCCACATGTAGACCTGAATAACGGATACAGACACCAATGGTTACTGGGTAGCAATGGCCACGAGCACGTGCGCTCGGCCCCTTTTATTGTCAGGGTCACCTGACTGGTGACGCCTGTGAGGGGTGGGTGTACAGTGTGGTTGAGGCACAATGCAAACACTAGACCGGTGATCAGGCGATCACTACATCCCTCCCAAACTTTCTGAAAAGTCAAAACCAAGTCCAAACCTGTGGGAAGGAAACATACTTGAAATAAAATACAATCAATAACAAAACTTCCATGAAGTCTCTTTAGCTGCTTGCCAACCGCCGATAATGGTATCCTGGCAGTTGGGATCACTAGTTCACTTTTAGCACAATGTCAGGGTGCCCTGTGGACCTAGTCTTTCTTGGACTCCATAATGTGGACGGGTACTCCTCAGTCTCTTTCTGTTCCATGTGCATTGAAGGTACATGTGGAGTGATGGTGGACGAGGTATGTTCTGTGTTCCACCACACGGTCCTGGTTATGGTATTCGCTCCATATGAGTAGTCGCAATTCTCTCTGCAGATAGGTATGCAGTTGCAGGACGTCCCTCTCACGGATGCCCCTCTCTCGTGGGTCTCCCCTCTCACCGGATGACCCTGAGGCCCTCTTTTGCCAGGCTTCCACTGAACTGGGTGGACTTCCGCCGTGTCACTCCAACCACGTTGGAGGAATCGCTACGGGCCACCTCTCGTGTCCCACGCTCCGCCTGAAAGGGTTGTTGTTGGCTCCTGCCCTTTCTCACGAGACCTTCGTCCCCCTGGACCCTGCAAACGAGCGGTTGTGGATCCATCTCTCTTGTCGGGACCCGCTGCCACCGGTGTCCCTGAGGCCCTTGCCCCTTGGATATCCACGGTCTCCCGTTCTATCCCAAAGGTAGGTGTTACCAATGGACCCTCCTGCTCGCCTCTGCCGTTACCAGGAGATCTGGGGACTCGTAGGTAGATGTCGTAGATAGGCGTTGACTCTCAGTATCCCTGATATTCTCCAGGCCCGGTGTTCCGATGGTCATGCACTTTTCACCTTCCCTTCAGGTGTTTTCCTTATGGTGTGTGAGTTGACTTGTTACACACCTCATTACTCTTCTCCTTTGCTTTTCTTCTTCACCATGGCGTCTTGCCGCTCAACTTCTCTCTTCTTTTTCCTTCCTTCGCGACGCGGTCTGGTCCTCTCTTATACTTGTCTGCCCTAACCAGGCTTCTCCGTGTAGCGTGCACTCCACACGTGTCTTCCCGGTCTTGTCCTAACACTCTAGGACACTGCATTTACTTCGCTCTGTGACTGGACCTGTCGTCGCGACCTTCGTTCATTCCGTTACTTCCGATCAATATTGTCAGACTTCTCTTCTGACCTCTTCTTGTTCCTCGTCCCGGACCTCTCCTTGGTCCTCTTCCTGGACCCTTTCTCGGTCGTCCTCTTCACGGACTCTTCCGTCATTCTTCTTGCCGGACTTCTTGTCAGATCTCTTCTCTCTGACTTCTTTCTCGGTCACGGCTGTCTGACCTCTTCTGCGGTCACTGCTCTCGGACCTCTTCTGCGGTCACTACTCTCGGACCTCTTCTGCGGTCACTGCCCCTCGCGCCGGCCTCCGCCCCGGTCGCTTCTCGAGCTTCTTCCGGTACCGTCCGCGTCCGGTGTACCTCTTCTGCGCAAGGTCGCTTCTTGCGCTCTTCTTCTGTTCGCGGTGGCGTCCTTTCGCCACTTGGTGTGCACACTGCGCACTTACTCCAGTCACTCAGAAACTGGCTGCCTGGATTGGCTTCTTCAAACTTTTCCATCCAAGTGCGTTGCTCACTGCTGTCATCACTCCTGCGGCGACTACCCCTGGCCAGTAGGCGTCACTGCACTTCACGCACCCTTGGCAGCCGGTCCTGTTGAGGATTCCTTGCAGGCTCACTTGTGGAGGTCTGCCACCTCCGCGTGGGCAAGGGCACAGTTTGTCCACTTTGCTCTACTGTGTCCTAGCTTTCCCAGAGCTGCTGTGCATTGCATCTGTCCCCTTTGCCTTCTTTCTTTTCCTTCACTTACACAGCCTGGATCTGCCTCTCACTCTGTGCACTTATTTATTTTCTTGGTGCACCTACTTGCCATCAGGGCAGCTCACCCTCAATCAGCCCTTCATGGTGAGTCACAGCCGCTTTCCTTCCTACTGTTGACTGTGCTCCTGTTCCCTGTTCGTTGTAATGCTGCGCGCGATCCCGCGACTGGCCACTAGATGGCAGTGTCTCTTTAAATGATTACGTTCATCTCAGCAGTGTTTCAACGCTGCGGATCTCGTGCTCACTGCTCTCGTGGACGGGGCACCTTCACTGATGGCCGCTGCTCGCACCCATTCACCAGGACCCCTCCCGGCCGCGGGACAGCTCCCCTCAAGGCAGTAAGTGTATTTCTTTTCTCTGGACAGCCCTGCCACTGGTCATCGCTCCGGGCCTTGCGGTTCCAGTCTCTTTCTCATGCTCCCACACGCCCTGGGCACACACGCTGTCCTCACTAACCTGCCCAGCAGCGCTCCAATCGGCCCCCCTGCAGCTTCACACACGCTGCGGGCCTCACTTTATTGCCTCCTTGCTCTCGCGGCCGCAACTGCCACTCTCTTTCAACCTCTCTTCTCCCCTGACTGCACCGAGACTTCTCTGCAGGCGGACGCGGCCAGGTCTCTCTGGGCGGGGCACTGACACCTCCGGCTGCTCTCCTTCACGCACGCCGCCGGAGGCTCTCTCATCGGGCAGCCACACCTCCTCCCCACTCACCCGGTAAGTTTATTGTGCTTCCTCGGGCACTGTGGTTCAATCTCGGCAGGGAAGGAGGGTGAAACCACGCAGGCTTGGGCAGTCCTTGGGCGATGCCGCGGCGGCCAGCCGCTCACCGTGTTTGCGGGCGTCCTCCCACCGCCGCGGGCTCACACGCTGCTAGGGAGTAGGGGGGGGGGTCTGGCTACAGTTCATGCTGGCCACTCTGATCGGCCGCAGGCCGCACGCTGGCTCTTTTCACTACTGCACCCCCGCCGCAGCAGCTTCTCACAGTTCTCACGCTGCGCGGGGTGAGGCAGCAACAGCTGCCTGGGACTGCGGACTTTGCTCCGAGGCTGTCTCACTCCTGGCCTCCTCCTTCCTCTACCCCCACCGCCGCAGCCTCGCTCACTTCACTTCGCTGCGCGGGGGTGGCCTGGAGCTGGCACTGCAGACTGCTTGATCCGTTGTGGGGCAGAGTTCTTCCTCCTCGCGGGGACGGGGGAGTGGGTAGCTACTCCACTCTCCGTCCTCCCGCTTTAGGTTCACTTCACTGCCCCTTATGCCCGCACTACAGCTCACCTTCTGCCAGCAGATTGTCGCGACCGATGCGGGTGGGCTCCGCTCGGCTCACACTTCCTTCGGGCCTCAGTAGGCTGGTGGCAGGCACCCCACTGGTGTCGCTCTCCGCCACGTGGTCTCTCGCTTTCCGCCACGCAGGTCACACCACGGACGGATTAGATGCCGCCCCACTTTCTCGGGCATCGCAGGTGCGGGGTGGGCCCCCGATCACCTCTCTTCACGCCTGGGGCTCTTCGCATTCCCCGCAGGCGATCAGGCGCTTCCCTCGCCTGCTTCAGGGGGTGCCCTCGCCACGGGCAATACTCTCCCCCTCACCACCTTCAACAAGGCGGCTGCACACGCGGGATTAGCCCGCTCGTCGCCAATGTGGTGGTCTCATGCTGTGCCCGGGGCCCACATGTAGACCTGAATAACGGATACAGACACCAATGGTTACTGGGTAGCAATGGCCACGAGCACGTGCGCTCGGCCCCTTTTATTGTCAGGGTCACCTGACTGGTGACGCCTGTGAGGGGTGGGTGTACAGTGTGGTTGAGGCACAATGCAAACACTAGACCGGTGATCAGGCGATCACTACAGTTGCATGTGCTGAGGCCCCCCCTGGAGCTTTCTTATATACAGTCACTTTAGCGTCATCCCCTCTGATGAAGTGAGGTCCAGATGAATTCTGCAGAGGGGCAGCCATACCGGCATACAGTTTAGCCCAGTCTCTCATTTCTAATCAATACTGAAACGTAACCTCAACCCAGGGATTTAAAATGTGACTTTGACTTGAAGTCCTTCTCAGGATGTGTCACATGTTTATATATGTTTTGTTTGTCAGAAATGACAATCCACATATAGTTTTCATTATCTGGTGGCTTTAAACTGAAATCTAATTAAACCTTGCAGAAAGCGGCAGAAAGGCATAAGGCTCCCTTGACGTGCATTGCTCGTGTAATGAAATGCATATTTTCCGATCTTTCCGAAGACAAACAAATCCAGCTAAATGCTGGTTCCTTGGTATTTGTCAAGCTGCAAAAAAATGTAAAGTTAAGATATTGCCCCCTTTGTGGTAACTGGCAAAGAAGCTGCAAACTGTGGCATGAAAAGTGATAAAGCCATATTTTAAGCGCCATTCAGCATGGCCTCGTCCCTGGGATCTCCTGCTCCAGTCTGCCCCCTCGTGGGCAGTGCAGAACACAGAAAATTCTGACGGATGCAGAGAAATTTAAATGCATTTCAGAAAGAAGCAGAATGTCCTAGCGAGCGCCTTCCGTTTAATTGCCCAATCCCCGCAAGCCACGCCTGGCCTGCGGATGTCGTGCAGGGACTTCCGTCCCCCGCGCTCCAAACACTAGAGCGCTGCTCATTACACTAACCATGCATGTAATGGCGCAAAAGACGGGATCCACACACCCTCCCACCAACCATGATCAGAAGCACGGATTACACCCAGTGGGGTGGCTGAGTCCGCTGGGATATTCAAAATAAAAGAGCCGGCCGGACACAGAAATTGGGCCAGGGAATCCCTTTGGCAAATCCGATAGTTTAAAAAGTGTCTCTGAGTTGCAAATAGGGGCTGTTTTGAACTTGTCTAGTCACTGTATAGGACGGTGTTCTGCAAGGTATGGGGGATTGCTTGCACTTGTGTTTGCTGCAGTCACTGTTTGTGGTGATATCAGGGAAATCAGCAGTAAAAACAGGCCCACCACACCATAGAACAGGGCCATAAACAGCCAAAATTCGCCCCACAACCTATCACACCAACTTTTCTGGCAACTGCGAGCGAGGTTGCTTATAGGCCAGACTGACCCTGCACACAAGAAGGCACTCACTGCTGATTTTAATGCACTGCTGTGCACAGCACCTCTCAGGATTACACGTGCATACAGGTGGGAAACAAACAGGGAACCTCTCAGAAGTGAACATGTAGACAGGAAGACGTACACTGCACATGAAAACAGACTGCATCTTTCTCAAACACACATATGTACTGGTTGAAAGGTAGTGCGGCTCTCTAAACATCCCGGCTGTAAGTATGCAGCAGGGGTTTACAGGACATGGGTCTTTGGAGGTGAAGAGACAGTGTGGGGCATAGATCTCAGCAGGCTCGTGGGCTGGGGGGAGGTACAGAGTGCCCAACACAGCCTAGCCCCCTCTGATAGCATATTTTGAGTTAATGCTATTTTTCCTCCAGGTCAAAGGAGCTGAGAAATTCCAGTGTATTCTCTCTCTGGTGAGGGGAAAGCCCCCTGGTTCGAGTGGCCAAGATTGAGAAGGCCTTTTGTCGCAAGTGCGATTTCTGAAAGTATGGGTACTCCGGGCCCAGTGCAGGCTTTAATACCAAGCGATGGTGGGGAGGGCGGGAGCCATGGGGCACTGTAACAGGAGTGGTCGAGTGCTGTGGCAGGAGGGGCATTGTGATACGGAGGGGAAGGGGACTGCGGACAGGGGGGCACTGAGATACAGGCGAGAAAGGCACTGTGCAGAGAGGGGCACTGTCGAAGGTATCGGTGGGGCACAGTCACAGTGCCAGGGATGGGAGGTGTTCTTTAAGCAGGGCCGTTTCTAGGTGTTTTGCCGCCCTAGGCGAGAATTGAAAAATGCCGCCCCCTCCCTTTTACTACCATCACTCTCTCCCCCTGTCATCCAGGCTAGAAGAAAAACACATCAAACATTAAATACCACTGAAATTCACAACAAAATAAAAACTGAAAACTGGACAGGCTGATGGATGGCTCAGCTTGTGCTCTGACTCTCAACCAGACTCTGCATTGCCTCTCTTCATTAATTTGCTGACCCCTCTCACCCAAGACTGAATTGCAAATGGCTGGAGTGGCTTAGTGGGTGAAAAAAAGGATGAATTTGGATGATGCACCAATTAGTTACCAGTGGCTGAATTTAATAGAAAGATCCCACCCCTGTCTTTTTTGTTTTTCCATGTGAGATGTTCTAAGTATGATGGGTATTCCCAGACCTAGAACTCGCGCTCAGGTTGCAATATGACTTAAGCTGCTTCTCACTGAGGAAGGAGGGCTTTTAAGGCCGACACCAGTTCGGGGTTACTTGTGTTCTCATATAGGTGGGATCTGACCTATTAGTTCAGACTGGACTACTCCTATTAGAACAGGACTATGTATGTTTTGAATATGTCCGGCCTCAATCTGTATAGGCATTTTGGGCCATTTGATTAATTGGTTTGAAACTCGGATTTGTTTCCAGCGGCTGAGAATAATTCAAACATTTCATTCATAAACATTTTCTTTAATGATGTCTTTCTTGGCTATGATGAAATAAATATACTCTTGAAAACTGGGTAACGTTTCTGCTGGAAGCAGAATTGCTTTATTGGATGTCTATATTTTTAAAAGCATTATTAGTACCTGTGGAGAGTGAAAACATGTTACCCGAGGAAATTGTTTTTATGAAGACAGTGCAGGAAACACGTTCCTTTTAGTACTTGCACCTCGAGACCTAAACGTCCACAAAGGTACAACGATTCGGAATACAGATTGTCACTTCCAGGCACGCCTTTCAGTCTACCTTAATGAGGTTATAAAGGAAAGGTTTCAAAGACATGTTTTTTCTCTTTCACTAGACGAAAGGGAATAATTGACCCAGTTTGGTATTTAAGCAATTTGTGTTCACTTTTATCATACACTTACGAATTTATCAAATGCAATAACTTGTAAAAGCAAATTTGTACTCAGAATTACACCCAAGTCTGCAATGCTTTCACAGGCGTGTGCATTTAATATACTCGCTGTTGTTTATTTTCGTTTTCATTTTTAGATTGATATTATATATTTTTTAGAATGTGAATTACGGAAGCATTTTAAACAGAAAATGCCACGTCTACCTTATCTAGATTCAACAAAAGACCAGGAGAATATCACACTCCCTGTGACCCCAATAGCATCACAGGGTTGATCTCTTGTCCAACCCTTCACCCCTCAGCAGCTTCCTATTGTCTACAGAGGGGCTAAGGTAAGTGCAATGGCTGGAAACTATAGAAAGTAAACAAGATTCTTGGGCGGCATTAGGAGTGTTCATTCAAAAAGGGCTTGCAATTCCTGTTACTGTCAAGTCCACTGGGAGGTCCTCTGTGCCTCAGGATTGGTTGGCTACTAGCCAAGTCAGGGGTGCCTGAAGGTACCCCTGACTCGGCTAGCTATTAAAGCTCAGAGTTAGTACCACGGAGGCCTGATACAAGGAAGGTGACAGGGAAAGGTCAGGTGGAAGGCGACTTGAAATAATTAGTTTGAAAGTTACTACTATGTCCAGCCCATCTCCAGCTTCCAAGAGCTTCTGTATATTACGTGCTAAATAGTCCATATTTTCCTCAGAGACTGAGGTAAACTCATAAACAGCAAGTTCTGCATGTTCAAAATGCAACCTCGCTTATGAATTAAACAGATATGAAAATAAATTTATGTTGTTTGTCCCTCACAGCAGTTTTAAGACCTGTACTTTTCAGACAATTGCTGCCCTTTTAACACCGCCATCATGAATTAGATTGAGAGCTTGCTTTATTGGATTGCATGTAAAGATAAACGTGTTTTTTAAGCAGTGCGCATATATTATAGATAAGGCTCCCGGTTTTCCGTTTAAACTGATTTTTACACATAAATACAGACGGAAAAATATTTTTCTTCCGTCTGTATTTATAAATAGAAGCGGAAAAATACAACCAAATCGGATTCTCGGATTCCGAGAATTGTTTGGCAATCCATGCTCCAGCCCAGGGTTGCCTGCCACGCCACTCTTCCTGATTGCGGTGTATGCCTGCCCACATTAGCACCTGCTGGGCCATTAATCTCTGCTAGGCGCGGGAAATTCCTTCCATGGAGTGTCTTGCATTGACCTCTGACCTGCCCACCATAGCCCTGATGACATGCCTGTTACATTCTTTGAGCCAATCACGTTTAGATCCATGCGTCACAACGTGGGTGTGTCTACACTTCTCTAGTCAGCCCTTACGTTTTTGCCCTTTATTTCTGGGCCTCATCCCCCTACTTTCTCCTTTTTGCCTTCCCTACGACCACCATCGGTTCACTCTGCTTGACGCCACTTGCTTTCAGCCCTCGGACTTGCCGCCTGCCCAGCAATCAGCTGTTCCTTCGAGATCTCCGGAGCTCTGGCTATCTAGTGAGCGCTGCGCCAGCACCCCAGTCAGTTTTAGGTCACAGGTAAGTGAAAGGGTGGGGGTGGACTTGTATTTCACTATTTGCACCACTACAGCTGTTCAAATTTGAGGAGGCGGGGACGTTGTTAGTAGCGCGAGTACTTGGCGCTAATGTAAGACCGGCAGAAATGTGTGACCCAAAAGGTCAAAGACCGGCTGTATAAAACACATTAGGGAAATTAGGTCGCATTCACTTTCAGAAACTTTCAGGCCTTAAATTGAAACTTTCCTTTGACTTGGTGCAGCATGAAGAAACAAAACATTCCTGAGAGACAGACAGCCGGGGCATATCTGTAAGCCCCTTTTTAAGTTAAATCGTTTTTTTTCCTCCACTGTGCGAGGAAGAACTGTGGCTGCAGCTACACTGTGTGGGATTACAGCATTACAGTCTAGGGAGTACAAAGTGAAATAATGCAAGGGCCTTTAATTTATTTCTGAATTGAGAGCTTGCTGCCGTCTTTGGCCAGGTCACTGAAAGTGCATGCACTCGTCCAAATTCTAAATGTGTTTACATTTAATAATCATGGCTAGTGACAGTGTTTTCAATATTGTAAACAGCAGCAGATCACTAATATTACTGCAAGTAATCTCTGTGACACCACTCCCATTTCTCATATGTGAGTTCCTGTTTTGATCTAACAAACATTTTTTTGTGGATGTTGCACAAAACATATTTGGCGCATATATCCATATAGCTAAACCTATAACAACTGTGTGCACTGTCTATTTAAATAAATGTGGAAAAATACTAGTTGCAACGCCTTTTTTTGCTTGCAACAAAAATAAATGCAGATATATACAGATAAAATGACATAAAAATAAATATGGATAAATACAGACGGAAATGTTAAAAAAATAAATACCATAAAACCGGGAGCCCTAATTATAGAGTACTTGGTGATTTGATGGTGTCGATCAAGTCCTTCTCATTTCAACATGCAGCCCTGACTCTCCATTTATACGGAAACCCACGCTGACTGTATCTACAAATTTACCACCTCCTGCATGCCGAAAGATCGTAAATATATCTGTATAATCAACAGCTGGCTGTGTTTTTTCTAGAAATTTTCAACAGATATCACTGTAACCTATGTACATAAAACAGGCAATCAAAGGGCTCAGGCAGCAGACAAAACAAGAGAACTGCATCGATTAACTACAGCCAGTTACGTACTTGCATGGTTTTTTCTTTGTTGGCTGTTATAAATGCCAGTTTTCAGCATATACTGATTTCAAGTAAAACAGTTGTGCAATCTGCCGGCTTGAGAGCAATTAGCGCGTGCTGAAGTAGGGAAACGTTAATGCCTGCAGGAACACATAGGTCATGTTTAATCTGTGACCGTTTTCTGTTGCCAGGGTATCTCGGCTAATGAACAAAGAAATAGTCACAAGATTGCACGTTTTTTTCTTGAACTGTAGATTAAACCCACTTGCTGAATGTACTGGGGATTTCCAAACTCATGGTTTTTGCCGCCCTTCCCCTTTTGCCGCCCTAGGCGGCCGCCTAGTCCTGCCTAATGGTAGAAACGGCCCTGTCTTTAAGGCACTAGTGGCTGCTACAGTGGCCATTGCGGAAGGGAGAGGACGGATGTGATAGGGACGAGAGGGTACTGGGACAGGTATGAGCGAGGTACTAATATGCTGACTGGCAGGAGGACATTTCTTTTCTTTCGGACCACCCTCAGTTGCTTCCCGTATTTTGTGATTACTCTGCAAGGCCTTGCCTGGGCTCCTGAGGCAGGCAGTTACTGGGCAGTGTCCTGCGGGTGCCGCCGTGCCGGAATTTATCTATGGTGTCCCCCGGCCAAGCACTATTGTTTCACTCTGTTGCCTGTTGTATAACAGTCATGTGTAATATACAGCACGGACTACTCACCTAACCTTGCAGCTTCGGTGGCACTGGCAAGCGCAGACTGCTGGCTGGCACAGCATAAATTATGTTCCCAGTTCATTGTACGTTCAGTTTACACTGCGCATGACCCGCCCTGCCCCACCCTGAAGACCACGCAGTGGCACACGCCAAAGCAAGCACACTAGCATGCGTCAAATAGGAACGTGCATCTCCACAAGCCTCGCTCCAAGGGGCGTTTTAATCGTCCGTGCACAGTTTAGGCCAGTGCACAGTGCAGGCCAGTGCACCGACTATGTGCATGGGAGAAACAATAAATAGATCCGGCCCTGAGAAATAAGTGCCGGTGCTCAGCACCAGAAACCACCGGCACAAATTAAGCACTGGTCCATTCCCTCAACATAGTGTTCACCTCCTAGCTTTCGGCATTGTTCATTGTCCATGTTCAAATATTCTGATCTGCCTCACAATTTATCATTTTTTTCCACTTTGGTTTGTCCACTCGGATGATCTACCTCCTCCCCTTCCATCGTCCCTTCTTACTTTCTTTCATCAACTTTTTCACCTCTATTCATCCAATCTTACTTTGCCTATGTTCATTCCCTTGCCCTTCCACCCATCACTCAGTTCCATGTTTAATCTGATTGGTCTGCTTTCCAAATCACTCCGTCTAATTTGTTTTGTTATCACATTAAATCATAATTGCACTAAGATGTGCATAACCTAATCTATTTTTTGAAGTTGACTCTTTACATCCCTCACACTCGTATCATCAAACCATGACCTATGATTCATGTGCACTCTATCCAGCTTCAATTACCTTACCTTTCACACTCATTTTCAGTCCGTCATCATTCTGTTCTGCTGTTGCCATGGCTTTGTAACTAACAAAAGGTTATCCACCAAGTGTTCATAATTCCTGATTTGTGAGTCACAGTTCATAAACCCTCTGAATCACAATTGTAGCCTAATATAACATGTTGTCACTGTCGTTAGGTCACTCATTTGCCCATACAATGCCAGTCCTGCCACAGATGACATTCAAGAATGGTATGTCAAAAACATCTGTTAGAATCGTCCAAGCTCAATCATGTATAGTGTGTGCTAATCTATGCCCTGATATTGGTCATGGTGACATTCAGCAAGGCATTGTGGGCCACAGAAACCAGTACCATGTGATGAGGGATAATCGCATGCTGCCATGGTGGAGGACATGGTCATTGTCCCACTACCTGGTCATGTGCAAAAATAATGCTGAGTGTTCCAAATAACAATAGGTAATTATGTAAGGCAACCCACTAGGAAGGACATCACACACTTTGCAAATGAGAACACTGGCTTCCATGGACAATTTGCCAGCCTGCAACACTCAAGATATCGTGAGACCACAACCTCAACATACCCCTCAAATGTAGTGCATCCAGTTTACTGGGTTCATGTGGTGGGCCACCCTCCATAATCCCAACTGAGAATACAGAGGCATAGGGGTCATCCTCATATACACCATGATTAGTCCCTGTAACTTGTATCACATAATGTAAAAGGGAGTAACTCACCTCACATTGCAAGATTTGTGACATATGTATCACATTACCTAATGTCAACTCTACACAACAAGATAACACGTCCACAATGTGCCAATGGTGTCAGCTCAGTCATGCAAATACATCATTCAGAAATTATGTTTGAGCATGAACAACATGGATACTGTGTATGTCAAACGAAAACACATAGCTACACTTTGCTCTGCATTCAGGTTAGCTCAGCCCTCTATACAATCAGCGATGTACAGTGGCACACCAAATATCATGATGGACCATGTGCACATCCATATATAGCACAATTCATATTGAATAGCTACAACTAGGCAATGAGAAAGCAAATAATCCCTGTTGTGAACTAAGTGGCCCAGAGGTGTTCCCATGGGCAAGAGGAGAGATGACATTACACACTTCTATGAGTAAGCAATTGAATCACAGACACTAGTACTGCAATAGTCATGCTAGACAATACTGTTTAACATCACACAACAAATAGCAGACAATGTAAACCACCAGAACATTTTGTGAGAAACTCCATCACCCTAGCTCTCATCCAAGGGACCAGACTGTGCAGTAAGTACACATCACATTGCATACATACAACACATCTCATCTAATCACAACTAAGAGCAACGGCTACAAGGGCATTTTGTGTGTGTCACAGTACTAAACAGCACTGCATGTGCCAGCGCAAACACGCAATGAATATATAACAGTGTCCAAGATATGATATACACTTGGCCCAGGTGTCTTGACTTGCAGTGTATGCCTTATACTTGTGTCAATGCTAATGTCCAACCTCCATATGCACATAGCAAATAATGTATGGTGTCCCAAAAAAGGGCAGTTTGCACTAACATGTGAAGATCAAAACTCACAGGGTCAAAAAGATCTGCTTTCATGTCCATGCCTGACCCATTGCAAGTTTCACATAAAGATTTTTAAAGGCAATTACACTTTTTGTACTAGTGGAAGTAATAAATCGAATGCGGGTGAATAGGGAAATTGGGGCGCACAGAAAACACAGTAAACAAAATTGTATTTATAAGCGCAAAATCACTGCCGTGCTCTAGAGGAGAGATGTCAGCCCACATCCCTTATTTAAGCCTAACAAGAACATTGGCTCTGAGCACATACAATACTGTAAGTCCACAAATCAATCCGACAGTCTTCAACGTATTCAATCTTTTCTTTTATTGTTAAATCTTCAAATGCCAACCAATCCAGCCAACACGTGTTTCGTCCCTGGGCACAATAACCTTTGACTTCCTCAGGGCTTAAAAGCAAAATATAGGTTTCATCTGCATACAGAAAATTATCACGTGATACCAAGTATGATGATGCGAGAAAGTCACGAGCGGAGTCACCCCTCTCGAGTACGAGCCAGCGATTCCTATGTAGTACGGCGTCTCTTGTTCCACACTAGTCAATCCGACGTTGAAGACTGTCGGATTGACTAGTGGAAGTAACCTCTATTGCCATTGCCATGTGTCATGTGAGTGTCAGGCTGATGAGTGTTGGAAGCCGGAGTCCCAGTCCCGCACCACTGTCACCAAATGCGAGACCCGGGACTCCTCACTCAACGTTAGGCCAAGTACGGACACCGTTTGAGATAGCCCTGCTCACCCCCTTAGTAGCTTGGCACGAGCAGCCAGGCCTATCTCCAAGGCTCGAGTGTACAGTATGTGCAACCACACTCACAGCAACCCACTGGTGACACCACAAATGGACTCCACGCGAGTTTGATTAAAACGAGTATAAACTTTATATAAAAAGATATACGATCAGACCACACGATACAAAAGCCAACATATAATAAAGGGTAATATTTGTTCCGGCTGGTTGGTAGGTTGAAATCCCAACCACCGCTTTCAAAATGCTATGCTGGTCGCAATGCTAGAATCACACACGTTGCAATGGACAAACAATAGTGCGCTGCGTAATGATACAATCCTGTGCTGGGCAAAGGAGAAATAATACAATGCGTAACAATACACCCCGGTACCTTGCAATGGGAGAAATAATGCAATGCGTACCGCTACAATCATGTACTGCGCAATGAAGGAATAATGCAATGCGTCACATCCCAATCACGTACTTTGCAATGAAGGAATAATGCAATGAGCACCACTACAATCATGTACTTTGCAATTAAGGAATAATGCAATGCATAGCTACAATCATGTACTTTGCAATGAAGAAATAATGCAATGCGGGCCGCTACAATCCTGTACTTTGCAATGGAGAAATAATGCAATGCGTAGCGCTACAATCGTGTACTTCGTTATGCAGAAATAATGTCAGGCGTCATAAGACAGTCCGGCAGTTCGTTAGCAGCAATATTGGCAATGTGTATTACGACAGTCAGCCTCTTCGATAATAGTTGCCCCCCACACGTATCAACGATGACATAAAGAACAGCTTCTCACTCTGGCCCCAGTACTGCCACTCCTTTGGTCAGTACGGGCCCCAATCTGAGCCGAAGCAAAGGCTCGTGTTGCCAGAAGGACTGAGAGGCCGAGAGAGTGTCCCTCCGAGCCCGCACCCCGCCCAGGCAGTGATCTACGTTACCTGGGGGCAGGACCCCACTCTCCTCTCCTCCTTCAGCGAACTGGGCCTTCCGTGCAGAACTTTCTCAATGGGCCTCGGCGGCTCGGCCTGGCAGCTCAGCTCCTCCGGGGCTGCTGGTCCAGGCCACGACTGTTAGGAAGGTCTCAGGCAGCCGCAGGGCACACGTACCCCACGCCTCTGAGATTACGTTACTCCGGGTGCACGTTCACCACAGCACCCTCCGGGTCTCCTCTGGCACGAAGCCACACACACAATGCTGATGGGACTTCACGTCGACTCCGAGTGCACGTTCCCCAGGCACTCCTTCCTGCGGTCTCAGTTGGCACCAAGACACGCACACCGCGCTGCAGAGACTCACTTTCTTCCGGTGCACACGATGATTAGTCAATCACCTCCACAGTCCCAGGATGCACCAAAAGCACACAAACTGCTTCACTGAGACTTACTCCAACTCCGGTGCCCCGATATCCAGGGGCTCTTCACCAACGCCTTCGGCCGCACCCTGACACGCTCACCGTGTCCGAGCATCACTTCTCCTCCGGTGCACTCGATGACGAGGCGCTCTTCACCAGCGCCTCCGGTGCACCCCAACACGCACCCTGCGCGTCCGAGACTCGCTTCACTTCTGAGGCACATGTTGACCAGGCGCTCCTCACCAACGCCTCCTGTGCACCATGACACGCACCCTGCGCGTCTGAGACTCCCTTCACCTCCGATGCACCCGCTGACCAGGCGCTCTTCACCAGCGCCTGCGGTGCACCACGACACCCACCCTGCGCGTCCGAGTCTCACGTCACCTCCGATGCACATGCTGACCAGGTGCTCTTCACCAACGCCTGTAGTGCACCACGACACGCACCCAGCACGTCCGAGACTCACTTCACCTTCGGTGCACACGTTGACCAGGTGCTCTTCACCAACGCCTCCTGTGCACCACGACACGCACCCAGCGCGTCCGAGTCTCACTTCTCCTCTGTGTGTCCAAGATCACAGGGCACACCTTCCGAGGGTCTCAAGCTGCCACAACACACGCCCACCGCGTAGCTTGAAACTTCTCCGGAAACTTTTATGTTCCTGTGTTTCCAAACAGGGAGCAAGCTCACCTCGGGCCCTTGGGGTAACAAGACACAGCACAAAGCACAGTCTTCTTCAAGCAGGGGGACCCAGCGCACAAAGCACAGTCCCAACAGCCTCCTCCTAGGTTAAAACAGCAAACTGCAGACGAGCCCCAGATCACGAAGCAAGGGTCGGTCCTTCCCAGCAGTCTCTTCAGTTGTTCCTTCCTTAGCAGAGGTTCCTCTTGACCACGAAATGGGTCCAAGCCTTTTCAGTCTCAATCCAATTCTATTCCAACGTTCAGGGGTCTCAGCTCTCATGGTTATACCTCTAAATGTCTTTGAAGTTCGTTGTGCTCAGGGGTCCCAAACCCCTGCCTAAATCAGTTCTGGGTGTCTCCCTCCCAGTGTCACCTTTCTCCCTTTGATACTGGGGGTCTGGATCCTTAATCAGTCAGCCGGAGATGGGTCAATTGTTTTATAGCCGCAACCCGGGCCTCTTCACCTCCCGGGGCTTCTCCTCCGCCTACTCTCCAGATGCAGGTCAGCCTGGTGCCATCTCAATCCCTCCCTGGGTCAAGACCTCCCCCAGCTCCTCTCCCCTCTCAGATCCAGACAGTCAATCCACATTCAGCAGAGACACACAGAAATGCTTAAAGCACAAACTCAGCCACTTTCTAAAAGAGTGGTTTCTGAACACACAGTGACAAAACCACTTTCATAGAAAGATGTATAGAAAGATGTGTTATGACACTATGAGTTCATACATACTAAACTTCACCTCTCCATTTTAAACTTATGGGAAACTAGGCTAACAAACACAATACCCAGCCTCCCCCATTCTGTCCTATGGGCAGGATGGCCTTTCACCAGTGAAAAACGAAATGGAGTGTTTTTCACTGTCAGGACATAACACACACCTCAGTATATGTCCTGCCTTTTACTTACACTGCACCCTGCCCAGGGGTTACCCGGGACCTACCACAGGGGTGCCCACTGTGTACGCAAAAGGGAAAGTAAGGCCTGAGAAGTGGTTGCACTTGTCAGGACAACATGCTAACTTAGCAAACTGCGCGCAGGCCCTACACTGCAGGCCTGATCTCCCTTCTCCGCGCACCTTTGCATTACTAGCCCTGGCACACACAGTGCACATCACTAGGGACTTTACTAGTAAGGCAAACATACCAATCATGGCCAACCAATTACCATTACACTTTACACAGGGAACACTTGTACTTTGACACTGATCAGCGGTGGCAAAGTACCCAAAGCATCTAAATTGGCAACTCTATGTCAGGAAAACGGTCTAGGGGGAAAACAAAAAGTTTAGGGAACTTTAGCCAAAAAGGCCAAGTCCTACACAACCCCCTCCCAGCCAAAAGCCCGGGTAGATCAATCATTACCTTGATGGACTTCCTGGCTTCGGGCGATAGAACCAGGACGCAGGCCCTCTACTACAGGGACACCCTCCTGTTCCACGCCTTCCTGACCCCAGGGGGTCTTCTTGATCACTACTCCCTGAGCCAACAATGCTGTTCCATGGATCCCCCCTGGCCAGGGGGACCCCTCCAGGGGTGCTGTTCCCATGCCAACCCCACCCTGGAGTGGTACCCTGGGAAGGCCCCTCGGTCAGGATACTACCTCCTGTCATCCTGCCCTCCAGGTTAAAAGTGGGTTTACCCTGGTCACTTCTAGGGGACCCAGCCCCACTGGCTGGACACTGTCCCACGGGTGTTCCCACTGGGGAACACAACCCTCTTTTATCCTTCCATTTATTTTTCTGGGCCTGCCACTTAGGAATGGCACCCACAAACTTAAGGACGGCAGGAGCTCTGGCTACAGACTCCCCACGCCCTCCTGACGCTAGGTGTCCTTCCTCACACCTCTGGCAAGTAGACACTAGGCGATTCGCGTAGAACGCGAAGTTACCGAGCACTACGCAATTTGCACCGTAGCGTAGCTGTTTTTCTTCTTCGCACGCTCAATATGCGTTCTCGCGCGCGCGGTAACGACCTACCGTGATTCTGCGTTCGCCGACGCGATTTCCTATCCGTTCGCGGGCGCCACGAGATTTGGAATCCGGCCGCACGATCCCGCGAGAGTGTGCGAACGCGAACACGTCATTCGGACGCGCGATCTGACTTCCGGCGGCAGTGTTGGTAAGATCGCGATCCCGAACACGAAGAAACTACAATCTGGCGAAGAATATCTCTCGAGGATCATAAAACCTTCTCGAAAATGATTATTTTGCTCCAAAAAACTCCTCAGATTGTTATTTGGCTGTAGTTTTTTGTGCAAGGAGTCCTTTTTCTTTTTTTACTTTTTTTTTCAAGAGGAAGGAAGTGCCCCTGAGTCTCCAACTTCCTGTTCCTGTCCATCAGGCTCCTCCCAGTGCTTTGTCCATGTGCTGTTCACTTTCATTTGGATTTGGAGCTGGAAGGATCACTTTTTGTGTCTGTCTGCTGCATCATATCATTGGATTGGATTTGAGGACTTTTGGATTTGAGATTTTACAAGTAAATTGGAGAATTGGTGTACTTGTTTGTTTGATTGGGGCTTGTTTGTACCTACATTTTTTGGGGATTTTCATCGTTTTTAAAATTTATTGTTGTGGCCTGGGTGGCCTGTAGTTTCAGTAGGGGCCTAGTTGTTTTTCTTTGATTGAAATTTCAGCCAGTAGGCCCAGAGGTACCCATGGGTGCATGTTTCTGTGGTGTCTGTTGAATTTAAACATCATGTAGGGCATGGATGGCATTGGATTGAATTGCTAAATGTGGTTTTTGGGGTGTATTTCACTTTTTGGGTGTGTGTTAATAAATAAATACCTTTGTTGGATGTGTGTGTGTGCTTGTTGTGTAACTTTCCAACCTTTCGTAGCCCTGTGGATTTTCATTTTTGCATTTTTGTATTAAAGCTGTGTTGTTTAGCAGGCCTCCTTTGTCTGGTCATATTATAGGCCTGCTTGAGTTCATTGTTTTCCATGGCCTGTTGTGACTGTGAGTGACCATGTGGCTTGGGGCCATTTTGTGGTGGTAGTTTAGTAGTGTGCTGCTTTTTCCATATAGGCCTGCATGTCTTTTCTTTGTTCCCCTTGGCTTATGCTTGTTGTTGTTGTGGCCTGGCCATGTGGGTGGCGGCCATTTTGTGAAGGCAGGCAGTGTGCTTTTGCCATAGGCCTGCATTGATTGTCTGTCTTCACTTTCTTGTTATTGTGGGTGGCCTGGCCATGTGGGTGGCGGCCATTTTGTGGAGCAAGGCAGTGTGCTTGCTTTTGCCATAGGCTTAAGCTTGTGGCCTAGTCTGCCAGTAGGCCCAGAGGTAGTCATCATGGGTGCATAAAAACTGTTTCTGTGTTGTCTTTTGAATTTTAACATCATTTAGGGCATGGATGGCATTGGATTGAATTGCAAAATGTGGTTTTTGGGGTGGTATTTCAGTTTTTTGGTGTGTGTCAAATAAATAGGCCTTTTCAGCCAGTAGGTAACCCTGGGCGTTCAGCTCGCGGACTTTTGGCAACTCCGCACTGCGCGACAACGCGGACTTACACTTTTTTCTTCTTCGCGCGCTCAATATGCGTTTTGCGCGCGCGATAATGACTTTTTGTGAAGATCGCGATGCCGAACACGCAGAATTTACAATCTGGCGAAGAATATCTCTCGAGCAGCATAAAACCTTCTCGAAAATGATGATTTTGTTCATTTTGCTCAAAAAACTCCTCAGGTTGTCATTTAGATGTAGTTTTGTGAGCAAGGAGTCATTTTTCTTTTTTTAACAATTTTTTTAAAGAGGAAGGTAGTTCCCCAGAGTCTCCAACTTCCTGGTCCTGTCCTTTGTCTTCACTTTCTTGTTATTGTGGGTGGCCTGGCCATGTGGGTGGCGGCCATTTTGTGAAGCCAGGCATTGTGCTTTTGCCATAGGCCTGCATTGTCTGTCGTCTTCCTTTTCTTGTTGTTGTGGGTGGCCTGGCCATGTGGTGGCGGCCATTTTGTGAAGCCAGGCATTGTGCTTTTGCCATAGGCCTGCATTGTCTGTCGTCTTCCTTTTCTTGTTGTTGTGGGTGGCCTGGCCATGTGGTGGCGGCCATTTTGTGGGACCAGCCACTGTGCTTTTGCCATAGGCCTCCAAGCTTGCGGCCTAGTCTGCCAGTAGGCCCAGAGGTAGTCATCATGGGTGCATAAAAACTGTTAGTGTTGTCTGTTGAATTTAAACATCATTTAGGGCATGGATGGCATTGGATTGAATTGCAAAATGTGGTTTTTTTGGGGGGTCTATTTCACTTTTTGGGTGTGTTAAATAAATGCCTTTTTTTGCGTGTGTATGTGTTGTTGTTGTGGTTGTTGTGTAACTTTCCAACCTGTTTTTAGCCATGTAGATTTTAGTTTTTGCATTAAAGCTGTGTGTGTTGTTTATCATGGCATCCTTTGTCTGGCCATATAGGCCTGCTTGAGTTCATTGTTTGCCGTGCCTTGTGCCTGTGAGTGACCATGTGGCTGGGGGCCATTTTGTGGTAGTAGTTAGTAGTGTGCTGTTTTTGCCACATAGGCCTGCGTGTCTTTCCATTGTTCCTCTTGTCTTACGGCTTCCAAATCCATCCCCATTGCCAGCTGCAGCTCCCTGATGCTGCATCCATCCCACGTGATGCACAAATTTAGGCCAAACAGGCTCCACTACATTTTTGTTTTTGTTCTTTGCTATTCTTATTCTTCCTGAGTGTACACAGTACACCAGGAAAGCCCTGGCCTTGTTGTCAAAGTCTCATAAATGGCTACACTGTTGTTGTTCACTGAGTTTCTAAAATGTAATAATTGAGACAACCACACACTAAGTTATATATTATATTAGTTTGATTTGTGCTATCGTTTGACTGATGTTCTTCTGGCTTTTTTGCTTTTAGGTGCACAAAAGACTGAGGAGGAGGTGTGTCATCATTGCCCGTTGTACTGCCAGACAGACGTCCTGCTGCTGTACACGACGTGACGTGTGACCTGACCAGACATCTCTGCAACTGAGTGCTGCTGATATCTGAAGAAGATGGGCCCAAAGAAAGCAGGTACCAGGTCCTCCAGTACCAAGAAAGTTGCTATTGAGAAGAAGGAACAGAAGAAGGAAGTGACACTTAAGTCTGGTGTGCCGCCCAATACCTTTTTTGGGGGGGAAAAAATTACGCCTGCAGCAGCGGTGTCCGGGGGGCAAGCTGGGGGCAGCACCTCCGCATCAGTGGGCCCAACCCACCAACCCAGGCCCAAGCACATGAGTGTGGAAGAGGTAGACAGCCTAATGGTGGAAAGCAGTGATGCTGAGCCTGAGATAAACTTATCGCTATCTCAAAGTAGTATCCAATCAACGCAGGAGGAAACACAGCAGATAAGTGGTCAACAACAACAGCCGCAACCACCGCCCGCAATAGTAGTTGTTGTTCCTCCCGAAGTAGGGGCAGTTCAGGAAATTGAGCCTCATGCAGAGGTAGAAGAAGAGGAAGCCACTCATTCAGAAGATCCATTGTCTTCCAAATCCCCAGCAAGGAAAAGGAGGGTTAGTCCATCAAGTTCTTCGCCAAGCCCCCCTTCTGATGATCTAGATGCCACTTGGAAGCCACAAACTGAGTCTGAGAGGGAGACACGTCCCAAGACCAGGCTAGGGAAAAGGAAGGTTCCAGAAAGCCTTACACTTATGGAGGTCGATGTAGAACAGCAGGATGATGAGCCAGTCATCACGAACATCACTCCCGGCCCCGAGGAGATGGAGACCAACATTATTACCCTATCCAAAATCGCTGCGAGGGATGTAGCATGCATACCTCCACAGGTAACACCAACACGACCTACAGCTTCCATATTTGCATTAGCAAAGGCCCGGCAGCGACCTACATCCAGCACAACCACCACCTCAGTAGAAGTAGGTAGTGGTACAGCACAGAGTCAAATTCAACCCACACCCTCCAGTTCATCCGGCATTGGAAGTGGCACCTCCAGCAGGAGGCAAAAGTTAAGCTCCCCAGTTTGGGACTTCTTTACGGTTAGCGAAAAGGAGGAGAACATTGCTATATGCTCCATTTGTAATACCTCTGTTAGTCGGGGTAAGCTTGGTACAAACTATGGTACCGGAGGCCGAATAACCCATCTGAAAAAACACCTCTTGATCAGCTGGGAGGACCACCTTCGCGGCATAAAAACTGCAACCATTGGTGTTGGTGGGGATATACGAGTAGAAGATCCGATCACGGTGGAAGAGGAAGGACAGGGAGACATTCTCTCTGGTAGTGCTACACAAAGTAGCCCTGTCCCCAGCAGTGCAGTGTTATCGTCGCCCACATCTTCAGCAACATCTCAGTGGCACAAGAGTAAGAGTCCGCCTGAGACAGCAAGGAGTACCGCAATGAAAAAAAGTGCGTTGAGCCTAAGAGAAAGGAAAACCATGCAGCCTACCATTATCAGCATGTTTGGGGGGGAGGGGCAGTACGAACACAACCACCCAATAGCACGTTTGTACAATGCGAAGCTGGCTAAAATGTTAGCACTGGACCTTCTCCCTTTTTCTTTTGTTGAAGGGGTGGGTTTTCTGGAATTTGTGACAGCCATCTGCCCAAAATGGCATGTTCCCAGCTGCTACTATTTTGCCAGAGTTGCTGTTCCAGCACTACATCACGACGTGCTGGAATTGCTTGGAAAAGCCTTGAAGCAGAGTGCTGTTCAGAGTATCCACCTGACAACAGACATGTGGACCAGTTGCCAAGCCACTGATTACATGTGCATCACTGCACACTGGATCTCTTTGCGGGGGTTAGAGAACAGATATCTGCTGGTGTTGACGCTGCTGAGATTTTTCATGCCACTCGCAAACATGCAACTGTAGCCATGTTTGCCATGGAGAAATCTCATACTGCTGCAAACATTTTGGAAGAGTTTAACAGCAAGGTCTTTGAGTGGCTGCGCCCAAGAGGGCTTAACATTGGTTTTGTTGCCACGGACAATGGCAGTAATGTAGTTAGGGCCATGCAAAATGGTCGCTATTTCAGGGTCCCGTGTTTGGCACACTGCATTAACATTGTTGTTCAAGACTTTCTGAAAAATGAATACAAAGTCAGCAACTTACTGGCCACCTGCAGAAGAATATGCACACATTTCAGCCATTCTTTTAAAGCCCGGAAGCAGCTGAGGGTCATTCAACGTGAGCATAAAATGCCAGTCAAAGCACTCATCCAGGAGGTGCCAACACGTTGGAACTCAACTTATTACATGCTTGATCGTCTGTTTGAGCAGTAAATACCACTCAATGCTTATGTCATGCAAAGATTAGGGGATCCTACTGTGAGAGGCATGACCGTTGAGATGGGTCAATGGGACCTCGTTAAATGCCTGACAGAGATGCTACTTCCTTTTGAGATCTTCACACGTGAAGTCAGCAGGGAGGACTGTACTATGGGCCAATCTATCCCATTGTTGCACATGCTAGAGCAACAGCTGAAGGAGGTGTCTGAAATGTACGCAGGTGTGGATGACAAACAAGACGCATATCATTTGGCGGAGTCCTTAGCCGTTTGCTTATCTGAAAATACAAGGATTCAAAATAAAATTGTGTCAGATCCACATTACATTACTGCCACAATTTTTGATCCACGGTACAAAGTATTTCTGAACAGTAAGGCAGTAATTCCTTTTTCAGAAGTGGATGTTGCCAAGTACAAAACTTCGATAGCTCAGCTAGCCATTGACTTTGAAAACGAACGTCTGGTAATTACAGGCCCCCGCCCCAGGCCATAACAAGTACTACAGGGCATCCAGAGTCAAGTTCTACTTCGGAGCCTGAGGGCAGTGCGTTTGCCTCCCAGCAGTCACCGACACCAACACTACCAATAACATCAACAACAGCAAGAACAGGATCATCCACAGTACAATCGGCAACTGATTGGTTTCTACGGCAGGGGTATGGTAAGTCCAGTGCTGATGCAAAGGCAAAACAGGCCGAGCACATCGTAGCACCCCTGAGCATTGAGCGGACGGTCCAGGCCTATCTGGATGACCCAACAGAGGTCTTCATGGATCGAAACCCATTGGTGTATTGGTATGGGAAAAGAAGCCAATGGACAGTGCTCAGCAGGGTGGCGATAAAGTATCTGGCTTCCCCTGTCGCAAGTGTCTCTTCTGAGCATGTTTTCAGTGCTGCTGGTGCCAAATTGTAACTTTGAAAAGGACCAGTCTCTCACCCAAAAGCGTGGAGAGGTTAACCATGATCAAAATGAATCAGCACTTTATACCACCGGATTACAAAATACGTGAATCACAGCAGGAAGAGGAGAGCGACTTCGATGACGTAAGTAGTGGGTTACAGGACCTACTTCTGTCCGAACAACCAGAGTTTGAGGACGAGCTCCTCTTCCCTGACAACTAGGCTTTCAAATTGTTACTTTCTTCCTTCCTTTATTTGTCTGTGTATCTGTCTTTCTGGTTCAAATCAAATCACAACAAATCCATCACCACCGTCTTCTCTTTTTATTTCCCTATTGGAGTTGCACGTCTGTGCATTTAACTGTCCACTCCTCAGAGTCCTGCTCCATCTTCCTGACTCGCCCTAATTACATTTCCATCAAGCCAGACATTGGAGTACAAGAAATGTTGCCTCTAACAGTCCCTCCATAAGAAGTGAAACGTGACTATAGCTATCCTCCGTTTTGTTTCCGAGCCGAAACTCATCACTGTCCGAAGGCTATCGCCTCTGCAGGCATCCACAACTCTTCACTGTCAGAACTTGGGCAGGCATCCAAAAGTAAACTCATCACTGTCAGAAGGCTACAGCCTCGGCAGGCATCCAAAGCTCATCACTGTCAGGACAGAAGGTACTTGGCAGAGAAAGACAAGACTCTTCGAAGAAACTTGCTGACATTTCTGCAAACTCAATTGACCAGCAATGACCGCTACCCAGGCCGCGGCCCATCACAGCGCTGACCATGTGAACCAACTTAAACTGCGACAAAGTGCCACAGATGAATAAGACGAAAACCGAAACAGCGACTACCAACACTCAAAATGAATGTGGAGTAATAATGAGGCCACTGCCTCGTTAAAAAAAAACACACACCTTTCAGAACTAGGCATCTGATGATCTGACAGCCAAAGAGAAGAGCAAGACAGGTAATGATGGCATGCATTGGATGCTTGCTGACTCTGAGCGATTGCTGTTGTTTGTTGTGTTGATGTTGTGCATGAAGTCGAACTCTACTAGTTAATCTACAAAGTGAAAGTGACTCAAGTGACAGTCAATGTTTCCCTTCTTGTTGTTTAATAACCAAATTGTACTCCTACTACTGCAGGTGCAGGCCAATATCCGTTGCAATTTTTTAATATGGAATATGGACTTAATCGGAGACTAGTCACTACAGACTGAGTTGGAGTTGGACAACACGTACCACACCATGATGATGACCATACTACCTTTGCACGCAGTCAGTCAGTTGGATCGGAGATGATTGATGGAATAACTGCGTTTCATGAAGTGGCATAAAAGGTAAACACAACAATTCAACAAGAAAGTAAACACAGCAGACCTACATGTCCATGTAGTGGTGGAGTCGAGTGTAGTCATATGACTGACAGCGGCGCATTGATTTAGTCACTTAATTTTGAAAATGCTAGGTTGCTGTATATGCCTTTTGTCTGGCTCTGTCAAAATTTAAGGTAAATGGAGGTTGGGTCACGGCCTGGTGCCGTGGGCCTGTTCTGTCCTGTTGTTGTTGTAGCTTAATGCTGTAAACAGAATAGACACGATGTATCCAAGCCGCCTCAGTCTGAAAGTGTTCTCTCTTCTCTTCTTGGACTCCACCGTAATTGATTTTTCAATACCCCTTTTGTTTTTCCATCTACACTTACAGGCCGGCCTTTACCCTGTGCTATACTGGGAGAAACAACTCACACTTACCTTACCAATCCGCATCAGGCAGGCAGTGGCACCCAAGATTGATGTGCGGAGCGTCCATGGAAGATAGGACCAAGAGGAATGACGAGATTCAACCAGAATAATACAGTAACTTTAGTATCATTCATCATTCGTCTTTTAATTAATTTGATTCCTTTTTTCTCTTCAATCATTACGACTGTGTGTTGTGTTGTTGTTTGTTTGCTAATTGATCCCTACAACTATTTTTTAATTTTCTTTGCTATCTTTAAAAGTAAGCCCGGTACAACATGTAATTTGGGTCTCTCTGAGGGCATACAGGCAAGGCAAATTGCATAGAATATACTGCTGCCCTGTACTGTCTAATTGTCTAGTATTAGATAGTAAGTACTACTCATTAACCATCAAGTTAGCTTCATCATCATGCATGCATTTCCTTTTTCTCCCTTTATAGATTTATTGGATAAGATCATGGTCGTCTGCCAAGATTGTGCTTTGCTTTTGTTGTGTCCATGCGTACTGTTTTTCTTTGTCAAACCTTTCCCCAAACCCCCTTCCCATCCATTCATCAAGCCCTAACCCTCTTCCCCGGGCTGTGATTTATATTGAGGTGTGATGTGACTACATTAAATGTACACCAATTGATCACACGCTTGCTGGGGCAGATGTGGTGAAAGCAACACTAATTCAATTTCAAGGCAGGGCGAGGATCTTCTTCTGCTTGCCCACCCATGCTCAGTCTATGTGCAAGCCAATTTTTTTTCCAAAGGGACCTAATACATCATAATTAATTGCCGGCATTGATTGGATTCATCATCAACATCCTACCACACAGCAGTAAAGGTTACGAATTACGATTGTGTTAAGTGACTCACTCGACACAACTACAGTTTGTAACTTCTTGTACTAGGCTGTCCCCGCCACCATTATGTTTTATTTTACTTTAGCAGTTGCAATATTGTTTGTTTGGCAGTCTTCTTCTGTACTGTACTTTACTTCGTTCTACTACTCCTCCCACAGTCTCTCTCAGGCAAGTGACTGTCTCTTTTTTATTTTTTTTGCAAATGCTACTGCCAGTGTCTACTACTACCACCACAACCATGGCATCTTCTCCATTCTCTTGGGAAACCATGCAGCCATCGCTGTGCCGAACTTAATCATCATCAATCACAGGTAAGATAAGTTTGGTGGGAGGTATAATGGACTAGGAGGAGAGACTGACAGTACTAGTAGGACAAATAACTCAGTGAGGGGTACCGCATCTATCTGTTTGTGTGTTACATAATCTCCAGATTATTTAAATCAAACACTGGCTGCGGCCCTGCAGCAGCAAGGAAACCATGTGACGTAAATTCGTAAAACAGTAACCCCCCCACAAAACATTAACATCGTATGTTTAAGTATAAATATAACTTATTACCCTAACAAAAATAAACTATCCCACACCTGACCCACCCTTCTCCCTAACCCCAACCAATGTCCAAAACGAAAAAGTCCAAACAATGTCCATAAACCCCAACGCCCAATTCCCACCCACCAACAAAAGGAATAAGAAAGGGGCAATCCAACGGGGTCCTACATAGTTCTTAGATTCGGCGGGCTTTCAGGTGTTAGTCCACGAGGATCTTGACCTGCTCCTCTAGTTGCTCCTCTAGGCGTGAACTCCAGAGGAGCATCTGGCGGCGAAATGCCCTGCAGTGGCATCCAGGGTGGGGGGCAGCAGTGCTGGCTGTTAAGGAATTGCGGCGGTGGGCGGCTGCCTGACCGCGGCGCCCTACCACTGGAGGTGGGGCCTGGCTGGGGCCCGGGGCATTGGAGGAGGCTGCAGCTGCTGCCGCCTCCTCCTCCTCCTCCGCCTGAGCCACCACGCCTGAGCCACCAGCCGCCGGTACTCTTGGCAGATGGCCTCCAGTTTCCGGCGCCGGGCCCTGGCTGCCAACTCCTTCCGTGATGGTTTTTTTTGGGAAGGAGGATCTATATCAAGAAAGAAAAAGAATATTGTTGTAAGTAACACAAAATTAATTCAACACATAGTGGCACAGTAGCACTAGCAAGCACAGTACATAACATTTGTGGTAATAATCTATCCTCCCACTTCCTCGGCCTCTAACATTTGTGGGAGTTTCAGGCATTATACTAGCACTATGGACTCCAGTACACAGTACACTAGTCTTCTTCTTATCTCTAGTTTAGCGAAATTACATAACCTGGATGTAGCCGGCATGCCAGCTCAGTCAGCTAAGCTTGCACCCAAGACAAACATACGAGTCATGACGCAGACTCACATTAGTTTTATTTACTACTGTCTGCAGGTGGGGAAGCTCGTATTTTTCTATTACGGGTGGCACTGGCCATACTCTCTCTGTAGGTAAAAATATTGTCCTCTGGGATTGTTTTAATATATTGTTTCATTCGCACCTTCTTTCATATGCCAAGCTCTGACTCCACACACACACTCACCATTCATAAAGGTCACCGCTCAACTGGTGGCTACAATGTATTGGCACAAACACCTATTGTTCATAAGGCAATGATTGTAATTTATTAAAACCATTTATTATTTTATACAAAATTTAAAAAAAAAAATTTGTTACAAGTTAAAACCATTTTTGTCCATACCATCATCATGAAAAATATGAAACAATACTAAAAACAATTAATCACATTCACAATCCTACAAAAAATCATAACACGAGAGTTAAAAACAGACATTAATCTTTGTCATAAATCGCCATAATCCACGGTTAAACTTATGTACAAACACCCTGGTGCCTTGTGTATCATCAATATCTAGGGTGATGTTCGTATAGATGGATTTATGGCAACAGAAAAGGCGTTGACGCGTTTCGAAGGCTTTAACTCATTCCACCTTCTTTATCAAGACCGTTATATTATGTACTCCCGTCCTTTAAAAATTAAATGGGCAGGTGAACGATGTTTCACTCTGTAGTGTACTTAATAAAAATTGTTATGCTCTTCCATCCATCAATAAGGCTTGGTAATTCTTTAATTGGTATGAATCTCCTAGATGAGCCCACTAAGGCGCGCTGTGCCAGTCCCCCGTTTTATGATTCCATCACACGCATCTGGCTTGTTTTGAGCTCGTTAAAATCAATAATGAAGTATACCCGATTGTATTTCAAATGTGCGCTTATTATTTCAAGCTCGTAACAAGGAATGCTAATCCTTTAGAAGTCTGTTCCTCATGCATCTTTCGTCTGTTCCTTTTCACCTCAGAGCATATTGTACCTTGCTACCCTGGTGCCTTGTGTATCATCAATATCTAGGGTGATGTTCGTATAGATGGATTTATGGCAACAGAAAAGGCGTCGACGCGTTTCGAAGGCTTTATCTCATTCCACCTTCTTTATCAAGACCGTTATATTATGTACTCCCGTCCTTTAAAAATCCGCGTTCAAACGGTGCTAAGCAGATGTAGTTACTCTGCCAAAGTGTAGACATACTCTCTCTGTTACATGAAGGGCAATAGCTCAATTTCACTTTCACCCTGCCCTGGCTACTACAAAAAGGCAGATTATATATCTGATCCAATGATCATTGCTTATATATGGGACGACGACATAAGGTCAGTAGCGGTCGGTGGTGGGAGTGCTGCCGGGCGGTGACGTGGGGAGGGGTAGTAAACTATGGATTACGGCCAATTACAGGTAAGTAAACATATAAATAAATAAAACTAATTTCGTTGCGCGCACTGCATCGCATTTGGCGGTGCAGTGCGCACAATGAAATTCGCTTTATTTATTTTTATGTTTACTTACCTGTATTTGGCCGTAATCCATAGTTTACTACCCCCACCCTGCCCCTCCCCTCCCCACATCACTGCCCGGCAGCACTCCCACCACCGACCGCTACTGCATAAGGTACTTTGTTTTGATTGATTGTGTAACCAACAGATAGGCCACCCTTTGCAGGCTGGCTGACACATTCGAAAATAAATTAACATAGGTAGGGAGTGGTCCTCGGAGTCGGAGGAAGGCGCTTGATAACTAACTATACACAATATATATATATGATGTGCTTGCAAACTACTGTGAGTCAACTGTATTCTGAAAATACAACTTGTATTCCCCTCGGCTTTGCTACTCTGGCGCGGTTTCTTTTACATTCTCTTCAAACTAAGACTCTGCATCCAGTGACAGTCTCCACCTATGCTGTCTGTGATGAATACATACAGGCATCCATCCATTCTAAGTAAATGTCTATCATTCTTCTTAATCTCTCCACAAACCTTAGTTTGTTTCACCAACAACTACCCATGCGTCTACTCCTTCCTTGCTTGCCTTGGCTTTGAGTTTCACCCAAACACCGCTGATGATTCTTGCTATCCCCAGTATCCACCCATACTGTGTCGCCCACCCAGGCAGGCATCTTCTTTCACCTTCCACCCATCCTTCAACAACACATGCATCTGATTCCTATCAGCCACCTATGCATGCTTCCAACGTATCCTTCTCTGCCAGTCATATTACATCTCGCCCGTCCTTCCTCCTTCCACCCTTCTTTCCCTTTTTGTTCAACACATCCATCAAGGTCATCTGATCTGACTTTTAGTCTTCTCCATAAAACTTTCACAGCTGAGTTGGAGTCAGATAGAAGAGGCCATTGGTTACTCAACTCACGCTGCTAATGCTATTGCTAATGCATTGCTAATGCTAAGTAAAGGGTGTCTTCTTCAACCGTTGTATAATGTTCACTACAACTTCATACTTAATAAGTTTCAACAGTACAGTGAGTGAAGTGAACACACTTCCAGCTAGTGTAATGTCAATAAGTAATGAATATAACTTACCACCGCCCGCCACTGCTGCTGGCTCACCCCCTGTATCTCCTGCAGGTGCCGCATCTCCTGCCCCCTCCGGAATGGCCGCATCGCCATTGCCGCTGGCCCCGCCGGCACTGGTGGTCGGTAGTACGCCTAGAAAAAACATTACACATTTTTAGATGCCTGTACACCTCCCCCTATTTATTCGTTTTCACTAGCAAGATTGAAAAAAAAGTTAATACATACATATACAACATACATCACTAGTCCAAATCGGGTACTAGAGTAGAGTCAGTAGATACTAGTAGTATTATGGTCCCTAGGGTCATTATTATAGTCTACTCTACTCTTTGCAAAGTTAGCCTGAGCCATGCAACCATTTTCGCTTCATGTCTTTTGCGCATGTTACCTCGCAGCTTGTTGTGCAGTAAGACGCCTTTTTGAGCCCACATGAGCTCATACAGCTACTGTCTGAGCGTTGCGTACAAGAGGTCGAAAAACAAGCCACTTTGTTATGGAGTTCGGTTAGTCCGTATTGCTTAGCCATAAGTAACATGTTACACTTTTTGGCATGACTGAGAAATGCTTGCATTATACTATCTAATGCGCACCATTTTTCTCATAACAGGCAGAAGATTCCCTTCTACGAACCAGAGATTTGCAGAGCTTATGAATGATGCATGTAACCAGTACTTCTACGTTCTACGGTGAGGGTCTCCCAGAATTCGCACAGATCTTTTGTCTTCTATCATGCACTTGTAACAATGTTTATTGTTTTAATCTTATGCATTTTGCTGTTGGAGCTGGCTGTAGTACACTGAATTTTATAGAACAACGTACAGAGCTTGTTAGTTGAAAATAAACCCTTTGAACTTACACATAGACTCTGTGGTATTTGGTGTGGTGGTGGACTTACACGAGTGAGTGAGCGAAAGGGTGTTATGTTCTGGGTTGTGTAATCATTGGGTATCTTCGGGTGGGGGTTCGGGGACCTAATGAGACACTATAGCTAGTCGGTCAGGGGATTGTTGGTTCATTTCTGACTGAGGTGTGAGGAAGGTCCAACCTCCCATCACCAACATCCTATTTTCTTGTGCATAGTTCTGTATGTGGCTGTGCAGAATCCCCACAACAGTAGTAGTATGTACTACTATATCCTATCAAAAATAGTCAAATATCTGGTTGGGCATTTTGTTGGTGGTAATTGTCAAAGCCTCAAGATTAAGAAGACTAGAAGAGGACAACCCAATGGACTGGACTCAGTGGCTAGAGCTATTGGTCAATCTGAGTTTTATTCAAAACCGTAAAATAAAGAGTGGCAAACTGGGCAAGCTTAGCTACAGACAGACTAATAGTAGTAGTACAGAGAGTCATAGTAGCAGAGGCAGTTAGAACTTAGAGGCAGGGATAACCAGAAGTCAAGATCAAAGAAGCTTTTGTAAAAAATAGAATTAGGAAGTGGAACCAGAATTAATAGTTCGGAGAAAATAAGGTGCAGTAAAAGTTAGGGAAATATAATTGTTAATATTAACCACTGGAGGACTTACTGGGGCCAGCAGCAGGGCCCTCGGTAGAGGAGCGGTCCTCTGGTTGTCCCGCCGACTCGGACCCCGTCTTCTTGCCCCTGGGTGCTGCTGATCAGTGATCATGTAAGATATAATAAAGAAAGAGACAAACATTAATGATTGCTGTGAAACAAATAAATTATTTTAAAAAACGCTCAAAAAACATTTTAGGAAACAATAATTGCAATAAAATTGACCTATCTAATCAGATCGACTACTGGTTTGCGGGATTCACGGACCGTCTACTTAATTATGAACACTAATCCAGTGTTCCATTCTGATTGATTCGAATCCAAAATACTAACTAAGCCTAAGTACCACCTGACCTAGCCCACCTATTCCAGACGGGCCAATTGTTCACTAAGTCTGCATTTCCATTTTTTTTAGCCCTCAAAAATGCATAGATGAGATGGAGGACACATGCATAAATTTGTGCATACACCAAATTGTTGGTTGGTTGCGTGTCTGATGTTCTGCTACTGACTGACACTGCTAAGCCTACCACTCACTAAACAAACTACAAAAGGTTCTACTAAGGACTAGGGTAAGAAGCAGCACTCAGTGACAGAGGATGCGTCACGCAGACCGCTAAAAAATTATCAACTTATACTAACTAAACCTAGTATCAATCCATCCACCACTATTTGACAGGAGGACAAAGGAAGGACTAGAGTCTCTCTAGCAATAGCATTACCTAACTTAAGTTCTCTAAAGTAAACTCTTACATAATAATCAGCCCAAGCGAGCGCAAAGTTGCAAACAAGTAAGAGTAGCGCCGAGCACCTGTGTCCTACAATCACAGAAGATTTTGAAACGTAATTTACCAGCAATGTAAGCAGCAGTATTCTTGTTATTCGTAAAAAAATTATACACAATACTTATACTACTATATATTAGCTACTCACCAAGCCCCATGACCTCGACCCCTAGCAGGTCCAACAGGTCCTGCTCCCGGTCCAGGATGTCTGACCACCGGTGGGCCAGCTGGTTATGGGTGCGCCGGACCCCTGAGCAGCGAAACACTGCCCGGCGCACCTTCGCCCACCGGCGGTGACGCTCCTGGGTAGGGTACCCGGAGCCTGGCCTGCTGCCAAGGTCAAGGGGAGGTGGCGCTGCACAAAAACAACAAGGGCGGCCACCTCCGCCTCGCAAAAAAGCTGCCGGGCTTGCACCCCTGCAGGGCGCAGTCTGCTGCAAGGCAGGCTCTTGGGCGCACGCGCCTTGCCCTTGGAGCCGGTAGTGCTACCCTTCGCCATGGTTCTGGGCTGTGTGAGAGGCGGAAAAGAAAAGTTAGAAGGAAAAAATAAAGTTAGGGGAAGAAGTAGGAGCTTAAAGAAGGAAGTAATATAAAACAGTAGAAAAGTAAAAAAAACACAGTAAAAGTAGAAATAAATGCAAAATATAGACTGAGGGACAGAGAGAGATAGATAATAAATAAAGAAAAATTGAAAAACAGTGTAAAAAACTAAGGATTGCAAAGATTGAGGGAGGATAGAAAAGCAGGCCCAGAACCATAGCATAGAGTGAAAAACAAGATGGCCGCGCCCATCGCGACCCCATGGGTAAGTTTGCGCGATATTTCCCCCCGAGCACGCAAAAAGCGTCGCGAACACGTACGACGCGTTCCCGAACATGAAATGCGCATCGCGAGCACGCTATACGCGACCCGGAACAGGAAAAAAGGCATTGCGAACGGGCGGGACAAGTGAAAAACAAGATGGCCGCGCCCATAGGCGACCGCATGGGCAAGTTCGCGAGATACTATCCCCCGAGCACGCAAACAGCGTCCCGAACACGCACAACGCGTTCCCGAAGAAGAAAAATGCATCGCGAAAGGGCGCGGCAAGCAGCTACGCACGCTCGCATAGCTACGCGTAGCTCGTGTAGCACTTTAACAGCTTCGCGTAGCGCGACTACGTGAACTACGCCCAGGGTTACCAGGGGGCTCTCCTACGGCCCCCCCAGTTTTCTGGGTGGTGCTGCTGATCCCTGGGGGTACTGCTTACTCTTCCTCCCCCTCTTTTGAGACAAGGGGCTAGCCAGCAACCCCCCTCACTACTCTGGGATCTCCTTGCGCCACTTGGCCCTTCTTACCTCTCTGTGGCCTTTTCAGGCCCCTGGACCCATGACCAGGGGTCCAGTTCTCGTGCAGGCTCCCGGGAATTAAGGAGTCCACACCTTAACCCGGGGTGGCGCAATCCTGGAAAATAATTTCTGAGTCTAGGCTCCCCTGGGGCCAAATTGGACAACCCCTCCAAATCATTTACCATGCTAACCACTACCCAATCTTCCAGTGCACACTTGTACTCATCCACACTTGGCACTGGCTGTGCGCTGCCACCATTCGAACTGTACTCTGCTTGTTTACCCTTAATGTCCAGTTCCCTCATGCTTAACTCATGAACAAAGAGAATCCGTTTCTCTTCCAACGCGAGAGCGTTCCTGCTCTCCTCTGCTTGAGTTTTAAGTTTTAACACCTCCAACTCATGCAGTCTGACCCTTTGGTTTTCCTCCAACTCCTCTGGTGAAAAACTCCTCCCTGAATGGCTACTACCAGCCCCTGCGGCTGGTCCCTCCACTGGCAAATCCTGTAGACCAAATCCATTCCCTGGGTCATCCTCATCCACCTCAACATCACCCGTCTCCTGAGCCTCTTTGGCTTCCCACCAAGCCCTCAAGGCCACTTGCAGCTCCTCCTTCTTGGCGCTACCCTTCATGGGACATCCCAAAGCTCAGCAGAATTTCCTCAACTGATCAACCTTGTAGGTAAACAATGCCTCAATGTTAAACTCTAATTCTGCAGCCGCAGCCCCACCAGCTATCTGGCTCCCATCCTGAGACATGATGTGTGGTTTAAAGGTTACTCAACAATAGAACCAACAATTCAAAACAATATGTTGTTGCGTCGTGGTCTGCGATCAATTTGTGATGTACACCAATTACTGTGAGTGGTTTTACTCACACGCGTTTCATTTACGTTAGGATCGTATCCCACCGCTCTGCCGCCAAATGTTGGAAGCCGGAGTCCCAGTCCCGCACCACTGTCACCAAATGCGAGACCCAGGACTCCTCACTCAACGTTAGGCCAAGTAAGGACACCGTTTGAGATAGCCCTGCTCACTCCCTTAGTAGCTTGGCACGAGCAGCCAGGCCTATCTCCAAGGCACGAGTGTACAGTATGTGCAAACACACTCACAGCAACCAACTGGTGACACCACAAATGGACTCCACACGAGTTTGATTAAAACGAGTATAAACTTTATATAAAAAGATATACGATCAGACCACACGATACAAAAGCCAACATATAATAAAGGGTAATATTCGTTCCGGCTGGTTGGTAGGTTCAAATCCAAACCACCGCTTTCAAAATGCTATGCTGGTCGCAATGCTAGAATCACACATGTTGCAATGGACAAACAATAGTGCGCTGCGTAACGATACAATCCTGTGCTGGGCAAAGGAGAAATAATACAATGCGTAACGATACACCCCGGTACCTTGCAATGGGAGAAATAATGCAATGCGTACCGCTACAATCATGTACTGCGCAATGAAGGAATAATGCAATGCGTCACATCCCAAACACGTACTTTGAAAATGAAGGAATAATGCAATTCGCACCGCTACAATCATGTACTTTGCAATTAAGGAATAATGCAATGCCTAGCTACAATCATGTACTTTGCAATGAAGAAATAATGCAATGCGGGCCGCTACAATCCTGTACTTTGCAATGGAGAAATAATGCAATGCGTAGCGCTACAATTGTGTACTTTGTTATGCAGAAATAATGTCAGGCGTCATAAGACAGTCCGGCAGTTCGTTAGCAGCAATATTGGCAATGTGTATTACGACAGTCAGCCTCTTCGATAACAGTTGCCCCCCACACGTATCAACGATGACATAAAGTACAGCTTCTCACTCTGGCCCCAGTACTGCCACTCCTTTGGTCAGTACGGGCCCCAATCTGAGCCGAAGCAAAGGCTTGCGTCGCCAGAAGGACTGAGAGGCCGAGAGAGTGTCCCTCCGAGCCCGCACCCAGCCCAGGCAGTGATCCACGTTACCTGGGGGCGCAACCCCACTCTCCTCCTTCAGCGAACTGGGCCTTCCGTGCAGAACTTTCTCAATGGGCCTCAGCGGCTCGGCCTGGCAGCTCAGCTCCTCCGGGGCTGCCGGTCCGGGCTGCGACTGTTAGGAAGGTCTCAGGCGGCCGCAGGGCACACGTACCCCACGCCTCTGAGATTACGTTACTCCGGGTGCACTTTCACCACAGCACCCTCCGGGTCTCCTCTGGCACGAAACCACACACACAACGCTGATGGCACTTCACGTCGACTCCGAGTGCACGTTCACCAGGCACTGCTTCGTGCGGTCTCAGTTGGCACCAAGACACACACACCGCGCTGCAGAGACTCACTTTCTTCCGGTGCACACGATGATCAGCCGATCACCTCCACAGTCCCAGGTTGCACCAAAAGCACGCACACTGCTTCACTGAGACTTACTCCAACTCCGGTGCCCCGATATCCAGGCGCTCTTCACCAACGCCTTCGGCCGCACCCCGACACACTCACCGTGTCCGAGCCTCACTTCTCCTCCGGTGCACTCGATGACCAGGCGCTCTTCACCAGCGCCTCCGGTGCACCCCGACACGCACCCTGCGCGTCCGAGACTCGCTCCACTTCTGATGCACACGTTGACCAGGTGCTCCTCACCAACGCCTCCTGTGCACCACGACACGTACCCTGCGCGTCCGAGACTCCCTTCACCTCCGATGCACACGCTGACCAGGCGCTCTTCACCAACACCTGCGGTGCACCACGACACGCACCCGGCGCGTCCGAGACTCACTTCACCTTCGGTGCACACGTTGACCAGGTGCTCTTCACCAACGCCTCCTGTGCACCACGACACGCACCCAGCGCGTCCGAGTCTCACTTCTCCGTGTGTCCAAGATCACAGGGCACACCTTCCGAGGGTCTCAAGCTGCCGCAACACGCGCCCACCGCGTCGCTTGAAACTTCTCCGGAAACTTTTATGTTCCTGTGTTTCCAAACAGGGAGCCAGCTCACCTCGGGCCCTTGGGGTAACAAGACACAGCACAAAGCACAGTCTTCTTCAAGCAGGGGGACCCAGCGCACAAAGCACAGTCCCAACAGCCTCTTCCTTGGTTAAAACAGCAAACTGCAGACCAGCCCCAGATCACCAAGCAAGGGTCGGTCCTTCCCAGCAGTCTCTTCAGTTGTTCCTTCCTTAGCAGAGGTTCCTCTTGACCACGAAATGGGTCCAAGCCTTTTCAGTCTCAATCCATTTCTATTCCAACGTTCAGGGGTCTCAGCTCTCATAGTTATACCCCTAAATGTCTTTGAAGTTTGTTGTGCTCAGGGGTCCCTGACCCCTGCCTAAATCAGTTCTGGGTGTCTCCCTCCCAGTGTCACCTTTCTCCCTTTGATACTGGGGGTCTGGATCCTTAATCACTCAGCCGGAGATGGGTCAATTGTTTTATAGCCGTAACCCAGGCCTCTTCACCTCCCGGGGCTTCTCCTCCGCCTACTCTCCAGATGCAGGTCAGCCTGGTGCCATCTCAACCCCTCCCTGGGTCAACACCTCCCCCAGCTCCTCTCCCCTCTCAGATCCAGACAGTCAATCCACATTCAGCAGAGACACACAGAAATGCTTAAAGCACAAACTCAGCCACTTTCTAAAAGAGTGGTTTCTGAACATACAGTGACAAAACCATTTTCATAGAAAGATGTGTTATGACACTGTGAGTTCATACATACTAAACTTCACCTCTCCATTTTAAACTTATGGGAAACTAGGCTAACAAATACAATACCCAGCCTCCCCCATTCTGTCCTATGGGCAGGATGGCTTTTCACCAGTGAAAAACGAAATGGAGTGTTTTTCACTGTCAGGACATAACACACACCTCAGTATATGTCCTGCCTTTTACTTACACTGCACCCTGCCCAGGGGTTACCCGGGACCTACCACAGGGGTGCCCACTGTGTACGCAAAAGGGAAAGTAAGGCCTGAGAAGTGGTTGCACTTGTCAGGACAACATGCTAACTTAGCAAACTGCGCGCAGGCCCTACACTGCAGGCCTGAGCTCCCTTCTCCGCGCACCTTTGCATTACTAGCCCTGGCACACACAGTGCACATCACTAGGGACTTTACTAGTAAGGCAAACATACCAATCATGGCCAACCAATTACCATTACACTTTACACAGGGAACACTTGTACTTTGACACTGATCAGTAGTGGCCAAGTACCCAAAGCATCTAAATTGGCAACTCTATGTCAGGAAAACGGTCTAGGGGAAAGCAAAAGTTTAGGGAACTTTAGCCAAAAAGGCCAAGTCCTACACAACCCCCTCCCAGCCAAAAGCCAGGGTAGATCAATCATTACCTTGATGGACTTCCCGGCTTCGGGCGATAGAACCAGGACGCAGGCCCTCTACCACAGGGACGCCCTCTTGTTCCACGCCTTCCTGACCCCAGGGGGTCTTCTTGATCACTACTCCCTGAGCCAACAATGCTGTTCCATGGATCCCCCCCGGCCAGGGTCACCCCTCCAGGGGTGCTGTTCCCATGACAACCCCACCCTGGAGTGGTACCCTGGGAAGGCCCCTTGGTCAGGATACTACCTCCAGTCATCCTGCCCTCCAGGTTAAAAGTGGGTTTACCCTGGTCACTTCTAGGGGACCCAGCCCCACTGGCTGGACACTGTCCCATGCGTGTTCCCACTGGGGAACACAACCCTCTTTTATCCTTCCATTTATTTTTCTGGGCCTGCCACTTAGGAATGGCACCCACAAACTTAAGGACGGCAGGAGCTCTGGCTACAGACTCCCCACGCCCTCCTGACGCTAGGTGTCCTTCCTCACACCTCTGGCAAGTAGGCACTAGGCCTCCACCCGGGGGCTCTCCTACGGCCCCCCCAGTTTTCTGGGTGGTGCTGCTGATCCCTGGGGGTGCTGCTTACTCTTCCTCCCCCTCTTTTGAGACAAGGGGCTAGCCAGCAACCCCCCCCTCACTACTCTGGGATCTCCTTGCGCCACTTGGCCCTTCGTCCCTCTCTGTGGCCTTTTCAGGCCCCTGGACCCATGACCAGGGGTCCAGTTCTCGTGCAGGCTCCCGGGAATCAAGGAGTCCACACCTTAACCCGGGGTGGCGCAATCCTGGAAAATAATTTCTGAGCCTAGGCTCCCCTGGGGCCAAATTGGACAACCCCTCCAAATCATTTACCATGCTAACCACTACCCAATCTTCCAGTGCACACTTGTACTCATCCACACTTGGCACTGGCTGTGTGCTGCCACCGTTCGAACTGGACTCTGCTTGTTTACCCTTAATGTCCAGTTCCCTCATGCTGAACTCATGAGCGAAGAGAATCCGTTTCTCTACCAACGCGAGAGCGTTCCTGCTCTGGTCTGCTTGAGTTTTAAGTTTTAACACCTCCAACTCATGCAGTCTGACCCTTTGGTTTTCCTCCAACTCCTCTGGTGAAGAACTCCTCCCTGAATGGCTACTACCAGCCCCTGCGGCTGGTCCCTCCACTGGCAAATCCTGTGGACCAAATCCATTCCCTGGGTCATCCTCATTCACTCAACATCACCCGTCTCCTGAGCCTCTTTGGCTTCCCACCAGGCCCTCAAGGCCACTTGCAGCTCCTCCTTCTTGGAGCTACCCTTCATGGGACATCCCAAAGCTCTGCAGAATTTCCTCAACTGATCAACCTTGTAGGTAAACAATGCCTCAATGTTAAACTCTAATTCTGCAGCCGCAGCCTCACCGGCTATCTGGCTCCCCTCCTGAGACATGATGTGTGGTTTAAAGGTTACTCAACAATAGAACCAACAATTCAAAACAATATGTTGTTGCGTCGTGGTCTGCGATCAATTTGTGATGTACACCAATTACTGTGAGTGGTTTTGCACACACGCGTTTCAATTACGTTAGGATCGTATCCCACCGCTCTGCCACCAAATGTTGGAAGCCGGAGTCCCAATCCCGCACCACTGTCACCAAGTGCGAGACCCAGGACTCCTCAATCAACGTTAGGTCAAGTAAGGACACTGTTTGAGATAGCCCTGCTCACCCCCTTAGTAGCTTGGCACGAGCAGCCAGGCCTATCTCCAAGGCACGAGTGTACAGTATGTGCAAACACTCTCACAGCAACCCACTGGTGACACCACAAATGGACTCCAGTCCACACGAGTTTGATTAAAACAAGTATAAACTTTATATAAAAAGATATACGATCAGACCACACGATACAAAAGCCAACATATAATAAAGGGTAATATTCGTTCCAGCTGGTTGGTAGTTTCAAATCCAAACCACCGCTTTCAAATTGCTATGCTGGTCGCAATGCTAGAATCACACACGTTGCAATGGACAAACAATAGTGCGCTGCGTAACGATACAATCCTGTGCTGGGCAAAGGAGAAATAATACAATGCGTAACAATACACCCCGGTACCTTGCAATGGGAGAAATAATGCAATGCGTACCGCTACAATCATGTACTGCGCAATGAAGGAATAATGCAATGCGTCACACCCCAATCACGTACTTTGCAATGAAGGAATAATGCAATGCGCACCGCTACAATCATGTACTTTGCAATTAAGGAATAATGCAATGCGTAGCTACAATCATGTACTTTGCAATGAAGAAATAATGCAATGCGGGCCGCTACAATCCTGTACTTTGCAATGGAGAAATAATGCAATGCGTAGCGCTACAATCGTGTACTTCGTTATGCAGAAATAATGTCAGGCGTCATAAGACAGTCCGGCAGTTCGTTAGCCGCAATATTGGCAATGTGTATTACGACTGTCAGCCTCTTCGATGACAGTTGCCCCCCACACGTATCAACGATGACATAAAGTACAGCTTCTCACTCTGGCCCCAGTACTGCCACTCCTTTGGTCAGTACGGGCCCCAATCTGAGCCGAAGCAAAGGTTCGCGTCGCCAGAAGGACTGAGAGGCCGATAGTGTCCCTCCGAGCCCGCACCCCGCCCAGGCAGTGATCCACGTTACCTGGGGGCGCGACCCCACTCTCCTCCTTCAGCGAACTGGGCCTTCCGTGCAGAACTTTCTCTATGGGCCTCAGTGGCTCGGCCTGGCAGCTCAGCTCCTCCAGGGCTGCCGGTCCGGGCCACGACTGTTAGGAAGGTCTCAGGCGACCGCAGGGCACACGTACTCCACGCCTCTGAGATTACGTTACTCCGCGTGCACTTTCACCACAGCACCCTCCGGGTCTCCTCTGGCACGAAACCACACACATAACGCTGATGGGACTTCACGTCGACTCCGAGTGCACGTTCACCAGGCACTGCTTCCTGCGGTCTCAGTTGGCACTAAGACACGCACACCGCGCTGCAGAGACTCACTTTCTTCCGGTGCACACGATGATCAGCTGATCACCTCCACAGTCCCAGGTTGCACCAAAAGCACGCACACTGCTTCACTGAGACTTACTCCAACTCCGGTGCCCCGATATCCAGGCGCTCTTCACCAACGCCTTCGGCCGCACCCCGACACGCTCACCGTGTCCGAGCCTCACTTCTCCTCCGGTGCACTCGATGACCAGGCGCTCTTCACCAGCGCCCTACGGTGCACCCCGACACGCACCCTGCGCGTCCGAGACTCGCTCCACTTCTGATGCACACGTTGACCAGGTGCTCCTCACCAACGCCTCCTGTGCACCACGACACGCACCCTGCGCGTCCGAGTCTCACGTCACCTCCGATGCACACGCTGACCAGGCGCTCTTCACCAATGCATGCGGTGCACCACGACACGCACCCAGCGCGTCCGAGACTCACTTCACCTTCGGTGCACACGTTGACCAGGTGCTCTTCACCAACGCCTCCTGTGCACCACGACACGCACCCAGCGCGTCCGAGTCTCACTTCTCCTCCGTGTGTCCAAGATCACAGGGCACACCTTCCGAGGGTCTCAAGCTGCCGCAACCCGCGCCCACCGCGTCGCTTGAAACTTCTCCGGAAACTTTTATGTTCCTGTGTTTCCAAACAGGGAGCCAGCTCACCTCGGGCCCTTGGGGTAACAAGACACAGCACAAAGCACAGTCTTCTTCAAGCAGGGGGACCCAGCGCACAAAGCACAGTCCCAACAGCCTCTTCCTTGGTTAAAACAGCAAACTGCAGACCAGCCCCAGATCACGAAGCAAGAGTCGGTCCTTCCCAGCAGTCTCTTCAGTTGTTCCTTCCTTAGCAGAGGTTCCTCTTGACCACGAAATGGGTCCAAGCCTTTTCAGTCTCAATCCATTTCTATTCCAACGTTCAGGGGTCTCAGCTCTCATAGTTATACCCCTAAATGTCTTTGAAGTTCGTTGTGCTCAGGGGTCCCTGACCCCTGCCTAAATCAGTTCTGGGTGTCTCCCTCCCAGTGTCACCTTTCTCCCTTTGATACTGGGGGTCTGGATCCTTAATCACTCAGCCGGAGATGGGTCAATTGTTTTATAGCCGCAACCCAGGCCTCTTCACCTCCCGGGGCTTCTCCTCCGCCTACTCTCCAGATGCAGGTCAGCCTGGTGCCATCTCAACCCCTCCCTGGGTCAAGACCTCCCCAGCTCCTCTCCCCTCTCAGATCCAGACAGTCAATCCACATTCAGCAGAGACACACAGAAATGCTTAAAGCACAAACTCAGCCACTTTCTAAAAGAGTGGTTTCTGAACACACAGTGACAAAACCACTTTCATAGAAAGATGTGTTATGACACTGTGAGTTCATACATACTAAACTTCACCTCTCCATTTTAAACTTATGGGAAACTAGGCTAACAAACACAATACCCAGCCTCCCCCATTCTGTCCTATGGGCAGGATGGCCTTTCACCAGTGAAAAACGAAATGGAGTGTTTTTCACTGTCAGGACATAACACACACCTCAGTATATGCCCTGCCTTTTACTTACACTGCACCCTGCCCAGGGGTTACCCGGGACCTACCACAGGGGTGCCCACTGTGTACGCAAAAGGGAAAGTAAGGCCTGACAAGTGGTTGCACTTGTCAGGACAACATGCTAACTTAGCAAACTGCGCACAGGCCCTACACTGCAGGCCTGAGATCCCTTCTCCGCGCACCTTTGCATTACTAGCCCTGGCACACACAGTGCACATCACTAGGGACTTTACTAGTAAGGCAAACATACCAATCATGGCCAACCAATTACCATTACACTTTACACAGGGAACACTTGTACTTTGACACTGATCAACAGGCACAGAGAGATTACAATGTGGCACTGGGCCGCACAAGGGCCATTGTAGAAAGAACTTTTGGAGTTCTCAAATCAAGGTTTCGCTGCCTGGACATTTCAGGTAGAAGGCTCCTTTACAGGCCGGACTTGGTATGCAAGATCATACTCGTTTGTTTTATTTTGCACAACATTTGTGTGAGGACAAATACATCTGTGCCTGAAGACCGGGAAGAGAAGGAAAATCCTGATGATGGGCTGGAGGAAGAAGTGGAGACAAGTCAACCTTCCACTTCTGCAGCTGCAACATTGAGGAGGGATGCCATCATCAACAACTTCTTCACCTAATGTCACCTCACTGTTATATTGTCTATGTATAGGTTGGACCCTATATGTTCACATCATGATGTAGTATAATAAACAATCACTCCACCAATATCTTGTAAGCTTGGTTTGTGACTTCAGAAGGTGAACAATCATGAAAACTTAAGTGCTCAAAACAATAGTGTCACACAGAGCAATCACCTAGCAGGGTATATGACATCAACTAAACTATGACTGGGAATATGAAAATGTGTTGGGCATCGGAACTACAGAATGCATATGGGCCATCATTGTGAAATACAATGTGCTTATTGTGTGCTGCCCTAAGCACAATCAGATCCATCTTCTCACAAGAGTAGTAGTCAAGACAATGGGGCATATTATCAAGCCATTTATCGCCGCGTTAGCGGCACTTTCGTGCTGCTAACGCGTTTTTTTTATCGCCCTATTACCAAGCTGTCGCTAACAGGCGTTAGCGACACCTTTGCGGCGATAGCAGCCAGTTTTCCTATCGCCTAGCATGCCAGCGATAGTTATCGCTAATGACATGCAAAGTAGGCGTTCCCTCTCAAAATTTCACGAAAAATGTCGCTAACACCACATCGCACTATTAGCAATGATGGGCCGGACCCGCGAAGCGATAAAAAAAGTCGTGCTAAGGCCCCTTAGCTGCAGGAACCTAAGACCAGAAAAAAGCTGGTCTAAAAATGGTGATAAAGAGAGGCATATAAGGGAGACTAGCTCAGAGCCCCATCTGAAGACCCACTGACGCCATGGAGGTACTAATCATTGAGCTTGGAGCCCCACGAAGGCAACAACCACCACCGTCACTGCCACCTCCCCCAGGACCACCACCGAGGCAGCGCCAAAGAAGACAGCCGGCCCTGCGCAGACGCCTCAGCCTTGCAGACCTAACGCCAGAGGATGTCATTGCCCACTACAGGCTCAAAAGGACATCCATCCAACACACCCTGAACCTGATAGCCCACAGACTGACGGCACCAACACAGCGGAGAACCAATATCCCTCCGCAGACAAAGCTGCTGGCTGTGTTGCACATGTTGGCCTCTGGGACCTTCCAACCAACAACGGCCAGAGTCGGCGGAGTTTCACAGGCAGCTTTTTCAATCTTCCTCCCGACTGTCTTGGATGGCATACTCAGCCTGATACCCCAGCACCTTCACTTCCCCAACACTGTGCAGGAACAGATTGAGACCAAGTAAGGCTTTCACGCCATAGCTGGATTCCCGCAGGTGTTGGGGGCAATTGACTTCACACATGTCCTATTTGTGCCCCCTGCGGACAGTGCACACATATACCGCAACAGAAAGCACACCCAAGTTTCCAGGGAGTGTGCATGATTCCTACATCTTCCGACAGTCCATCATAAACCAGCGCTTCCATGATGGCACATACGGAAATGCAGTTCTTGTTGGTAAGTACCAACTTTACACACCACACGCCTCAACTCCACAGACATGCAACTCACAATTGTGAGAATCCACATGTCTCACATACAACATGGCAATCAGCATGCCCACTTACCAGACCCAACAACACAAGGAACTGTGGCTAGCTATGTAGACAACCCATCCCCAAAGGCTTAGCCCCTCCGCCACTCATTAGCAAATGTGGGGAGAGGTGGGAACCATGTACGTGCGACGTAGGGACTCGATCCATAAGGAAAGTATGTACACAAGGCCCAGTGTGTTGGTGTTGTGCTGGACAGTCGGGACTAAGCTGAGCGCAGAGTTGCCCATGTGGGCATATAGTGTTTCCGTAGACCAGCCTGATGGCAATCACTGTGTGGGTGACTGTCTTACCTGACAATGGTGGGATCCATTGGAAGGTTGAATGGAGGATGCAGAGGCAGGTGAAGCAGCTGCAGGCCACTGCGTTGACCTGTTGGTTCATGGAGAGGGACGAGTCAAATACGGTGCCTAGGTACCTAGAGTTGGGGGGGGGGCTGCCGAAGGCATTGGCCCACCAGGTGATGCCACATGCTGAGTGTTTTGTTACGAGGATGAGGACTCATGTCTCCTCTGCGGATAGCATGCCCCAGCTGTCGATCATCCATGTTGCAACTCACAGCAATCCTTCCTGGAAGCCCAGTTTGGTGTGTGGGTGTATTGTTGATGGAGAATATGAGCTTTGTGTCCTTGCAGGTGGTGATGAGTAATGGTATCCTCAATCTTGCACCAGTTCCTCTCCATGTGTCAGCAGATGCATCTGCCAACTTTGAGGTTGTTGGTGACCGAGGTGGCACTTATTGCTCGCTGTATGTTGCAGTTGCATAGTGGGACAAGTGTGTATGCGCAGTTGGAGATACATGTCTGTAAAATGCGGTCTAGCGCCATTGGTGACGACTGCAGCGTTGTGGGTGTTGCTGTTGATGGTGGTGTGTAGCATCTCCTCGGTGACTGAGCTCCACTAACTGTCTGTGGGTCCGCATGTGGTCTATGGTGGCTTGGGGTTCACCGACAAGGAAGTGCATGCGTTTGTGGTCACTACATGTGTGTTTAGTGGGGTTGATGAACTGGACCAAGTCTACACATGCAAAGAAGGTGTCAAAGGTGTGCCCTGCCTAGTGGCTCAGTGTGGTGAAGATTTGGGACAGTCTGATGTCAGCAAACATTTCCCAGAGTGAAATGGATTTTGAGTAGTCGTGGTATGTGATTTGGAGGCTACGCACAGGAATGAGTACGTAGTCCAGGGAGTGGACGGTGTGGCGTCTGATGATGTTGATGGTGTGGGTGAAGCGTACCTGCCCTCAATGGGCCCTGCAGGCGAGGGGGCTGCTGAGTGTTGCTTTGTGGCAGCTCTGGACATGAAACAGCATGTGTTGTGCGGTGGGGCAGGTTTGGCGGCAGCAGCAGAACTGAACGTGATCTGTGTCTGGTGTGGCCTATTGCCATTTAAATGTTTTCATGGCATTGACTGCGAGGAGGGCGGATGAGTGCCATCGCTAGATGGTATGAGAGCCAGGGTGCCTGTTGGTGTGTGGGTTAGGCCTGCGGACATGCGCAGATGGCCTCAACATTGCTGCTTAGTAGGAGTGCCAGTGATGCAACCGCGCAGCGCACACAATCAAATAGGCTCGGGGGAGGGAGGATCAACTGTGAGGCAACGTAATTAGCATTGATGCTGGTAATCAGTCTGAAGCGACACATGGCTAACATGAAATCCAATATAGCACAAATCACACACCACAAAACTATCAACACTAACAACAAAGCCTGCACAACCAATAATGGACACATCTCTCCATCACATGTCATAGGTGATCAAGGATATGCACTCTGCCCGTGGATGATGACACCCCTCCGAAACCCCACCACCCAGGCCCAGAGGCAGTATAATGCGGCCCACAGACGAACCCGGGTTCATTGTGGAGCGCACATTTGGCGTGCTAAAGTCACGTTTCCGTTGCCTGGACATCACAGGTGGCAGACTGCTGTACAGCCCCAAAATGGTCAACAAAATCATCCTAGCATGTTGTGTATTGCACAACATATGTGTGCGCACCAATGCTCCATGGATCCAAGTGCCTGCTGCAGCGGACGATGACCAGGATGATGATGAAGATGAGGCAGGTGGAGCACACCCCACAGTAAATGCAGCAGGAACTGCCCGAAGGAACCGAATAATAAACAACTTCTTCAACTGAGCACGTCACATTGTGACAGTCCCCATCAAATGTATCTCAGTGCAAAATGACCCCAATCACGGTTTGTGCCAATAAAAAACACAACACACATACCCTGTCTGCATGTTACTCTCCTGCATAAGTACATCACTCAGAAAAGTGTACGTTGCACTGTGAGAAGTTGGCCTGGTATATGCTGTCCACTAGTTATAGTGGGCATCTTGCACCAGTCCAAAAGACCCTTATTGATGATAGTTTTAAAGACATCCTTTATTGAAAGCTATCCTAGTGGTAGCTATGGAGAGCAGCCTTCAGGCTAAGTCTTGAAGGAGTGTAAAGCAGCTTGGTTTACCAGATTATAACCTCTTGAATGACCAAATGAAAGGAGAACCACACCAGGTATATATAAAATATATGTATTTATTTCTAAACACTCACTACTAATCTCTTTATGAGATTAGAGTCCAAGATACACAATATCATAGTATTAAAACGACAGTAAATAGCACAATATACAATGGGCCCCAGGGGGGGACCAAACCATATATTAAGAAAGTGGTATAAGAACCACGACTTGACTAGACACAGTGCCTAGAGCACGTAGAATCGCTGGGACCCCAAGGAACCACCCAAGGTAGTGACACAGGAGACCCACAGGGGACGTGTGCAGTGTGAGAACACAGCCCCGTGCGCCGTAGGATTCTATGAGGAAAGTCGCGGTTGGAATTTTAAAGATAAAGGACACTTAGGAGAGGACTTTGAGCAAACCCCTTTAGACTTAAGGGGTTCTAGGGCCAACACCCACGAGAGCACCGGAGTACTCGAGTTACCTCACCCAGGGAAGCCGGGTGCATAGGTGTCAAATGGTGTCGGGAATCGTCGTTGATTTCAATGGCGATCTGCTGCAAAGTGCGGCTGCCGTGAAGAAGAAAAGTGTCCAGGATGATCCAAGCCTGGATCGAAGATGTGAAGAACCTGAAAGCAGAGGGGACAGAGTCTGGGTCACTTCACGTGACCAGGAGCGGAGCAATCAAATGCCCACCGATGTCGGGTGCTTCAGGTGCGAAGAGGTGAAGCTTGACTCTGCAGCCACAAGGTCCCGGAGACGTCAAGGACGACCAGGAGCCGGATTCGAGCTGTCCCACGAAGGATGTCGAGTGCTGGGGTGTCAGTGCTCGGATTTGAACACAACAAGCCTTGGCAACAGCAACCTACGCAGGAAGAGTAAAGATGCTTTTGTGAGGACCAGCAAGGTTTTGGGGACTCCCCAAGCGATGGAGAGTCACGGCATGTCTGGAGCAACCAGGGAAGCCCGTTAAAAGTTAGAGTTGCCTTCTTGGGGACCCACAGGTCAACGGACCAGGGATCGCGAAGGGACCTCAAGAGGAATCACAAAATGGCGGCCCACGGAACACTCGTTGAGTGTAGGCCAGCAATCTTCGGTGTAATTACTGCTCGGGTCAGGGCTACAAGTAACCCAAAGCTCAGCCTCAGGGGTCACCGGAAAGCTGATGCTTCTGCAAATGGACGCGGTGTCCAGGGGTTCGGGTTGCATGGTCACCACGAGGGATACGGGCCTCAGACTTGCTGTGGGCACAGATCAACCTCAGAGACCTCAGGAACCCACCTCCTGTGTGGCAATATTCTTCGGAGTCCTCAGGAGCTGCGGAGATGCCAACCGGTCAGTTGCGTTAAAGGTGCCTGCCTTGCAGGGGAGTAACTCCTTTACTCCAAGGGAGATTCTTCAGTCATCCAGCATAGTGTAGATCATCGAAGTACTTGGTTTCTGTAGCAGAGTTTAGTCCAGGTGTAATCTAAAGTCCTGTAGTCAGGGGTTCCTACTTTATACCCAAGGAAGGGGTGGGACAAACTCTGGGGACCCACCTATGGGAGGGTCAGGAAAGAGGGGTGGCTACACCCATTTCCTTTGTCCAGTTTCGCGCCAGAGCAGGGGCTGGTAGCCCCTGCAACCGGTTTGAGCTGGACTATGCACAGAGACACCAAATGTGCCCACAGTGCAGACTTCAAAGCACTCTTGGAGTGCACCCACCCCCAATACAATAAAGCCTGTCTGGGAGGTGGTCACACCTCCCTGTGACAGGAAACCTATTGTCCAGGCCTCCCCTGCCGGAGTTTCGTCCAGCAGCAGGAGGGCAGACTTGTGTCTGTGGCTGCAGCATCCATTTTGTGATGCCAGGGTTCTGTTAAGCTGGTACCGGGTGTACCGGTGGTGCCATGTTTCTCCCTCTAGTAGGGTGAAATCATACCTCCCACCCCAGTTACTGGGGTGGAGGTATGATTCCAAGGTGTTTGACACCAAACACAACATGTTTCCTTGCAGCCATTTTAAAGTTAGCATTTACCGCGAGGTTATAATGCACTTAAGAGTATATATATTTTTTTTTTGCAGAGTTTTATATAGCGCGAACTTGACCCGAATCGGGTATCAGAGCGCTTTACATAGCACCAGTTACGTTACATTAGGACACACATTCATTTTTTGTTAGGCACGGGGAGATTAAGTGATTTGCCCAGAATCACAGGATGTTCAGCGTCATTGCCGAGACTCGAACCCAGTTACCCAGATTCGAGGTCGGACGCCCTAGCCGTTAGGCCAACTCCTCTCCCCTGATATGGTAAATGGTTGGCTGCATCACAGACAACCCCGGAATAGTGGTTCCGAAGGCTGCAGAGGGGCTCTGCTCATGCATGGGCACCCTCTCACATAAAACCCAGCACCCTGCCTTCAGGATTGATAAGGCCTGCCATAGGGGTGACTGATAGGTTTATATGTGCAGTGATCAGGATAGATATAGTGAACCTATATCTAAGTAAGGGGTGCATGCACCACCTTACACAGGCTGCAGTAGCAGACCTGTGGTGTCAGTTTGAATGGCCTCTCAGGGGTGGCATAATACATGCTGCAGCCCCTGGTAGGCCTCTGGGGTACCTATGCCCTGGGTACATAGTATACCATATACTAGGGACTTATAAGGGTACCCCAGAATCCAATCTGGAGTGTACCTAAAGTACATACAATCAATTTAGAGTAGAAAGCAGATAGACTGGGGTCCTGATTAGCAGGATCCCAGTCAGACTAAGTCGAAAAACAGTGATACATCAGCAAAAAGGTGTCGTTTGGAGTCAATAATTTGAGTGTGTACGTTGTGTAAAATAATGAAATTTAGGGTTTGAAATGGGGCAAAAGATGAAAAATGGGCGTGCAATGGGGTAAAAGATGAAAAATGGGCGTGCAATGGTGTAAAAGATGAAAAATGGGCGTGCAATGGGGTAAAAGATGAAAATTGGGCGTGCAATGGGGTAAAAGATGAAAAATGGGTGTGCAATGGGTAAAAGATGAAAAATGGGCGTGCAATGGGGTAAAAGATGAAAAATGGGCGTGCAATGGGGTAAAAGGCGTGCAATGGGGTAAAAGATGAAAAATGGGCGTGCAATGGGGTAAAAGATGAAAAATGGGCGTGCAATGGGGTAAAAGATGAAAAATGGGCGTGTAATGGGGTAAAAGATGCTTTTCAGTGTGTCATATGCAATTAGCCTGGAACCTACCTCCACCGCCAGATCAGAAACCTCTACGACAAGTATATGGACCACACACTGGACGCAGCAGCCGGCCCACCCGCCCCCTGAGACACCAACCAGCCCACCATCTCCAAATGGACACCAGGCACGGATGAAGACACCGCCTCCACCATGAAAGGCATCCACTCGGGGGCCCACACAGACCCCTGGCCCCCTCACATCTACCACAGAGCTGCATCTGCCATCGCACACGAACCACTACGCAACATCAACACCACCTTCAATACATGCACCATCACAGACAACTGGAAGCGCGCCGAAGTCATGCCCCTGCTCAAGAAGCACACAGCTGACCCCACCGACCACAATAACTATCGGCCCATCTCGCTCCTCACCTTCGCAGCCAGACTCGCTGAGGAAACAGTCAACAGGGAACTGACAAGATTCATCAAAGAGAACGCCATCCTCGACCCGTCACAATCCGGATTCCAAAGCAACCCCAACCCTGAGACCACCCTACTTGCCGCCACAGACGGCATCAACACCCTCCTGGATCAAGGGCACTACGCAGACCACATCCTACCCGACCTTTCAGCAGCCTTCACCAACGTCTCCTACCGCACACTAGTCACCAGAATACACGACGCAGGTAACCAAGGTACAGCACTGGACTGGATCTGATCATTCCTCACCGTAAGAAGGCAAAGGATCAGACTGCCACACTTCATCTCCGATCCCACGACAATCACCTACAGAGTCCCACAGGGGTCATCACAGAGCCCGAGCCTCTTCAAAATCTACATGGACCCCCTCGCAGCCATCGTCCAACAACACGGCCTCAACATCCTAATCTACGCTGACGACACCCAGCTCATCCTCTACCCCACCAAAGACCCCACCACTGCCTAAAACAACTTCCAGAAAGGAATGCAACACAGCGCAGTCTGGACGACCAACAGCTGCCTGAAGCTCAACCCCGAGAAGACAGATGACCTCGTCCTTGTAACCACCCCTTCAGCATGGGTCAACACCTGGTGGCTGATGGCCCACAGAAGACCACCTCCCCCCGCAGACCACGCTAAAAACCACCGCATCCATACCCGACTCATCACTCAACATGAACCAACAGGTCAACGTCGTCAGCCACAGCTGCTAAAACACACTCCGCTTCCTCTGCAAGTCCTTCAAATGGATCCCCCCTGAGTCAAGGAAGACAGTCACCCACACACTCATCACCAGCAGACTGTACTACGGAAACGCACTCTATGCCGGCATCAACAAGTCCATACTCTGCAAACTCAAGGCAATACAGAACACCGCCGCCAGACTCGTCCCCGTCATCCCCTGGCACAAACACATCAGGCAACACCTATGATGACTCCACCGGCTCACAGTGGAGAAAATAGTCCGCTTCAACAGCCTCATCTTACGCCTACAAATGCCTACACAACAACGGACACAAATACCACAATGACAGAATCAACTTCAACGTACCCAAAAGAAAGCTCCAAATTACTAAACTGTCACTGGCCGAAACCCCTCGCATCCACTGAGCCAGAGCAGGCGGAGGATCCTTCTCTCACATTGCAGCCAAGACCTGGACCGAGCTACCGGCAGACATCAGACACGCCCCCTCCCTGAACACCTTCACTAAGCCCCTCTAGAGCTGGCTTTATGGCTAACAGATCTCCCCCCCCCCCAGCGCCTTGTGACCCCCACGGGTGAGTAGCACACTTACAAGTCCCCTGATTGATTGATTGATTTGTTGTTAGATATGCAATTATGATGTCACCTGGGGTGAAAGTTGCAATTTAGGGTGTCATGTGTTGTGAAACATTATATTTATGGTGTCATCTGAGTGCTAATCAAGCCTTTCATGTTGTTACAGGGCTCTGAACTGATTTTTGCTCTAAGACTGTACATCTGTGTATGGGCTTGCTCTTAGCGTGAAGATCTGGCCGCTAAAACGACAACGCAATGCTTTTTTTATCCGCCCGATGTTAAAATGCATTGCGCAACACATTGTACAATACAAAATATTACTCATGAGCCTATTTGCGTGCAGATTTTCACCGCTTTGTCAAAAACGGGCCGCAAAGAGACAGGAAGTGATGCCTGCATGCTTCCTGTCTACTGGAGTAGTGTTCTGCACTTTCACTTTCTCTTTTGAGCACATTGCTGGTGATTGTGGAGAGTGTTGGAGGTGTTTGGTGGTGTGTGCTGCAATTTTGGAATTTGGAGAGTGTTGCTGTGTCCTGTTGATAGTGTCTGTGAAGTGTTGTGTACTGATTCATTGTGTTTTACTGTCTCTTGTCCTCAATCTTGTCGGGTGTCTGTCTTGGGGTAGTTATCTTTCTTTGTTGTAGTTGGGGATATTTTAGAGGGTACTTTTTTTTCTGGCTGTGGGCTCACAGGTGTGCAGGGAGATGCCAGCTAGGGGTAGGGAGGGCAGGATGTCCGAGGGGGCATTGGGGGCTTCCTGTGGATGATAAAATTCTACCTGCCCCTGATGTTGGAGAGGGGAGGCCGTATTTGAAAGGGTACAATGTGAGTGTGCGGAAGCTGAGGTGGGAGCATGTGCGGGTGCAGATGCTCCGGTGCTTTGGAGTGGACTGTACCGTGCGCCAGTGGAAGCACCGCTGGCAGGATCTGCTGGCACATGAAGCTGACCTCCTGGACTACGTGGGAGTCATGACTGGCCTACAGGGTGGTAAGTACAAACTCCACATTTAATTGTGAATACTGTAACGAATGAAAATTAGGACGTGTGTGACACTGGTGTCAAAGTGAGAAAAGGTTGCTGAGTGAGGTGGGAGACGCAATGCGTTCACGCCTAATGTTGGCACATCTGAGACACAACGTTGCATCACATTGACAAGCATAGGGTGCAAGTATGTGTTACCCACTGCGCTGGAGCAACACTTAGCACTGTAGTGCCATAGCTGGCACACCTGCGCAAAATGTGCGTGCAGGCAGAAGGTCGTTTGGGTACGGCAGGGTTGACTGTATATGAACTATCCAAGGAAATGTTCATGTGAGCTGTATGCTGGCCAAAAGGTAGTGTTCAAATGCTGTCCTCATGAATTGTGGTAGATTAGCTACGCTGCCCTGTGAACATAGTCAATGTGTGACAATGTATTTCATATGAACAAATGGTCAAAGGAAATCGGACATCTCCAGATTGTCATACACCAACAACCTCTGTGAAACTGCCTTGTGCAATCTGCAGCGATGCAATCGTACAAAGAGCATGTATGACATCATGATGCATGTAGTAATGGTGCCTTGTGGATGTCTCACACTACTATTATGTGCATGTTAACTAGCATTGCCGTCTTGTTTGTCCCAACTCAGCATTCACAGATCTGGTGTGAATGGCAATCAAAGTGGACCCAATCATGTAGCCAACATGAAACGCAACACTACAGTTACGTAGCATTTTCTGTCATGGTGATGATTGGTATGAGGAATACGATACATATGATTTGAGGTCTGATACCAACACATATTTATTTACTTGTCTCACAGATGGTCGGCCACCAATCACCCAAGGGGACATCGACAGCTTCGAGGACCCACATGCCACTGGTGAGTTTGGACATCATATATTGGCATGGTGCGGTGGCATGGATGTCTGGGTCAAATGATCAACGTTCTAGTATGTAGTATGGGTGTGTATCACATGTCCCTTGCCTACAGTGTGATGATGTATTGTGGAAGTCAGAAGTGTGCACAAATTGGTAAGTGAATTCTGAGCAATGCATTGGTCTCACAGTTGTAACTTGGCCCATCCCCAGTCAGTGATACACATTGAAAGTAAGGTGCATATCATCGAGACCCTATCGCCAACACAACGTCACTTTCATTGAAGTTGTGTTGTGAATAGGGGCCTAGCATCATGAGCGAAGCAGCGTTAATCCACTTCACGTATATTAACGCTTCCTTGTTAATGAGGCACCCTTTCACGCTGTGTTTAGCATGAAAGGGGCGTGCAGTGGGTGTTGCAGTTGGCGTTCCACAGCAACAACCATTGTATTTGACTCTGCCCCCTATGTACAAGTGCGGCATTGATAGATGGCAGCGCACAATTTTAACACCAGTGACATCCTGGTTGTAATCTGCCTAAATGAGGATGAATGCTTTTTTCAAATCATTTTGGCTTTTTACATGTGAGCTGCCTTGTGCAGCACACATGGGAAGAGAAAAATGACATGGTTTGTATATGTACAGGAAGGTGGCCCTTCCAGTACTTACAGAAACATTTTTTAATATTCCCTATTGTATCTTTCCTATGTGCTGCACGAAGCAGCACACATGAAAGTTACAACATGGTATTCTAGGATTGCTGATGTGCATGAAGGGGCACCTTCCTGTACAGAAACAAACCTCCCCTGCAAACACACACCCTTGCACTCTGGTGCAAGGGTGCCTGCGTAGGCGCTAAGTTGTGAGACTTAGCGCCATCGCAGGGGGAAACGCAAGTCTGCACCACATCCTTGATAATAGGGTGCAGAATTGCGTTTGCAAAGTGGCGGAGGGAGTCGTTAATCCGAGGAGGCTAACGCCTGTCTCCGCCACTTCCTTGTCAATATGCCCCTAGGTCTATGGGTTCTGTCACCACAGCACATGCCTGTGGATTGCAGAGCACACCGATAGGATAGGAGACATGTAAGTGGGGTTGCTGATGACTATCAGATGACAGGGAATGCATGTACACCTTGCCTGAGATGACTGTGCAAGTGTGCCCGATGATGCACAAGGAGGCAGTGCTTTTCAGTCCGTAAGTGCGCAGACACAGTTCGGCACTGTGAATTTGTAGGTATGCTGCATGCCATCTTCAAAGTAGTGGCAGTGTGTATCTTTGAGCCAAGCATATCTGTGGCACGTTCCCCAAACACACAGCAAAGGTGGCCTGAGGAATCTCATTGGCATGTTTGGCCACTGCAATGGTGTTGACAAGCTGTCTCCTTGAGGCCATTCCCTGATTGACTCTGGATCAGGTGTGGGTACTCCTCTGTCCCAATTGGTGTCATTACTGTGCACGCATTTACCACGCGTGCTTTAGCTCTGCCTTCAATGCTGTGCCATTTATTTTACAATGCAGGGCTCTCCAACGCTATATGTGAGAAAGCATTACCCCTAACAACACTATGAGCATCATGACTCCAGTGTGCTGTTACAATGGGGAATGCATTGTGACTGTTTGCGTTGTTAAGGCCTGCGTATTTTGATTCACTACGGAGTGAGCTCAGCGGATACAAGACATGCATGAGTGAGTGTGAATTTAAAGGAAACGGTTTTTCCCCCTCTCTGCGGCAACACTTCACATATTGTGTAGTAGTGTTGGAGAGCGCGACAGCGCATCATGTATAAGTCAGCGTTCAGCCACACAACGGGTTTCCATGTGTGCTGCATCATGTAGCATAGTTGAAAGTGTGAGTAGGGCTGTCCCAGGATTGTTCCAGGGCAGGTAGGGTAACCTTCCTAAACATTGACAAGCCCCCCGTCACACAGACACCCTTGCACTCTGGTGCAAGAACGCCTGTGTTGGCGCTGACTTGATCAACTGCACACAGTTGCTGGGGGACACACAGGCATGCACATGGGCATTATACATATCATGCAGCACTGTGTCACTGGAGAGGATGAGGGTGGTGCTACACAGGGAGGGCTAATGCCTCCCTCCTCCGATTGCTTGTACATGTCACCCTCAGTCCGGGTATGTAATGGCACCATCGTTTGACACTGTCAGTCTCATTTGGTTGTGACAGTACATGTACCATGCCATGCACTGTCATGTCAGTCTCCCCAGCATGTAGTCACTGATCCATGCTTCAACATTTCGTTGTCCAGGTCACTCTCTGACTTCACATAGTTACGCTGGAGTGTAGGCTCCCATGTTTAAGTGATCTTGTATTACAGATGTGAATGGAGTACATTGACATAGTCTAAAGGACTCAAAATTTCCATTGTTGATATTTTACAGACAACATGACGCCAGCCGAACAACATGCCTTCCAGGTGAGGAAGGACCGCTTCAAGCATGTAAAGAAGGTGGCAAAAGGGTACCGCAACATGGCCAAGAGGCACCAGGAGGAACGGAAGCAAGGTACATGGAAGTCGGTGCCCGAGCTTTCTACAACTGGCACACAGCCCATCCCAGGCCCCTCTGGCGTCAGTGGTGGGTCCCAGCCTGGACAGGTGTCACATCCCCCTACGGCCACACACCCCCAAGGGACAGTCCCACCTGCACCTGGCGATCAGGTGGTGCCATTTACAGTTGCGGACAGGAGGATCCTGCATGATAACAATGTGTTCCTGGCCGAGATCAGGCGAGAAATGGCTGATCTGAACAGACATGTCATGGACATGAAAAAACACTTTGAACTGATGCCTGGACATGTTGGACCCCACACCCCTCTTCTCCCTTCCCCCAATGTTTTAAATCTGTTATTAGGTTAGTTCTTTTTAATTGTTAGGTAGTGTAGTTTTAGCGTAGGTTATAGTTAGTGTTAGCTTTTAAGGTAGATTTGAGATATTTATTATTATGCCATATTTGGGGATAAGTTTCCTTTTCCTTTGGGTGGGGGGGTTGATGTATTTGTTGTAAAAAAAATATATAAAAAAATATATATCTTTGTGTAGGTTACATGTGTAGTTAGTTTATGTATAGCTTAGATGTCTTTGTCCTGTCTCGTGGTGTGCCTTAAGGGTGGGAGGGGGGTTGATGTCTAGGATATGTTGTTGCGTGTTTAGGATTAGTTAGGGTAGATAGTTTAGGTAAGTAAGAATTTTCTAGTTAGTTTAGATTTTAGTAGTAGTTCTAGTGATCAGTGTTAGTTTAGGTAAGTTAATTTTTTTTACTGTTGTAATAAATGTTTACAACTTAGGATTTCTGCTTGCATTTATGTCAGGGATGATGTTGGGGAGTGTGGCTTATTCCCTTGTATGCAACTCATACCATCACTGGACAATCCATTGGAATCTGTAAGTCTGGTCATGACATGTTAGTTCACCGGATGTATTGTGCCATGATACCTTAGATGTGAGCACAGTGAACTTGCATGGATGACAGGGTGGCCAGTTGGATTTACGGCCTAGTCTAGGGACAGTCGTTTGTGACGTTCTACATCTTCAGTGTGACTCACGGAGTTGGACAGCACATTGTTGCCCATTTACAACACAACCTAGGGAGATGGCATGGAGAGGAAATACAGTTAGCTACTGTTATCCATCATGGAGATGGATGTATGCGCCGGGTACCACAGATTCCGTCACACACTTGCATATCAGATGCTCCTGGCGCTGAGTACATCTACATTGCACAGACCATGCAACACTTGCTGCGTAGTGCCAGTGTGTCAGCTTCCTTTGCAAGATTTGCTCCTGTGCATGGACGCTCAATCTCCGGACCATGCATGATTTAGTAAAGTTCTGTGTCCATTGTGAACAGCACATGGAACAACAGTGTTCCTGATTCACAAAAGTCATCTGAGAGTAAGTAATGACTTTACATTTTACGGTACTCACAAATGGCATTTAGGAGTAGTGCAGTTAGGTATACTGACTTCACTTCTAAATGCCTTTCTGACTCACTTAACTTGTCAAGTTATGATTTTGTCCCAGCTAACGTTTAGGTGCAGGCACACTGTTCTGCTGCACACAAGGGGGTAAATGTTGCATTGCTCCCTGTGGTGACAGTGTCATGGACACTTGTCCCAGCTGTTACTTCTGCCGTTGGCTCATAGTGATGCCACCCTTGAAATGTTGGCTGTGCATCTGACTATATGCCGAGTGCAGTGCACCACACATCCCTAGACACATTACCCGATACGCTCACAGTGGTCACAGCATGAGAGGGGTCAATTGTTTGATTGCATAGTTTGTCGACAGGGAGGGGCTGACTGACGCCTTGCACTTTGGGGTGAGTCCCTATTTGCAACTCTACTTCACTGAGGCAGACATTGTGGTTCCATATGTGTATGGTGGACATGTGCCCTTCCGTCTCTTCATCAATGTGAATATGGTGTGCAACATCTTGGGATGTGACATGCAATGTGTACCATCACAACAGGCTTTGTCCACCCCGTAGTGTGTGAGTAGATATGCCAAGAGATATTTGTTTGCCATTGTTGAGGAGGACACTACTTGTGGCCTGCAACAGACTTGGACACTTTAGGACACATGCCTTTTCCTTAATGGACATGGGGCTAGGTTGATATGTTGCTAGATTGTTGTTTTTGAACAATGAGGGCACAGCTAGTTCACACATACCCGGCCATCTCACTGCCTATCTGTGTCAGGTAAAACAGGTACATTGCTCGTATTTCCCTTGGTGTACCTTCTGGTGGATTCAGTGTCCAAACACTTGTTACAGACTTCTATACTTGATTGGTCATGGACGACACACATCTGTGTGAGTTAAATATTTTTATTTGCATTCAGAGGATGAAGACTGGACCAGTGCTTGGCCATACATGCCCACATTGCAGTGATGCCCGTTAGAGGGCCAGACAGAGTCCTTTGGTGGTAACAGATCCAAGGGAAGAGGCAGAGTTCAGTCCGCAGGCTGATTGTAGTGTCATTGGTAAGAAAAAAGTGATATGGCAGTCCATGTGGAGGTCCAAGGTGATTGTCGGGGGACAGTGGAAGACAGTGCAATATGATTTTCCGTGGCATGATACTAAGCCCGGCACCAAGGAGAAAACTGGCCTTTTGGCGTCGATGGATGCTACCGCTTTCTCCTTAGCACAAATGCACTATCATCCTCCTCTTCGTCCTCTGATCTGTCATGTGCCTCACATGTGGGTGGTGGTATAGTGGGTGCAGCACTGTGAGGCACTGACACATCAGGTGGCGGAGCTGAGGATGTGGAAGCAGCAGCAGCATTCATCGACGCCAGACCTTGTGGCAGCAATGAAGTGATGAGCAGGTGCAGGACATGATAGATCCCAGCTACATCGCGCTGGTGTGCGGCCCTGGCAGCCATATCTTGTGCCTGCATCCACTTCATGCTCTCCATTATCCGACAGATGTTGCTCAAATCCTGGCTGACATTGCTGGAGCCACTCTGACCAGACAGTTGTAGTTGTCTCAGAATCATGACTCCAGCAATGTCAGCTATGGACCGTTGGAGAGCATCGAGCGGGCTGTGGGTGTCCGTGATCTTCTGTATGTGGTCCCAGATGGGACTCAGACACCCACGTATGGCCTCAAGTTTGTCCGCCAGCCTCTCAAACCCCACCCGCACCTGTTCAGCCATCTACTGCTGGACCTCTAGCACACGGCGTTGGAAGGCCAGATGTGGGTCCTCGAGGTCCTGGGAGCCAGCTGTGGTGGGAGGTGCTTGCTGCTGGTTGGTTTTTTCAGGGGGTGGGGTTGCCGCAATGCTGCTGGGTTGCCCTGCTCCTGGAGGTGGGGTGCTGACGGAGTCTAGTAGATTTTGGAGTTCTTCCTGATTAATGGTGGGGTAATCCTCCTCGTCATCAGTGAAGGTTGTGCCAGTCTGCTCTCCAGGAGGTGATGTCTCTCCCTCTGCAATGTGATAGGGGAGATACAGTTAAACAGTGTTTTTCATGTATGATCATGCATTGGATGAGTTTACAAGCAGACTGCAGGACAGTGTACATTCAGACTGTTTTTGAGGAGACGCCTATTTGTTGCGGGATAGTGATAATTTTGAGGACATCACGGATGTGATGTTGTTGTTGTACATTGTCATCTCACAGTTTCCAGCTATGACAAATGTGATTGTACAATTTCTACACACAAGCGTCACCAGTTGTGTCCTCTGTTCATTTGTGTGAGTAATGCAGTTTGTACCACATAGTAGTCAATGTTGATGAGCTCAGATTTGTATGTGTGTGTGCACTGCATTGTGTGATGGTGGCACCTGCAGCTTTGGTTTAGCTGCCCGTTATACCTTTCAGGCAGTGAGCCTTTCACTTCTGTGCATTTACAATGCTGAGATGATGCGAACTGGGTGGAATATGGGTCTTGGTCAGAGTTGGGGGACTTGTGCATTGTTTGACATCAAATGTCTTGTTTACGTCAGGGGTTGTATGTACACAAGGATTTGTCAGAGTGTGACCTGCTTGTTTAAGGATGTTGTCCACACTCAGCCACCTCAGTGAGGTGGCCTGCACCATGTTAATATGTTGGGCCTGCAATCATGCTATTCATCATGCACTGTCACTTGCCTTGTCAATGTGGCTCACGAACACGCAGCATTGCAGGGTATTGCACATGTGCATGTGTTTTGGGCAAGATTAGTTTTGTGCGAGGAGGGCCCCCTTTAGGCACATTAGCAATGAGAGCCTACTTGCTGTTTCAACATGTGCTGCACTATGTAGTACACATGGACATCCAGGTAGCTTTGTCTATTGTGATTTGTCTTGTGTGCATGTCGTCCTTCATGTTTTATCTTGCATGCATTGCTTGCTGCCCTCCGGTTGGCTTACCCGTTGTGAGTATGGTGCAGCGTGAGTTTCTATTGTTGTTGCCGTCTGAACAGACAATGTCAACACCCATTACCCTCAAGGTTGACCCCACGTGTGGTGTGTAAGTGGTCAGTTTTCAGATGTATGTGCATTTCATGATGCCTATTTATGGTGCTCAGGCCTTTTCACCGCCACCCTCACAAGAGATGCAAATGGCCGGGTGATGTGTGTTTGTGTAGGTGTCGCGCAGCTGCTGACATGGATAATACATGCTGTCCTGGTTCTGGTATTCAATGCCTGGCTTAGCGTGTGGGTGATAACTACCTGATTGCATATTTGTTCACTGACACAGTTGACTTACCAAACAGTTACGTTTAATTGCACATGATGGTGTGATGGGCAACTCACGTCAGGACTGATGTGGAATGCTGTTTTCTGTATGGTAGATGTGTACACTTGGGGGTGGAGGAGTGCAATTTGACCTAAGGGTTGAGGGTGCCATTTGGGCCTTTGTCATTAATTGTTGCAAATTTGCTATCCTTGATTGTTTTCATACTTTGGTTGTGATACTGCTTTACAGGCACATTGTGGTTCTGCGAGTATGTCGCACAGACAAGGCATGCAGTACATATTTGTGTGACACATTCCTGATCTGCATTGTCCACGTACTGTGGTGTTGTAGGCATATCCCCATGCTCATTGTATTCCATCGCCCTTTGAGTGAAGTGTGCTGTTTGTGTGCATTTTTGGATGTGCAGCTTTTATCCAGCAGCCTACATGGTCAATTTGTTGTGACATTGCATGTGTGTGTGGTATGCAGACTCACTATATGCAGGAATGTGCATGAGCATAGAGGTGGACTTTACTGCGCATACACAACCTTGCACACAACTCAGACACACGTGCACAATGTTGCAGGTGTGCTGACATTGGTGGTGGCATGCCTCTTCATGCACATGTTCAGTCACATTCACAGTGCATCCTCATTTTGGCGTCAGAGAGAGATGCGTCCTTGTGCAGGCGATTTGTATGTGCGTGGTGATGTGGCAAGGGGGCCATTTTGCCACCCTGCTGCATCTCAAGTTAATGTGCCACTTTGCCATTTGATGTAGCACTTATTTAGTGGTCTGATGTTGATCTTGAACTATGTTGGGCTTACTTTTCTGTGCACATTTCCAAGTGTGTGCCCGCAAATATGTGTTGTGCAATGTATTGTTTGAGTAGGGTGATATGTGTCTATGCCACCATGGACAGGGGTATCCGGGACATGATCCACAGTAATTGTGGGTATGCGCTTCAATATATTTGATTGTACATGAGTGCCATTGGGCCCATCCACCCCCGTCCCCCCAGTCCCTGGTTGTTGCTCACACTGTTGTTGTTGTGTCTGGTCACGTTCAGCAGTATCCTGGCCCGCGACTCCAACCACCGTCTCCTCACTGATGACTCGGGACACCTGCTCCTCCAACTCATCCAGCTCCTCCTGTGGCGCTGGACTCCCACCTCCAGTCTGCTTTGCTGCTTTCAGGTTGGCTGCTAGTTTCTCCTTGGTTTTGCGCTTGGTATCATGCCAGCGCTTCTTGCAGTCGCCCACTGTCCTCCTCCTCTCTCTAACGGCATTCACCTTGGACACAATGTCCTGCCATATTTCTTTTTTTCTTGCCAATGTCACTGTGGAGGTGACAAACAGTTCTTGTTGGTGTTCAGTCACCTCCGCAATCAGGAATAGTGCATTTTCGCGCTGAACGTGAGAAATGCAGGCCTGGTGCCAATTAGCGATCGGATTCTATCGCTTATTGGCCCATCGCCACTTTTTTCACCTTAGCGTGAGGTTTTTTATCGCCGGCTCGCTAAATCTATCGCCGTCCATTTCCGCCGGAAAAGGAAGCTATCGCCTCTTAGCGGCGTGTTGCTAATACGGCGATAGATTCCGGCAATCGGCGGCGATAGATAAACTCACGCTAAACGCGGTTAGCGATAAATAGCGCCATTTGTTGCTAATATCCCCCAATGTGTGTATGGTGCATCGATGTAGCTGGGGCCACACAACTCAAATCTATTCCAAAGTTTTGACAAACAATCGCTCTGTGTAACCTGTAGCCACTTGAAAAATGTTTTCTGACAAAAGTCACAAAGATGCATGACAATGGTGAACTGGATCAACTTGAGGGTGGGGAGGCTGAAGAATCAAAGGATAGTTGAGCCAGACTAACGGATACATCAATACAGTGCAGGGAATGCGTTTTACACCAATCATACATATATATTCAGCACTAGCAAGTGATACTACCTCCCTAGCTGACACATGTGTCACTGTAATGACAATTTGGGAAATGTCTTGCATCACAAACACTGTGTATGACTCATATTTCAACACTGCACTGATCTAACAATGCTATATTTTTATCAGCACTAACACTGACATATATAGGTTAGCCATGGGACAACTGTGAAAGCATCAGCATTCAACAACGTGTATGTAGGACAATAGACATGGCAATGCAATGACAAGATTGTGTGGATATCCCATGTCCACCAACATGAGTGTGGCATGGCAATTAATGTTGTGAACTGGCACTATCCTCATACCATCACACTTAGGGCCATATTATCAAGAACGGGCGATAACATTATCGCCACTTTAGCGGCAGGAAACTGCCGCTAAAGCGGCGATAAGGGGCTTGATAATATGCCCTATAGAATTCAATAGAAGCCCAGGTTCTGGTGTGAAGGACATCAAACCTGGGCTTCTATTGGAATTCTATAGGGCATATTATCAAGCCCCTTATCGCCGCTTTAGCTGCAGTTTCCTGCCGCTAAAGCGGCGATAATGTTATCGCCGTTCTTGATAATATGGCCCTTACTGTGTGTTGAAAATCCCAAAACAAAAACAGACAGACACATGAGTGAAGTGCGACAGGGATACCAATAAGTACGTCCAAAACATGCTAGTAACATACAATGAATCACAGCATCGAAGGCTAATGTATTTGTGTAAGACATACCACGAAAAACATGGTAGCACAATGAAGTTGCATCACCTCCCTCTGGAAGGCCACTACAACATTTCAAATGAAGATTGCATAATGAGTGTAATCTAGGTATTTCTCACAACTACACGTCAAAAGGTTTAGCTAAGGTACTCTTTTTTTATAAATAAAGGTTTAGTGTTTATTGAATTATGTTCTCAATGATGTTTAATGTGAATCAAAGAACTTTTGAGTTAGATTTTTGAGACATCAGACTCATTCCCAAATAATTTTTTAGATATCTAAAAATGGATTTTATGTCATCATTCACTCTACTGAGGAATCGAGATGGAGCGGCTTCCCGTCCCAAATTGCTTCGACCGACACACGCGGTCTGCCTAACCAAGTTGATTATGGCAACACCGACTACGCGGTGGCTGCCTTCCTCTCGGGGATTGAAACCCTTGTTGCGGCCGTATAAATTGCAATACGTGCCCGCCTCTCCAAAAACACTCGGGACTATAACCTAAGCACATGAACTTCCAGAGGATCTGTTTTCACCAACAGCGACCTTAGTGGTTTTAAACGGCCCAATTCACAACGGGGTCTCTTAACTCATCGGCTTCCTTCTGGTTGCCCAATTCTTCATGCTCACAACTCTTTGTCCTGATGATGATCTCAAATCAGTGAGATTGAAACGTCGTCGACCCCTATGCAACAAGAAACTCCTTTTACTGTTTAAATTACATCCAGGAGTTTCTGTCCTGGTTGTCAATGTGATGTATATATTTTAAATGTCACCTTCACTCGTCACATCACGCTTACTGTCCCTTTCTTGTGAGCACTTGAACTATAATTTCAGACAACGTTGCAATATTGTCTATAAATAAATACTGCACGATGCAAAACCCATCTGTGTCCCTGCCTACATTCAAACAACTGCCTACTATTGCTCCGTCCGGCATTAATTGCTTATATATGCCCTCTGTTACAGGCATATTGATTAACACTGCTTTAAACTCAACAGCTCTCGCTATTTTGGGACCGATTCGGCCCTACATGAACTATTGTTTTCTTATAATACCATCTTCCAGGGACAGGCTACTGTCACACTGCTGTTTGATTGGGATTAACAGACATGCATGATATGTAGGCTAGCAAAGGTAAGATCTGCCATTGCATAGGGATAGTGTGCTGAATAAGTTGCCATCTTCAAAAGTTCTCTGAGTAGGAAACCACTGTAGGTAATTGAGGCATTGAGCTCCCACAGCATTTGTTCCCTGATGTACGGATGTTGGGTGGTACTTAGTTGCCTGTGTCTTGAACTAGGTGAATCACTACATTTGCCTCTCACAACAAAGTTAAGTGGATCAATGTTTTAAATGTAAAAACATTGGGGCATATTACTAAGGTCCGGCGATAATTATCGCTCAGCGCGCTTAGCGCGAGGATAATTATCGCCGGACTAACGCTGAATTTTATCACTGAGATAGCGTGCTATCAGCAACGCTCATCTCAACAGTGATAAAATTGCAAGCGCTAACTGCCAAATGTGCGATTATCGCTGGAAATCCAGCGATAATCACACAACTTTGGCGATAGCTTGCTGATAGGGCAGGACAGACTCAGCCATGATATCCACCTTCCATTGGATATCATGGCTAAGTCATACTGAGAGCAGGCGTTAGAAAAGTAGCGCTAACCGCGGTTAGCGCTACTTCTCTAATCGCTCTGCATGTTCGCCTGCAGCTTGATAATAGGAGAAATGTCGGTTAGCGACATTTCTCCTGTTATCCTGGGAAGGAACGCCCACTTTGCATCTCATTAGAGATGCAGAGCGAGGCGTAGGGAAAACGGGTGCTAACATGCGTTAATGCATGTTAGCACCCGCCTTGGTAATAGGGCGGTAATATTATCTCCGCTTTTGTGGCTCTTTAAGCCAAAAAAGCGGAGATAATGGCCCTTGCTAATATGACCCATTGTACTTTGTGTAGGACTGGTTTGTGTATGTACTTTGATGAGAATTTGACAGTTCATCAATGTAGTGTACCATTTTTCTTTAAGTCAATGTATATGAGCCATTTGTGCATATTTACAGCAACAGTGGCGTAGGCCAGCATTAGGGCAAGAAAGCTAATGCTGCATTACCTCACTATGGAAGCACAGGGATGTGCGGTAGTTCAGATATTACAGCGCTGCACTGTTTTCCCCCATGGACGTGTGTAACATATCAATTCTTAGCGCAAATGCGGCCACACTTGCGCCATAATGCAAGGGTGCCTGCCTAGGGTAAATGTAGGATCAGGTGCTGTAAGGTGCCCCTTCATGCACATACATTGACAGTCATGGTGTTTTGCTGTCTGGATGTGTCCAGCAAAATGCTGCACAACTATGTATATGAACAAAACTTTTATTTACACACATTTCTCCTTGTTCTGAGACATTTGTACATCATCCTTGGACATATGATGAATGATCTATCTTCCATTGTGTTTTGGCTGAACACCCATCACAAAACCCATGGTCAACCACATTGACACTAAGTAGAGGGTCAAAGTGTGCCTCATTAGTAGGGCAAGGTTAGGCCACTTCAAGTGACTTTACGCTGACTTGATTATTGATCCAAGGCCCTATCAACACATGAACATTAGGAAAAGTGACGTTCCAGTGGCAATGGTGCCTTGGAGATCTGCCTCATTGTGTCCTTCAGACATGTTCTGTCATCTCACTGCCTATCAGGGACAGACTCAGCAGACCACAATTTGGTTAATGTCTCCTGTATTTGTTGTACTGGCTACAGTGCTTAGGCATTGTTGATACCTCTCCAATTTGATGGTCACAGACAACACACATCAGGCCAATTTAAATGCATTTATTTACATGTGCGATTTAGAAATTGTCAGACTGGACCGGATATCTTGCAAACAACTCCCAAATTGTGTACATAGCCAGGGGATGGCCAGATAGAGTCTTTGTGGGGGAACATATCATATGACATGTCGAGCAATCAGGAATCTTCAGTCAGGAGGATGATTGCAATGTCACTGAGGATCAATGGCCACATTGACAGTCCATAAAATGTCCAAGGTGAACGTAGCATGGTCAATATGAGGACAGTGTCTGGTGATGTTCCGAGGCATGATGGTAAGCACAGGGCTAAGCAGAAACTGACCGGTTGACACAGATGAATGCTGCCGTTGGCTTCTCCTTATGAGAAATGCTTCATCCACATCTTCCTCCTCTGATGTGTGTGATGCCTCCCGTGAGGGTGATGTTGGATCAGCAGCAGGCCAGGGAGATACAGACACATCAGGAGCAGAAGATGTGGATGCTGTAGATGCAACCGCATTCATCTGTGCCAGCAGATGAGGCATCACTGCAGCAAGGATGAGCTGCGGGGCTTGCAGGACTCCAGCAACGTCACGGTGGTAGGCAGCCATGGCAGCCAAGTGGGAATCCTGCTTCCATTCCATGTTCTTCAAAATCTTCCTCATTGTCCCCAACTCTTTGGCCACATCGCTGGTGCCACTTTGGCAGGAAAGTTATTGTTGCCTCTGCGTCATGACACCAGTGATGTCAGCCAGGGACTGCTGGAGGCCACGGAGCGGACTGTATGTGCCTCTGATGGCAGGTGAGTGGTCCCTATTAGGACTGAGGCACCCATGGATCCCTTCGAATTTGGCTGCCAGGCTCTCCAACCCCGCCCGCACCTGGTCTGCCATCTCACGCTGGACTCCTACCGCACTACGTTGAAATTGTATCAGTGGGTCCTCAGAGTCCTTGTTTGTGGCTGTGGTGGTAGTAGGTGCCTGCTGGATGTTTGGCGTGGCATGTCGAGACACAACGACACTGCTGGATCTCACAGGGTCAGAGATGGGCTGCCTATGGAGTTGAGCAGCTCTTGGAGGGTGTCCTGGTCGATGGTTGTGAGTTTTTCCTCCACATCGTCATCATCATTGAAGAGTGGGACAGGCTGCTGAGCAGGAGGTGTGGTTTCATCCTCTGCAATGTAAACGGCAGATACTGTTGTATGTGTCTGTTACATGTTACCATGTTTTTTTACATTTGACAATCAGAGTGCTTGACACTTTCCATTCTCCTGTGTCACATTGTACACCTGTGACACACAGTTTTGTGTACCAATGTACCAGGTCCATGAATGTTACGTTTAGAATGTTTATTGATTTGAACAGTTTCCCTGTATGCCAACAGTGAGTGTCATGTTTATAAGCCCCTACTGCCACTGATACGTCATCTATTCAGGCCTTCCCGAAGTGCTTATTGCTTCACCTTATTTACTATGCAGCATTAAGCTACGTCACGTGGATTAATACCGCACTGGGGATTAGGCACCCTTCCACACTCCAGTTTCTGTATAATTGTTGGTCACTTAGTTTTGAGGTGGACATTCCACTGAACCCCCCCTTGGTGTTGCCACTGCCACCTATTTACAAGTTTGGCATAAGGATGAGGCCTTCCCCTGCTCGAGCTTGGCTCAGCAGCAGGAGGGCAGAAATGTTTCTCAGGTTGGCAACAGCCCTAGCTTGCTGTCCTGTTCTGGAAGACTGGTACCGGGAGCACTCCCGGAAGAGATTTACAGGGTCAAAGTTGGTATCAGTACCAGCCACAAAAAAAGCTTCATGGGGTGGAAGAAGCTTTATAGCTGGTGTAGCAAGAGCCTGGAATGATCTCCCCTTTTACTTGAGAAACTCCACTGATCTACTAATTTTTAGGAAGCAACTGAAAACATGGCTTTTTAACTTATAACTCGTGTCTATATCTTGATGCCCAGAGGAAAGCAGTTAGTGCCAGGACACCCTTGGGTAACCGTTTCGCTTTAGAAATACCAATAACATAACATAACAAAACAGTGCATGGAATCATACCTCCCACACCGTTTATGGTGTGGGGGTATGATGCCAACATGTTTGATACCAAACATGACAGGGTCCGTTACAGCCAGTTTAGAGATGGTCATCCGTAATGACACATGGCCCCTCTATGTATCGTAAGGCTGATACGCTTACAACCCGGGAGAATGGACTCCGAAGGTTGTAGGGGTGTCCTGCTCATGCAGGGACACCCTCACACTTAGAACGGAGCACCCTGCTTTTGAGACTGAAAGGCCTAGCAGAGGGGTGACTTAGAGGTTTCAAGTGCAGTGTGGTTAGATATGAGGAAACATATCTGTCGTGAGAGGTGTAAGCACCCACTCACACAAGCTGCAATATCAGGCCTGTAGTCAGAGTTTGGAGGGTCCCTTTTTGTTTGGCATAATACATGCTGCAGCCCATGGGGTCCCCTGGTGTACCTAGGTACCATATACTAGGGACTTACTAGGGTACACCAGCAGCCAATTAGGAATGTACCAAGGTAAATCACAATCCTATGCACACGCATCAATTGACATTTCAATCATATGGCAGTAATTGCACAAAACAAGACGACGAGTAGATTTGGGTTTGTTTCTTTTCTTTGTCTTTTAATTTAGGCCCAGCCAACACGTGTTTCGTCGTTCGGCGGTAACGCCGCGACTTCTTCAGGGCTGTCTGGCTCGTTGAGAGCTTGTTTCTTATCTCCTCTCCGCCGGTTCTACTTCCGACCCGGCTGGTCAAATTATTAGTTTGTCCGTCTGTGTATCAGCCTGTTGCTTCCAATAAGGCTGTATTCTTTAAAGCGAGTACGCTCCTCTTATTTCCTCCTTCCTGCGCCCCTGTGGATATCTGCACCAAAACCGGAAGCTTCCGGCTGGGCCTAAAGAATTAAAAGACAAAGAAAAGAAACAAACCCAAATCTACTCATCGTCTTGTTTTGTGCAATTACTGCCATATGATTGAAATGTCAATTGATGCGTGTGCATAGGATTGTGATTTAGTTTGACTTTCACGCTAGGGTTGAGGATTGGAGGGTTCAGGGTGATTCCCCTCCCATAGAGCACCGCAAGTGAGCTGAGGTGTATGCTTAAAAGCAAGACGTAAATTTGCGAGCGCCAAGGAGTGCCTAGTTTTAATTCACCCTAGCACGAGATTAAACCTGATGTACCAAGGTACTCACTGTAGCCAATTTAGGGAGGAAGCACAGTGACTGGGGTCCTGATTAGCAGGATCCCAGTCAGACTAGTCACAAAAACAGTATGACACCAGCAAAAAGTGGGGGTAACCATGAAAGCAGATCCTGATTTCCTACAGACATGGTGCCCAACAACTTAAAGTGTTCAAGCCAGCATGTGTCTACAAACACGGGACTGGGCCAGAGTAAAGATGTGCCTGTCCTCCCCTTCTGTTTCCCACAGCAGTGACAATGATGACTTGATGCAAGCAGGAGGACATGTGACTTTGAGGTATGCTTCTGGGATTGGTGCATTGTTGCACAGCAGACCTTTGTTGAACAGCACAGGGGTGAGCACATGGATGATACGTACTGTAGTGTACATAGTCCTTCGATGCATTTGTTACTAGATGAATCATTACAGACATCAGAAGCTATGCAATTTTTCCCAGCCACATTTGACTTCACCTAAGACCCATGTTCCACACATATCTATATGTGTCATTGACCTCCAAACCATGGACCATGAATACAATGACATACTGCCAACTGAACATCATATTAAGCAACTTTCATGTGGATAAATGAATTTTGTGGAATAATAGCAAGGCAGCGTGTAGCCAAATAACATGCATTATTGCAACATTGTGAATGAGGCCCCTTCTCACCCTTCACTTACCATGATAGGAATGGGGAATGTGTGGTTCAATGAGCATTGCATACACAACAGGCATGTAGATATTTAATGAATCCATTCCTACAATGGTGGTGCAGTAAACAATACTTAAAATTGCAGTGCACTTGTGCAAACATTGAAAGCACCTTGCACCTCCAGTATGAAATTTATAATCATTATGGAATGTTCCCATCAACAATGCAAGGTGCTTGCAAGAGATGTGCTGCTTTTCATGTGAACAACAAGGGTGAGTCACCTTCAAATAGTTCTATCCAACATTTTGAAATGTGGTTAGTGTGCTGCATTCACCTGCACACATCAGACCAGCAGGTAAGCAAATAATATTGACTGTGGCATATTTCAAAGCCACTATCACAACAGGACCATCACTCTTTTGGACTTTACTGGTTGAAGCCATGCTTCGCAATATTTACTAGACAGTGTTGACCCACCTGATGTGGCTTGGCAACACCTTGTAAATGTGGCACACTTTCACACTCTACTTGGTGGCATATCTACAAGGCTGTGACAGACCGCAGTGTTAGCCTTCTTGGCTTGACACCATGTTCAGCAACTTCTGACACGCAGGTCTGAACCGTATTTACAACAATACAGTGCAGTATGGCATTTCACCCAGCACTGCAACAAAATGTAGCTGCCTAGAGCAAACGCAGACACTCTTGCACCATTGTGCAAAAGTGCCTGCGTTGGCGCTGAGCAGCTACATTTATCACCAGTGCATGGTGAAACACAGGACTGGGCTGTATTGTTGTACATGCAGCACAGCCCTGCGTTTCAGGAGTGGCGGAGCACTACATTATGCCAAGGAAACTGATGCCGCACTGCGCCTCTTTTATTGTAAATATGCCCCAGAGTTATAAGACACATGATTGGTCAGTTGACATTGTATGCATGCATGTGTGCTTGATTACAAGTCCCTTACGCTACCATTATATGACTTTCAGTGTATTTGTTAATGATACCAGCAGCCCAAGGGACATGTGAATGTACCCCCAAGTACATATGTAGCTGGCATTTGATTTGCACAGAGAGTGGGTGGACACTGAGACATAGGTAGATGGACGGAAAAAACATTACCCCCCTGTGAGAAGTTGGCCTGGTATATGCTGTTCACTAATTAAAGTGGACACCTTGCACCAGAACAATTTGACTCTTATGGTAGATAGGTTTAAGACAACCTTTATAGAAAGCTATCCTAGTGGTAGCTGTGGAGAGCAGCCTTCAGGCTAAGTCTTGAAGGAATGTAAAGCAGCTTGTTTTACCACACAATCTCTTGAATCACCAAATGAAAAGACACCACACAGGTATATATATCAAATATATATGTATTTATTAATAAACACTCTCTACTAATCTCTTTATGAGATTAGAGGATAGGAACATATGTACAAGTCAAATATTATCAGGATAAGTTTAGCACAATTGAATATTACAATCTTAGTTTGCTAGACCTAGGTCTAGGGCATCTAGAATCGAGGGACCCCCAAGAACCACCCCAGGTAGTTGTAGGAGACCCACAGGGGACGGACGCAGTGACCTGGCACCGATGCGAATCCTGTACGAGTCTATGCGCTCAGACGCGATTGAGATATCAATGTTCAAGGTCCCTTGCGTGTTCGAGGCGAACACACCGATCGGACTCAGTACGAGTCGAAGGATTCGGTCTACAGATAGGATTTGCAAGGGAGTCGGACGCGGTGTGTCTACCACAGACGCGAACCAGGTACGAGTCAGTGCGAGAATCGCATGGGGAAAGTAAGAGTTTTAGGATACTTCTGGTGAACCTACAAGCAAGTCACTTACAGGGTAAGTAGTTCAAGGGCCCACACCCACAGGAGCACCGTAGTGCTGGAGTTACCTCACCCAGGGAAGCCGGGTGCACAGGTGTCCTTTGGTGTCGGGTCGCGGCGTCGTTTTCAATGGCGAACAAAGAAGACTTGCTGCTTGTGATGGTGTGAAGAAGTGTCTGGTGGAATCCAAGCCTGGATTCGGTGGAAGGATGACCTGAAAGCAGAGGGGACAGTGTTCAAAGTCACTTGGCAGTGACTCGGGGCAAGGAAGATGAATGCTCACCGTCGTCGCAGGGTTCAGGTCGTTCACAGTTGCCTTGACTCTTCAGCCACGAGGTCCAGGAGGCGTCGACGATGACCAGAAGCTGGATTCGGCGTGTCCCACGATGTCTGCGGCTTACTGCGGTGTCGGCAACTCGATCGGAGCCAACAAGCCTTGGTAACCGCAAGTCTCGGGGAAAGTGTGAAGAGGCGATGGCGCAGACCAGCAAGGTCTGTGGAACTCACCCAGCGAGGGTAAGTCAGGGCAGGCCTGGAGCAACCAGGGGAGCCCTTTGGTTTCTTTGGAAAGTCTTCTGGGGACCCACAAGCCGGCTGGCAAGGGGTCGCGAAGACGCCTCGGGAGGATTCTCTCACAGGGGCCCACGGTCACTCGGGACATGGTAGGCCGCTGATCTTAGGGAGGATTCCTGCTGGAGGCTGGGACCACACGTGGTCCAAAGCACAAGTTCGTGGAACGTTGTGAGGGGTTGCACTCGACAATAGTGCACGGTACCCAGGGGTCGCGGTTCCTCGTTACTCTTGGGGTCCACTGGCCTCAGCTTCGCTGGGGACTCACGATGGCCTTTGAGAAGTCAGGAAATCCACTTCTTGGGCTGCAGGGACTTCGGACTCCGGCGGGAGCGGCGTAGTTTGCGACCGTCGTTTGTAGTTTTTGGTGCCTGCCAAGCAGGGGAGTCACTCCTTGACTCCAAGGGAGATTCTTCTGTCTTCCAAAGGTAGTGGAACGTCGAAGGTCCGGGATTCTTCTTGTAGAGCGTCGTCCAGGGAAATCTAAGGTGCAATGCACAGGTTCCCCCTCTTATACTAAAAGGAGGGGAGGGACCAGCTCTATGACCCTACCTATGGGAGGGTCAGGGGAGTGGGTGGCTACACCCACTTCCCTTTGTCCAGTTTCGTGCCAGAGCAGGGACAGGTAGCCCCTGAGCCGGTTTGAACTGGCATATGCACAGAGGAGCCTTCTGCTCCCCCAGTGCAGGACTTCAAAGCACTCTAAGAGTGCACCCACCCAGCCCCAATACACTAAACCCTGTCTGGGAGGTGGTCACACCCCTTGGGACAGGATATCTATTGTTGGGCTCCCTCCACTGCGAGTGTTGGTCATCAGCAGGAGGGCAGCCCAGTGTCTGTGACTGGTGGCATCCATTTTGTGATGCCAGGGCTCTGTCGGATTCTACAGCGTTTCCAAAGTAGGTACATGTCTATCCCTCTAGAAGGGGTGGAATGCTACCCCCGCCGCCAGGACTGGCGGGGGGGGGTAGTATTCCAAGGTGTTTGACACCAAACACGACATGTTTCGATGCAGCCATTCCAAAGTTAGCATTTTACCGCGAGGATATAATGCACTTAAAAGTATATGGTTTAACCGCATCCACAAACAGCACCAGAGAATGGACCCTGAGAGCTGCAGAGGGGCCCTGCTCAGGCAGAGGCACCCCCTCACATAGAAGCCAAGCACCCTGCCCTCAGGATTGATAGGGCCTGCCTTAGGGGTGACTGATAGGGTTATATGTGTGTGTAGGAGAGATATAGGGAACCTATATCTCAGTGAGGGGTGCTAGCACTTCCTCACTCAGGCTGCAGTAGCAGGCCTGTGGTGTCAGATTTAGTCTGTGTTGGGATCACTGATCTCGTGCCACATTCTTGGATTCTTTTCTTCCGTTCCCTGCGTGGAACATGGAATGCTGTGGCACTGGCAGTTGCTGCCGGGATGCTGTGTGATCGGACGCATTAAAGAAGAAGCCAAGAAACCTTACCCCGTGTCGTCTTCCTTTCATTGGCGACGAGTTGTCCGTTCCACAGTCTTCCCCACCGTCTTTTCCTCGACATCGTGTTGTTCCGTCGTCTTCCTCTGACCCAAGTCTCCTGAGCCTTGTGAGGAAAATCGCTCGAGCGCCATTGAAGTGCCCTCGGTGAACACCCGGATGTTCGGAGTTGGTTGCCCTGCAAGTCGCATCTCCACTGAAGGTTCCGGTGAGATTTTGGAGAATTTTGGGGTATTTCTTGCAGAGTGGAGGAGTGTGCATGGTGACGGCCAGCGCGTGTACCGGCACGCGTCACCCTGACGCACATCTCTGTCCTACCGAGAGCTACTGTTCCCAGGGCAATCAGCGCATGTGTCAGCACGCATTGCGTGAGACGTCACGCGTTGCTAGGGAGCTCTCGTTGTTGTGGCAACCGGCGCGCATACCGGCGCGCGCCACATTGCTGGATTAAGCTCCGACGCGCTTACAGGCGCGTGACACATCGGCAAATTGAAGCTTCGGTAATGGCAATCTGCGCATAAATCAAGCGCGTGTCAGTTTCCTCTTGTTGAAGCTTCAGTTCTCTTGCCCGGCACAAGTTAAAGTGCTTTCTTGTTGTGGGGCAAGCTGCATTTGACGAATCAAATGGTTTAAGGACAACCAGTGACACAAAGCTGTAGCTTTAAAGGAACATTGGAAAAGGGATGGTGTACTTCTAATTTACAATATATACAGTGGCTCTTGCAGTTTGTAAAACTGCAAACTCAACGGTGACACGCCCTCTTTGTGATCATCCTGGTGCATGCATTCATCGTAAAAGTGACAGACATACTCAGTCAGCGTGTCATGTACTGTGGCAACACTCTCTCCATGGGCATGTCGGTGATGTGCACACCTGGTTCTCTTTAAAATACATTTTTGTGGCGTTTTCATTTATCTATTCAGTTCTATCCTGCAACATAAATTCTTGTTGTGGTGACTTGTGGCAGCAACTCACCCACGCAAGATTACTCTATGGATCGTGTAATTGCACCACCTCCCTTTTTACAGTCACCCGGTACTCCTCCTGCCATTTGGCAACAGTGGAAAGAAACATTTGATGCCTATCTTGAGGCGATTGATGGAGATACCTTCACGTCAAAGAAAAAAAAAGCTTTACTAGTATACAATTTGGGTGCTGAGGGAAGAAGTATTTTGAAGACCTTACCCCTAGAACTCGTAAGAACATGTGTCAGTAGTGGTGAAGAAGGTGATTCTTTAATTGTTGATGATTATGCCTCTCTTATTAAAACTTTGGATAAGAGATTCAATCCCAAGAGAAATATTGTGCTGGAGCGTCACAAGTTTTTGCAACGTGCTCAAATCCCTGGCGAATCTTTTGATGATTTTGTAGCTGCCCTCAGAACCCTAGCTGTCACTTGTAATTATAGGGAGTTCAGAGACGAAATTATCCGGGATCAGTTAATTGAGCGCACTTGCAATAAAAAGATTCAGGAGAAACTTTTAACTTCCGAAGACCCTGATCTAGAAACTGCTCTCATTTTGGCTAGAAGCATTGAGCATTCCCAACTATGCATGAAAGAAATGAGTGGAGCATCCAACGAAGTCAAATTAGTCAGCACCAAACCCACAAGTAGACCCACTAAAGGGAGCAACACAAACATACCCAGCACTTCTTCATCTGCATCCTCTTTGCCTAAACCTAAATTTGAAAGATCTGAAAAATCTGACCTCTCCTGTTACCGATGTGGTAGCAGATCTCATCTGGGCAATTTTAAGTTTTGTTTTGCTATTAATCAAACTTGCTTCAAATGTGGTAAGAAGGGACATTTGGCACGTATGTGCAAGGCTACTGTTGCACATAAGGGACAGACAAGAACTGTGAACGCTTTTGAAGAAGATAATGTTAACTATGGGAATGATAATGGAAGTTATGAATTGTTGATGTTGTCTTCTTCCTCTACTCAACTGGATGGTGTGGTGGAAATTGCCTCCATTGTTGAACCGCACAAAAGAAAATCCCCTGCGTGTGTCATAAGTTTAAACGGAAGTGGTATAAAGTTTTTGGCTGATTCTGGTTCTCCTTTTACCCTCATCAATGCCAAAGACTTTGAGAGATTGGGCAACATTCCTGTTGTTCAGTCTAATATAAAGATCTTTGCTTATGGTGGTAAAAGAGTAGAGGTGCTTGGCAAGTTTGAGGGCAAGTTGGAATTCAAAGGGGATTCAACGCTAAGTATTATTTACATTGTAAAGGAAGGTGCGAATTTATTGGGATGGGAGGAACTGGGTGAGCTGGGGATCATCCTAGATCCCAACCATCCGGACATGGTTTTATCGAAATACGAAGCCAAACAATTTTACTCCAATCTTCCTGAGGTTACCCCTGTGCATAAGGTTACTGCAGAATTGTTATCCAAGTGTGAGTGGATTCAAAGGTACCCAGAGATTTTCAACGGTGAATTGGGTAAACTCAAAGGTTTTCAGCACCGCATTGTTTTAAAGGAGGGTGCAAAAGCTGTTGCACATAAAGTGCGCAAAGTACCTCTGAGTATGCGTGGTGAGCTCAAACAGGAACTTGAGCGTTTGTGTTCCGTGGGTGTAATTGAGCCCATTGAGGGGTCTAAATGGTTGTCCCCCATCGTTTTGGCGCGCAAGGCTGACAAGTCTCTCAGAATGTGTGTGGACTTGCGCGACCTAAATTCTTGCATATGGGAGGACCGCCAACCCCTGCCCAACATAAATGAAATGTTGTCTACTCTAGAGGGTGTAAAGTATTTTTCTTCTCTGGATATTTCCTCTGCTTACCATCAAATAGAATTGTGCATGGACTCGAGACATCTCACGTCCTTTGTGACACCGGAAGGTGCATTTCGTTACGTACGCATGCCGTTTGGTTTGGCATCGGCTTCTGCAGTGTTCCAGCGTCTCATGGGAAGCTTGTTTAAGAAAAGAACACTGCAGGAGTCGTGTTTTTCCAAGATGATATTTTGATTCATGGTAAAACAGAATTAGAGCACAATTCCAGAGTCAAGGAGGTTTTGGACATAGTCAAATCTAGTGGTTTAACACTAAGGAAAGACAAGTGTAAATTTTTGCAAGATGGTGTGGACTATCTTAGACACCACATTTCTGAGAAAGGAGTTGAACCCAAAGTTAAACTTCTTGATGCCATTCAAAATGCACCTGAACCACAAAATAAAGACCAGCTTCGTTCCTTTCTTGGCTTAGTGGAGTATTATGCTAAATTTGTGGCTAACTTCTCTGATAGGACAGTGTGTTTGCGTGAACTCCTAAGGAAGAATGTGAAGTATGTATGGTCAGACCAATGTGCTTGTGACTTCAAGTTGTTGAAAGAAGCAATTGTGCAGGCACGCCCACTCAAGTTATTTAATATCAATGATCGCTGCATTGTTACCACCGATGCGAGCAATGTGGGTCTTGGCGTTGTTCTTATGCAGAAAAGATCTGACAATAGGGAGGAGACCATTGCCTTTGCTTCTAGAGCACTTCGTGGAGCGGAGAGCACTTATTCCACTATTGAGAAGGAAGCCCTGGCTCTGTGGTGGGGTGTACAGTATTTTCGCAATTTTTTATGGGGGAATGAGTTTGTTCTGAGGACTGACCATAAACCACTGGTAGATCTTTTCACCACCAGGGGTGGTGGCAGAGCCACCCACGCATAGCTAAGTGGCAGTATAGGTTGAATGAATTTAATTATCGTTTGGAGTACGTGCCAGGAGTGAAGAACCACGTTGCTGATTGCCTATCTAGGCTACCACTGTCTGAATCTGTTTTTGACTTTGTGGATGAGGATTTGGAAATGGTGTGTGCTGTTAGTGGGGTAGCTGACACAGGAGCTGCTCTGTCGGAAATTGATTGGAAATTGGCTTTGTCTGAAGATAGCGAGATTAGGAAGGTAATGGATTTTGTGGTTCCTGGCTGGCCCAACAACTCTGATTTGATTCCTGAACTGATTCCCTTCAAGAGAATATGTGACGAGTTGTCCCTTGTTGATGGGATTCTGCGTAGAGGTGGTTTGTTGGTTGTGCCTGTGACTATGCGCAAGAAGGTTTTGGATCTGGCCCATGAAGGTCATTTGGGCATTCGTGCCATGAAGCGGAGGGTTCGGGAAGATTTCTGGTGGCCGGGAGTTGATAGGTCTATTGAACACTGTGTTCGTGATTGTGGTGCGTGTGTCTTGAGTGACAAAACTCAAGTAACCTATCCCTCTCCTATCAAACCCATAGTTGTGGAAAACTCACCCTGGTGTAAGTTGGCCTTCGATATTGCTGGTCCTTTTGGGGGTATGGGTAGTTCTCCCAAATACGCTTTGGTGCTGATCGACTATATGTCTAAGTGGCCAGAAGTCAGGTTTGTGGACGGTATAAATTCTGCAACGGTCATTAATTTCTTCAAGGATGTTTTTCTTCGGGAGGGTTTTCCAGAGGAGTTAGTGACTGATAACGGGACTCAGTTGGTATCAGTGGAAATGCAGGAATTTCTGAAAGTGCATGGCATCAAGCATATCCTCACCTCTCTCTATCATCCTTGCAGTAACGGTTTAGTTGAACCTTTAACCGTGTGATCAAGGATCAGCTACAGTTAGCTTTCGTCAACGGTTTGCACTGGAAGGAGGCGGTTTCCAACATGTTGTGGGCAATGAGAATCACCCCACATTCAAGTACTGGGGTGTCTCCTTTCACCTTGCTAAGGGGTAGGATTGCAGGTTCTAAGCTTAACAAAGATTGGATGTCAAGGAAGGAAGTGGATTTGCAGAGGCTGGGCATGGTAGCTGATGTCAGGGCTGCCGCACAAGCCAGGTATGCCTCAGATTGTGCCAGGGCATCTCCAGTACGTCAGGGAGACTGGGTGAGAATCAAGAAACCTGTTCTCGTTCGCAAGGGATTCTCTCGGTTTTCCGATCCAGTCAGAGTGAGAGAAGTAAGAGAGCATGTTGTAGCGTTGGAGAATGGGAAGATCTGGAACAAGTGTGCTGTCTCAGTGGTGCCGGAGTCAAAAGCTGAGTTTGTGAAAGGAAAACTTGGGGTTTACACTCCTTGCACGACTCCGCCTCTCATGGGGGAAAGTCCAAAGGTTTCTGTTCCTGTCAGGGAGGTTGTTCCCTGAGCAAGCTCTTCTAGGTCAAGGGTTGTTCCCTCTAGATTCCGGGACTATGTCAGGTATTGAACATTCTCGATTTATTTTTACCTGTCACCTGTATATCTAATTTGTTTTGTTTTTATGTTGATAAAAATGTTCTCATCATTCTCTTGTTTTGTATGTGAAGGAAGGGGGGTGTGTTGGGATCACTGCTCTCGTGCCACATTCTTGGATTCTTTTCTTCCGTTCCCTGCGTGGAACATGGAATGCTGTGGCACTGGCAGTTGCTGCCGGGATGCTGTGTGATCGGACGCATTAAAGAAGAAGACAAGAAACCTTACCCCGTGTCGTCTTCCTTTCAGTCTGCTTCCCAGGGGTGGCATAATACATGCTGCAGCCCCTGGTAGGCCTGTGGAGTACCTATGCCCTTGGTACCTAGGGTACCATATACTAGGGACTCATAAGGTGCCACAGTATCCAATCACTAGTGCACCCAGAGTGCACTCCAAATCGTTTAGAGAGAACAGAGAGGCTGGGGCCCTAATTAGCAGGGTCCCAGCCTGACTATAGCCAGAAACCAGTGTAAACATCAGAAAAAAAGTGGGGGCAACATAAGAGGCAGATCCTACTCTCCTACACAACCCCCCAAACGCAGGGACACTAAACTAACCTTGACCAGTTGAGTCTTCGTGTTCAAAGTGGAAATACCTTGAGAGTCCATCTGCATTGGCATGTTGGGTCCCAGGTCTATGTTCCACTGTATAGTCCATCCCCAGTAGGGAAATGGACCACCTCAAAAGTTTTGGGTTTTCTCCTTTCATTTGTTTAAGCCATAGGAGGGGCTTGTGGTCGGTCTGAACTATGAAGTGAGTACCAAACAAGTATGGCCTCAGCTTCTTCAGGGCCCATACCACAGCAAAGGCCTCCCTCTCTATAGCTGACCAACGTTTCTCTCTAGGGGTCAGCCTTCTGCTAATAAAAGCTACTGGCTGGTCTTGACCTTCATCATTCAGTTGAGACAGTACAGCTCCCACACCCAGCTCAGAAGCATCTGTTTGGACAATGAACTTTTGGTGTAGTCTGGACTCTGTAAGATGGGGGCAGTGCACATTGCCTGCTTTAGGTCTTCAAATGCCTTTTGACAGCTAGCTGTCCACTGAACCTTTTTGGCATTTTCTTTGAGGTCAGATCATTCAAGGGGGTCACTATAGATCCATATCCCTTGACAAACCTCCTATAGTACCCAGATAGGCCTAAGAAGGCTCTCACCTGTGTCTGGGTGGTTGGAGCAACCCATTCCATTATGGTCTGGATCTTGCTCTGTAAAGGCTGAACCTGGCCTCCACCTACAAGGTGGCCCAGGTACACAACCTGACTCTGCCCTATCTGGCACTTAGTGGCCTTGATAGTGAGGCCTGCCTTTTGCAGGGCCTCCAAAACATTCCTGAGGTGGACCAGGTGATCCTGCCAGGAGGAACTAAAGACAGCAATATCATCTAGATAAGCTGAGCAATAAGTTTCCAACCCTGTCAGAACTTTATTCACCAACCTCTGAAAAGTGGCAGGTGCATTTTTCAATCCAAAGGAAGGGCATCACCACAAAGTGGTAGTGCCCACCAGGGGTCGAAAATGCTGTCTTGGCTTTTGCATCATCAGCTAATCTGATCTGCCAGTAGCCAGCTGTTAGGTCAAACGTGCTTAGATACTTGGCTGAGGCCAAAGTATCAATCAGCTCATCTGCCCTTGGTATGGGATAGGCATCAGTCCTAGTGACTGCATTGAGGCCTCTGTAGTCTACACAAAACTTCATTTCTTTCTTACCACCCTGGGTATGAGGCTTGGGTACCAGGACTACTGGACTAGCCCAAGGGCTATCTGAAGGCTCAATTACACCTAGCTCCAACATTTTCTGGACTTTAGTCCTGATACAGTCCCTGACATGGTCAGGTTGCCTGTAGATTTTATTCTTGACAGGCAGACTGTCTCCAGTGTCCACCTCGTGGGTGCACCAGGAAGTCTGACTAGGGGTCAGGCTAAACATATGTCTAAACTGTTGCAGAACTTGTCTGCACTCAGTTTGCTGATGGTCAGTGAGGCTGCTTGCCAAAGCAACACCATCTACTGACCCATCATCAGGGTTCTGAGAGAGCAGGTCGGGGAGAGGGTCACTCTCCTCCTCCTGGTCCTCATCAGTTGCCATGAGCAAGCCCATGTCAGCCCTGTCAACATATGGCTTTAATCTGTTGACATGGAGCACCCTCAGGGGGCTCCTGGGAGTTCCAAGATTCACCAGGTAGGTGACTTCTCCCTTCTGTTCAACTATTGTATGGGGGCCACTCCACTTGTCCTGGAAGGCTGCTGGGGCCACAGGCTCCAACACCCACACTTTCTGTCGTGGCTGGTATACAGTCAGTACAGCCTTTTGGTCATGCCAAGCTTTTTGTAATTCTTGGCTGGCCTCCAGGTTTTTGGTTGCCTTTTTCATGTACTCTGCCATCCGGGAGCGGAGACCAAGTACATAGTCCATCACATCTTGTTTGGGGGCTTGAGAGGTAACTCCCAGCCCTCTTTTACCAAACACAGTGGACCTCTCACAGGATGCCCAAACAGAAGCTCAAATGGGCTGTAGCCACCCCCTTCTGTGGAACCTCTCTGTAGGCAAACAACAGGCAAGGAAGAAGAAGGTCCCATTTCCGCCTAAGCTTCTCTGGGAGTCCTTTAATCATTCCTTTCAAGGTTTTGTTGAAGCGTTCAACTAAACCATTGCATTGTGGGTGATAGGGGGTGGTGAACTTGTAAGTTACACCACACTCCTTCCACATTGCTTTTAGTTACCCTGACATGAAGTTGGTACCTCTGTCAGAAATGACCTCCTTTGGAAAACCCACTCTGGAGAAGACTCCAATGAGGGCTCTTGCCACCACAGGGGCTGTGGTGGTCCTCAGAGGAATTGCTTCTGGGTACCTGGTGGCATGATCCACTACCACCAGGATAAACCTGTGCCCAGATGCAGTTTGAGGGTCAAGGGGACCAACAATGTCAATCCCTACCCTTTCAAAGGGTACCCCCACCACTGGTAGTGGTATCAGGGGGCCTTTGTTGTGCCACCTGCCTTACCACTGGCTTGGCATGTGACACAGGAGCGACAAAACTCCTTTGTGTCCTCTGACATATGTGGCCAATGAAAATGTGGAACAAGCCTGTCCCAGGTCTTGTTTTGGCCCAAGTGTCCTGCTAAAGGGATATCATGTGCTAAGGTCAAGAGGAACCCCTAAACTTCTGAGGTATTACCAACCTCCTGGTGGCTCCAGGGGCTGGGTCTCTACCTTCAGAATATAGGAGTCCCTCATCCCAATAAACTTTATGGGACCCACTAGCACTCCCAGCAGCCTCAGCAGCAGCCTGCTGTCTGAGGGGTTCAAGCGAGGGGCAGCACTGTTGCTCCTTCCTCAGATCTTCCCTAGAAGGGCCCCCTGCCCCCAAGAACTCAACCTGATCAGGCTCAAGTCCCTCTGGGGCAGTTCCTTCTTCAGGATCTGCTTCACCTCCCTCTGGGGGTGAATCCGTGATCTGAGACAGAGGGGAAGGCACTGCCTTTACCCTACTGCTCCTCCTCTTGGGAAGCATCTGGTCCATTGTTCCAGGATCCAGAGCTGGTTCAGTGTCATGCATTCTTGCTTGTGACCTGGTCACAGCAAATACCTCTGCAGGGATGCCCAACATCTCAGCATGAGTCCAGAACTCTACTTCAGACCAGGCTGAAGTCTCTAGATCATTGCCCAATAGACATTCGACAGGGAGGTCTGCACTGACTACAACCTTCTTAAGGCCAGTTACCCCTCCCCAGGAGAAATTCACAACTGCCAGACTATGGTTGGTCTTGGTGTTGCTTGCATTGGTCACCTGGTACATTTCGCCCAGGATGATCTGTCCAGGGTCCACAAGATCCTCTGCCACCATGGTGACACTAGCACCTGTGTCCCTAAATGCCAAAGCATGTTTGCCATTTATTACAGGCTGCTGTTTGTATTTGCCCAGATTACTGGGACTCACTAGGAAGGACATATTAAGGTCTCCCTCACAAATCAGCATTGCCTGAGTGGGCACTCTGACTAGGTCAGAGTCCACTTCAGAACCCAGGGTCAACCCTACTAAACCCTTAGTCTGTGTACCACCTCCACCAGTAGCTGAACTAGGGGAAACAGTTGCCTTAGGGGCAGGAGTGGTGGTGGTTTGGTCTTTGGACTTGTTACAGTCAGAAGTCCAGTGCCCTTTCTGTTTACAGAATTTGCACCAGGGCTTCTTTTGGCCTTTTCCCTTGTTGGACTGTGACTCCCCACCAGATGCAGATTTTTGGGGCCCTTGTGAAGACTTTTGGTCTTTTGACTTATCCCCACCTTTCTCAGAGCCCTTAGGATCTTGCTTCTTGGTGTCACCCCCTTGGTTCTGGGGTTTCTGCCTCACCATGGTTCTGACCCACTTGTCTGCCTTCTTTCCCAATTCTTGGGGAGAGGTCAGATCCGAGTCCACCAGGTACTGATGCAACAACTGGTTCTGGCAATTATTAAGGATTTGTTCTCTCATCATCAGATTATACAATCCCTTAAAATCAGTAACCCTACTGCCAACCAGCCAACCCTCCAGAGCCTTGGTTGCACAATCAACAAAGTCAGTCCAGTCCTGAGTCTGTGCCTTCTGGGTGTCTCTGAACTTTAACCTGTACTGTTCAGTGGTTAAGCCAAACCCATCTATCAGTGCACTCTTCAGGACTTCATAATCATCAGCATCCTCTTCTCTAACAGTGAGGAGCTTGTCTCTACCTTTATCTGAAAAGGAGAGCCACAAGATTGCTGCCCACTGCTTCTGGGGGACCTGCTGTACTCGACAGGCCCTCTCCATAGCAGTTATCCACTTGTGGATATCATCCCCACTCTGGTAGGGAAGAACAACCTTGCTCAGGTTCCTATGGTCTGGAATAGATTCTCTGCCTCTAGGGACACTGTTGCTGCCACCAAGGGGTTCTAACCCCTCTCGTCGAGAAGTTCTCTGGATCTCCAGGGCTTCTCTATCCAGTGCCAACTGCTTGGTTCTGAGGGCAACTCTTGCTTCCTCATACTGCAGCAGTTTGCACATTCTTTCAGAGGAGGTCTCTCTTATGGGAAAGTATGAGTTCCTCTGGTGGACAAATTCTCTGCCAGAGTGATAAGAGTGGTCAGATTCCCTGGAAGGGGATCTATGCCTCTCATCCACTCTGTCAGTTCTCTTAGGGAGAATTCCTCTGTCCTTTTCAGGCCCCTTGAGGCCTGGCCCTTCAATCACAGAGTCCTGGTCATTCGGATTTTCATCGTCTGACCCAGATACTGTAATTGACCCACCCACTGATTCAGACCCATTGGCTCCTAGAGCCAATCTAAGATCATCTGCTGTCAGCAGATCTATCAGGTGCAGGGTTGAGGGACTCTGTCCTAGTCTCAGGTGTCTTTCAACACACATGGCTCTCAAGTCAGAGAAAGCCATGTCCTTGTACTGAGGCTGAGTGGATCCACTGGTTCCACCCTTTAAGGACATTCTAGTGTTGTGCAGTGTTGTACTACCTGCACTAGTTTGTGGCCTACTGATCCTAGCTTGAGCTGTAGAAAGGGTGTGCTATCCCTTGGCACACAGCTCTAAGTTCAGTAGAACTTATCGATACTAAGCTTGACTTTATATGTACCTTAAGTACCTATAGTGGTTTTCAGTTAGTAATTCAAATAGAGATTTTCTGGTAAAACAATAGCAAGCTGGAATCCCACACGCTGCCCACCAATGTGAGAAGTTGGCCTGGTATATGCTGTTCACTAATTAAAGTGGACACCTTGCACCAGAACAATTCGACTCTTATGGTAGATAGGTTTAAGACAACCTTTATAGAAAGCTATCCTAGTGGTAGCTGTGGAGAGCAGCCTTCAGGCTAAGTCTTGAAGGAATGTAAAGCAGCTTGTTTTACCACACAATCTCTTGAATCACCAAATGAAAAGACACCACACAGGTATATATATCAAATATATATGTATTTATTAATAAACACTCTCTACTAATCTCTTTATGAGATTAGAGGATAGGAACATATGTACAAGTCAAATATTATCAGGATAAGTTTAGCACAATTGAATATTACAATCTTAGTTTGCTAGACCTAGGTCTAGGGCATCTAGAATCGAGGGACCCCCAAGAACCACCCCAGGTAGTTGTAGGAGACCCACAGGGGACGGACGCAGTGACCTGGCACCGATGCGAATCCTGTACGAGTCTATGCGCTCAGACGCGATTGAGATATCAATGTTCAAGGTCCCTTGCGTGTTCGAGGCGAACACACCGATCGGACTCAGTACGAGTCGAAGGATTCGGTCTACAGATAGGATTTGCAAGGGAGTCGGACGCGGACCACAGACGCGAACCAGGTACGAGTCAGTGCGAGAATCGCACGGGGAAAGTAAGAGTTTTAGGATACTTCTGGTGAACCTACAAGCAAGTCACTTACAGGGTAAGTAGTTCAAGGGCCCACACCCACAGGAGCACCGTAGTGCTGGAGTTACCTCACCCAGGGAAGCCAGGTGCACAGGTGTCCTTTGGTGTCGGGTCGCGGCGTCGTTTTCAATGGCGAACAAAGAAGACTTGCTGCTTGTGATTGTGTGAAGAAGTGTCCGGTGGAATCCAAGCCTGGATTCGGTGGAAGGATGACCTGAAAGCAGAGGGGACAGTGTTCAAAGTCACTTGGCAGTGACTCGGGGCAAGGAAGATGAATGCCCACCGTCGTCGCAGGGTTCAGGTCGTTCACGGTTGCCTTGACTCTTCAGCCACGAGGTCCAGGAGGCGTCGACGACAACCAAGAGCTGGATTCGGCGTGTCCCATGATGTCTGCGGCTTACTGCCGTGTCGGCAACTCGATCGGAGCCAACAAGCCTTGGTAACCGCAAGTCTCGGGGAAAGTGTGAAGAGGCGATGGCGCAGACCAGCAAGGTCTGTGGAACTCACCCAGCGAGGGTAAGTCAGGGCAGGCCTGGAGCAACCAGGGGAGCCCTTTGGTTTCTTTGGAAAGTCTTCTGGGGACCCACAAGCCGGCTGGCAAGGGGTCGCGAAGACGCCTCGGGAGGATTCTCTCACAGGGGCCTACGGTCACTCGGGATGTGGTAGGCCGCTGATCTTAGGAGGGATTCCTGCTGGAGGCTGGGACCACACGTGGTCCAAAGCACAAGTTCGTGGAACGTTGTGAGGGGTTGCACTCGACAATAGTGCACGGTACCCAGGGGTCGCGGTTCCTCGTTACTCTTGGGGTCCACTGGCCTCAGCTTCGCTGGGGACTCACGATGGCCTTTGAGAAGTCAGGAAATCCACTTCTTGGGCTGCAGAGACTTCGGACTCCGGCGGGAGCGGCGTAGTTTGCGACCATCGTTTGTAGTTTTTGGTGCCTGCCAAGCAGGGGAGTCACTCCTTGACTCCAAGGGAGATTCTTCTGTCTTCCAAAGGTAGTGGAACGTCGAAGGTCCGGGATTCTTCTTGTAGAGCGTCGTCCAGGGAAATCTAGGGTGCAATGCACAGGTTCCCCTCTTATACTAAAAGGAGGGGAGGGACTGGCTCTATGACCCTACCTATGGGAGGGTCAGGGGAGTGGGTGGCTACACCCACTTCCCTTTGTCCAGTTTCGCGCCAGAGCAGGGACAGGTAGCCCCTGAGCCGGTTTGAACTGGCATATGCACAGAGGAGCCTTCTGCTCCCCCAGTGCAGGACTTCAAAGCACTCTAAGAGTGCACCCACCCAGCCCCAATACACTAAACCCTGTCTGGGAGGTGGTCACACCCCCTTGGGACAGGATATCTATTGTTGGGCTCCCTCCACTGCGAGTGTTGGTCATCAGCAGGAGGGCAGCCCAGTGTCTGTGACTGGTGGCATCCATTTTGTGATGCCAGGGCTCTGTCGGATTCTACCGCGTTTCCACAGTAGGTACATGTCTATCCCTCTAGAAGGGTGGAATGCTACCCCCGCCGCCAGGACTGGCGGGGGGTAGTATTCCAAGGTGTTTGACACCAAACACGACATGTTTCGATGCAGCCATTCCAAAGTTAACATTTTACCGCGAGGATATAATGCACTTAAAAGTATATGGTTTAACTGCATCCACAAACAGCACCAGAGAATGGACTCTGAGAGCTGCAGAGGGGCCCTGCTCAGGCATAGGCACCCCCTCACATAGAAGCCAAGCACCCTGCCCTCAGGATTGATAGGGCCTGCCTTAGGGGTGACTGATAGGGTTATATGTGTGTGTAGGAGAGATATAGGGAACCTATATCTCAGTGAGGGGTGCTAGCACTTCCTCACTCAGGCTGCAGTAGCAGGCCTGTGGTGTCAGATTTAGTCTGCTTCCCAGGAGTGGCATAATACATGCTGCAGCCCCTGGTAGGCCTGTGGAGTACCTATGCCCTTGGTACCTAGGGTACCATATACTAGAGACTCATAAGGTGCCACAGTATCCAATCACTAGTGCACCTAGAGTGCACTCCAAATCGTTTAGAGAGAACAGAGAGGCTGGGGCCCTGATTAGCAGGGTCCCAGCCTGACTATAGCCAGAAACCAGTGTAAACATCAGAAAAAAATGGGGGCAACATAAGAGGTAGATCCTACTCTCCTAAACCCCCCATGTCCCTAGTTGTTACTTACCCTGTTGCTGATGTAGCTGGTCATAGTCAGCACTATCCTGTCCCTCTACTCCAACCACCGACTCCTCACAGATAACTGCGGACACATGTTCCTCCAAGGCATCGAGCTCCTCCTGTGGCGCTGGACTCCCACTTCCGGTCTGCAGTGCTGCCTTTCGATTGCTGGCCAGTTTCTGCTTAGTCTTGCGCTTGGCATCATGTCAGTGCTTTTTACAATCGGTCACTGTCCTCTTGATTTCTGCTACAGCGTTCACCTTGCTGACAATTGACTGCCAAATGGCATTCTTGGTCCCCAATGACACCTTGGAGCTGACGAAGAGCTGGTGTTGATTCTCCGTCACCTCCGCAATCAGAATCTCATTTTCCTCCTGACTGAATCTGGTTTTCCTTTTCCTCTTCCCATGGGGCTCTTCCCTGGCTGTTGGGGGGGCTATGGGGTTGTTGTCTGCTGCTGAGCTGGTTCCAGACTGCTCCATTTTGCATTGAGTTTTTTTTCGGGGTGTTTGAGGCGTTTTTGTGCACTTTGTGCTAGACGTCCGGCTGCCTAACGTGAGTTTTCTTGCCGCTAATTGGCCAACCGTCACTTATTTCATGCTAGCGGCAAGATTTTTATCGCAGTGACGCTCGGGTTAGCGGCAACTTTTGCCGCCGCTAGCTGATTCTATCGCCATGTAGCAACGTATTGTATATACGCCGCAAACATGACAATGGATTTCGGAGATAGCGGTAAAAGAATTGCTGCTAAGCAACGTCAAAACTGCTTAGTGGCAATACTTGTAAATATACCCCTTAGTCTGTCTTCCTTCCATCCCTATATTTCATTGTAGTTATAAACCTTTCAGGTGATTTAATGTTTTCGTGGAGGCGGGAGATGCAAGGTAGAGGGAGAGGAGAATTTTGAGGGAAACCAGGGGAACTGAAGGACAATGGATGACGAAATGTGGCTATGCTCTTCAAATTAAGGACCTCATTTACAAGGTTTTGGTGCAGGGCATCACCAAAAGGAATCTTGCTGCGTTGCCCTGTGTCAAATGAGAAAGGCAGGAGTGCGCCGCATCTTTGAGATACGGCGCATTACTGTCCTTTTCACCTGCGCTGGCACACAATGGGCTGCCATGTGCCAATGCAGGCACCCTTGCAACATGGTGGCATTGTCTACACCCGCCCACCCCACACACATACAATGCAGGCATCACTAATCAGGTGACTCAGTGAATAAAAGGGGCCCGGCAAACTGGTGCTCAGTTAAGTAAGAACCAATGTCACTAGTGTCACTGTTTGTTTAGCATGTGGGCCCTGGGCCAGCTACTTTACACTGTGCAAGTCTGTTTTGTTGAACGTTAAGCTCGTTGTAATCGTGTATTTATCTCTGTAAAGACAACATCTCACAAAGCATTCTTAGCAGTAAATCTAGAATCGAGTAACCTGGACTAAAAAAATCCCAGCGTTCAAATAATGCGAAACGTGTGCAATCTTCGGCAAACAACGACGTGCCTCGCTATACTCAAAGGTGCTTTCTTAAACATTTGGCAACATCTACCAATATACTAACATATTTAGCAATGGCAGTAAAGTAAACTAGAACTCATTCCCACTTAGGGGCAGATTTACAAGCCCCTTGCGACACATTTGCGACGCCGTTGCGTCATTTCTGTGACGCAGCGGCGGCGTAAACCATGTGCCACGTTTCGACTTATTTACAACGTGACGCATCTAGGGAGATGCGTCACGTTGTCAGGCACTGCGCCACATGAAACCTGCGTCAGGTTTCATGTGGGCGTTCTGTCAATGGGTGGGCGTTCTGTCGCAGGAAAGCCTCGTAAAAGTGACGCAGTGAGTCAGTTTTACTACGTCGCTGCGTCAAACCCTTACGAGTGACGCACCACGTTAAGTATGGGCGGCCCCTGAGCATTGCTGGAGTTGCGTCGCGCTTGCGACTCGACTCCAGCAATGCGCCGCCCTTATGCCACAAGATGCGACACGCATCTGTCTATTCTTGCGCCACAGTGTGCCGCATTGTAAATGCGACGCATCCGTGGTGGCGCAAGGGGAGAATTGCGTGTCGCATCTATTCTGGCGCATCCCCGCTGATTTGCAGAGATGCGCCAGTCCTTGTAAATCTGCCCCTTAATGTTTAAAGATCTTTACTACACCTATTCTGTATGGCCGACTCCTCTTTAAGAGAAACCTTCTAGACAAATAGTAAAGAGCAATATTCTTGAAACTACTGTTCGATTTCAACTTGGTAGCGACAAGAAACACATAATTCTATTAGGACGTTTTCTACAGATTCACTTTTAGTTACGTGAGAAGGAGTGAAAGACCTGGGGGTACTAACAGAAGTCAATACTGACAACTTAACTCAGAAAAACAAAGAAAATAATTTGTTGGCCTTGCAGATAAAGGGGCAGATTTACAAGCCCCTTGCGCCACTTTTGCGTCACTTTTCCCATGTTAAAAATGACGCAAAAGTGGCGCAAGGGGCTTGTAAATCTGCCCCAAAATATGCAAATATTGGTACTGAGGCCACGCCCTACTTGAGCTCTGTCGTCGGCAAACCAAACACCTCATTGGCGGAGAATGGGTCGCCATTTCTTTGTACGCCACTGCAATGAAAGGCGTGGTGTCCATGCTTGATCGGGTTAAAAGAGGAACAACCGGGAAGACATTTTGGTAACAAGCGGCCATCACAGATTGGGGTAAATTGTAAGGCTGGACAGAATTAGGATAAAGTCGTCTCGCGGACAAGTCTTTTTGAGGCGCTCCTCTTCCGCACAACTACTAACTACCCTCATCAGTCTGTCCAACTTTATTACGATCCATTACGATCCCTACCATCAAGCCCTAACTTTAGTTCTCCTTTATTGTTTCCACATCAATTACTATTTAAAAGAACAAAGATGCAATTTCTCCGTATCCTAAATGAAGGTTTACTTTACTGCCTCTGTATTTTGCGCCAGGTCCTGATGAGAACCACTGATTCATGCATAAATGGGTAAAAAACATCAACATTATCGCAACAGCAGGTCTGCTTCACAATATTTTATGAAACTTCATATAATTGAGTTGAATTGTTTCTTTTTGTAATTGATGTAAAAAAGAATTGAAAAAGAAGCCTGTATATATAGACGCAACTATGGGGCCGATTCCGATTCGGGCCGGAAATCTCACCGACCGAGCCGGACCCGGAGAGATTTCCGACCGATTCGGATCTGTGCAGCCCGACCGAACGAGTACGATGCGCACGTATGCCATCGGACTCGAGTCGGTCGGACTCCCATTGAAGTCAATGGGAGCTGGTCGTACAACGCGTACGCGGGCTCCCATTGCCTCAATGGGTGCGAGGCGAACAAGGGCGCCCCCTACAGCGTGTACGCGGCGAAGCGACTCGCGCCGTACACGCACAGGTAGGGGGGACCCATGGGTCCCCCCTGTGTGCGACTCGCGCGGCTACGCGTACAGGGGGGTCCGACACGGACCCCCAAAGTACGGCTCCGACTGCTCTTTCGAGCCGGACGGCGCGTGTCGGTCGGACTGCTCGCGGCGCGCATCGTACTTACCCGGCCGGGGAACGTCTCCATTGCGCGAGTCGAGTCGGTCGGTGCGGTTAGACCCGGGAACGAGTCGGTCGGAGCGGTAGGGACACCCGGACGAGTCGGTCGGCGATTTCGCATCGTACTCGCTCGCCCGGACGCGCGTACGAATCGGTCGGGAAATAGGGCTCCGAATCGGATCCGGTTAAGCCGAATCCGATTCGGAGCCCTACCGGCCGAGATCGGAATCGGCCCCTATGTGTTGATTTTTTAGGTCTAGAGTTATCCAAGACCTTTTGATTTTACTGCAATTATATATATACTTACTTATAGGGGTTGTCAGCCAGCCGTCTTCATTCATTGGTCTGTTGAACGAAACAGAGGGTCTGCCCAATTCAACCATTGGCTAAATTCACTGTGAGTGATGGTATTCTGCTTTCTTACAAGGATTTCATTCGGACACTAAATAGTTTAGTTCAGTGATAGGGTCTAGCATCGCAATAAGTGCATTTTGGGATCAAAATATTTTTGCCTGTGACCAATGCTTTTATTTTTCATACCGGCTAGGGCCTGCAGCTCCCAGTGTTGGAATTTTGCCCTTTCTGTAGAATCATCCCGGAATTTTGCCTTCTTTTGCTAAATCCGTTTTTGCTGGTATTAGGGCTCTGCACATTTTAGCCTTGTTTACCAGTGATAAAGTACTTGTGCTCCCCTTCCCAAGCATGGTAAAATTGGTATACACCTAGGGCCTCATTTATGAAAAGTGTCACATCGCTGCGGTAAAACAGTGATGCAACATTTTTCAGTGCGCCCTCCTTGCGACACCATGGATGCGCCGTATTTACAGTACGGCGCCCCATGTCGCAGGGATTGACAGATACGTCAGGAATCCTAACATATCTGTCGGTTTAAAAATGGCGCATTGCTGGAGTGTGTCTGGAAACATACACAACTCCACAAATGTGTCATTTCACATAGGGCAAGCCCCATGGGAAAAGGCCTGCGTCACCCCATAGGATTTGACGCAGTGGGGCTGTAGTCTGTTGCAGTGAAATTTCATAGATTTCAGTGCAACACTTCTACAAGCCTTTTCTGCGCCGGAAGGCTCATCCTGCGTACATTATACTCTTGGGCTGGTGACTGCTCCTCCACTGGGACATGTGCACTGGGGCTCGACAGTGGGCAAAGAGGCTTGGGTATAGAGGGCAATAGGTCTTCCTGACAGGATGGCTGGGAAGGAGCGGTGTGCTACCCTGACTACACTTCAAAGTGACCTGCCCCAGCACACAAAAAGGAACCTGTCCACCTACTGATATTGTTTTTTCTTAATTAGTCTCAATTGTGTCAAATCATGGATCTTTAATTTCTTTTATTTTATTCTGCATCTCCCTCTGGCTACAGTGCGTGGCCAAGATTTTTCCAGTCTCAAAGCAGGCTCATTTTTGCAGGGCTACCCTTGTAGCTTCTGTATCAGAGTTTATTATTTCAACTTGGGTTCTCTCTCTGGTTTCTGCCCCATCAGAAGGAAATAATTTGGGTCTCCGTGATTACTTAGCAAGTGCTTTACACTGTGCAAGTCTTTCTTGTTAAACTTTAAGCTCGTTGTAATCATTTCTTTATCTCTGGAAAGACAACTTCTTAAAAAGTATTCTACTAGCAGCAAATCTAGAATGGAGGTATCCTGAATAAAAAAAAATCCCGGCTGTCAAACCAAGTTAAAATTGTGCAATCTTCGGCACACAACGACATGCCGCACTGTACTCAATTGTATTTACTGGTACATCTGGTTACAACTACCAATAGTTTAGCATAGTTAGAAATAACATTTAAGTAAATTTGTAGGCACGCCCCACTTTTTGTTTCAATGGTTTTATTAACACCCATTCTATATCTTTGTGTTGAAACTTTTCATAAAGCATAAACTTTACCTAAATTTCAATAACCAAGAGCTGTATTCTTAGCAGTAATGGATCTGCGAATTCAATGTGGTAGCGCTAACACCAAGGGCCCGATTCTGATGCAGGTTGGAAAAGCTTCCAGACCGAGGGCCTGATTCTGATGCGGTTAGAAAGGCCTCCTAACGGCATTTGCTCCTTCCAAATCGGATCGGGAACGTGTCTTCCCGACCGAGGGCCCAATTCTGATGCGGTTAAGAACAAATGTTCCCATTGAAGTCAATGGGAGTTCAACCAAATCATATCTGGAAGCATCCAGATGCATCCTACTCCGCCGGTCGGACTTTCCCGATCTGAGTGGGTCGGAAACCATTTCCCAACCGATTCGGTCGGGAAGCTTTTCCAACCCGCATCAGAATCGGGCCCATAGTCTGTTAGGACATTTTCTACATATTCACTTCGATTATCGTAGGAAGGAGCAAGAGATCTGAGGATACTAACAGAAGTCAGTGTTGACTACTTAGCACAGAGAAACAAAGAAAATAAGTTGTTGGCCTTGCATAGAAAATATGCAAATATTGGTAGTGCGGCCACGCCCGCTTGAGATCTGACGTCAGCAAATCGTACACCTCAATGGCGTAGAATGGCTCGACATTACTTTGTACATCACTGGAAATGAGAGGCGTGGTGTTCGTGCTGGATCGGGTTAAAGGACGTACAACCGAGTAGATATTTTGCTAACAAGTGGCCATCACAGATTGGGGTAAGATGTAAAGCTTGACAATGACAATAAAGTCATCTCGCGCACAGGTCTGTTTGAGGAGCACTACTACTAACTACTCTCATCAGTCTGCCCAACTTTATTCTGTTTCTGCCAGGAGTGTTCAGGTCATCTATAAGGTGGCCTTCAGCCCACGGCCATACCATTTGTCCCGTGGGACATGTTCTAGTGTTTGTAAATATGGCGTTTCCACCAGCCACTCCCTGAGGGTTGGCTTCCACACTCACCCCACAACCATCCATTACAGGTGTCACGGGTCAGGTGACCATACTAATAAAAGGGACAGGGCGCACGTGCCCTGGGACGAGAAGAATACTCAACAGCATGCCCTATTTTTGCTGGAGTGCCTCAGGGATCAATTCTTGGACCATTCCTCTTTAATATATTTACAAACGATATCCCCACGGACTTGAAGAAAACAGATCTTGCTCTTTACGCTGATGATGTTGCAGTCATCTCCAAATCCTTCAGCAAAAAGGAAGTGGCTAAGAACCTCGAAACATCACTCAGCAGACTCTCTAAATGGTACAGTGACTGGCAGATAACTGTGAACACAAGCAAAACCACAGCGACATGATTTACCAGAAAGCAGAACAGGAAGCATCCACAGATCCTCCTCAACGGAGAGGAGATCAAATGGGATAACAACAGCTCCTACCTAGGGGTGACTCTTGACTCCAAACTCAGCTGAAGAAAACACATGGAGAAGACTTGCCAAAAAGCAACAACCAAACTGGCTGCATTGTACCCACTTCTGAGGACCAAGTCGATGCCTATACAGAGCAAGGTGTGAGAAATCAACGCAATAATTCGACCAACAATGACATACGCTTCACCAGTTTGGAGTGGTTGCCATCTGAAGTATCGGAAAGATCTGCAGAAACTACAGAGCAAGGCCTCACGGATAGCAGCATGTGCTCCTAGCTTCGCAAGAACAGCAGACCTCCACAGAGATCTAGGCGTTGAGATGCTGGACGATCATCTCCGCAAACTCAATGAGAAATTCTGCAGAGGATTAGATCAAAAAGAAAACTGATCAGGAAAGTTGATGACATTTCTGCAAACCCATTTTACCGCCAACCGCAGCCCATCACAGCGCTGACCGTGTGAACCAACTTCAACTGTGACAAAGTGTCACAGATCAATAAGCAAACCAAAACTGCACTGAAAAACTCAAAATGAATTGTTAAAATCCATATAGGTACCCTATATAAGCGCAGGTAACATTGCAACCTTTCACCTATATTCTTCCCTACATTACATACATAACAGTTCTGAAGGACTGACCTTTTACCTAGATATGACACTGCATTCAGAAAGCGGGTTTCCCCCTAGTTCGAATCTCATACATTATGCATGAGGCTTCTTGGAAGCACAGCAGGACTAACAGCAGGACGAACATCTCCTGTATAATATCTCTGTATAAAGTTCAGGCCCGACGTCATCCTTTAGGCCGACACAGTAACACAGCAAGGTAGGACCCCTGGGGAGACCTATGGGTATATATACATCACATCTTGCTTAGAAGGGGAGAGGAGACCGAGACTTCCCGGCTGACACACTGACCAGAGACGCTGAGGTTCCAGCATGCAGACACTCCAGCTCGCAGTGGTCTAACATCCATCGCGGGGTGTCCAACTCGAGACCAGGACGGGGTCCCATATTCTCTCATTCTCAGGTAATGGGGCTGACTAGATCCTAGAGGGATTCATGGCATAACACCTACAAAGATGCTAGGTACATTTAGGTACATCTGGTTAGGGAGACATCGTAGGAGTACGCACGTTTTATCATGTGTTTTATGTACTTGTATATATTCATGATTTCTGCAAGATGGTAGAACTATATCATCCCTTTACTTTCGTAGTACTGCTAAACATATATCTCTGCTACTGTCTAATGGTTGTTGCCGCTCATCTATTCTACACTAGAATAACAACTGTTCAATAAATTCTTATTGAAAACGCCCAGCCTGTTTATTCTGTGTATCTCTCTGAGACAAACTAAGTAAGCACGAGTGACTGAGCGAAAGGTAGTATATTGTTTCCACGATTCTGAGGGATCAGGGTTGTCATGTTCTAAGGTTGCCAGAATCTATTCTCTCCTTGGTAAGAGGAGATTATAGTGGCACTGTGAGCTAGCTAATACAGACAGGCTAACGTATCCGGTGGGGGTGCACGGAACTAGTCTGCCACCAGTCCCACAGTTTATGTTATCCAAACGCGTAGATCCTGTATAGGTTATATAGGAACTACACAACAGAATGTGGAGTAATGAGGCTACCGCCTCGGTATCCAAAATACACCGCTGTCAGAAGGCATCTGACAGCCAAAGAGAAGACAAAGACTGCCCTGGGCCAGTTCACGTACTATACTCTTGGTGTCTGTGTGGTAATTTGTCCTGCATGAGGGCCAGGGGCCCTATCCCATACAATGGCGACGAGTGGGTCAGACCCGCGTGTATGCATGCAGTAACTCTGAAGTTTGGCGAGGCGGAAGTGTAGCCTGCACTTAAGGCAGCCCCTGTCAGCACGCTGTACCCGGCGGGTGAGGAAGATGGTGCCCGCCATGGTATGACCCTGCAGCTGCGGCGGCCAGCCGCGAGTCAGCACACCAACTGGTTTCGTGCCCATCTACAAGGAGAAGAGGAGAACTGGCCTCTGTCGTGCTGCCGTGACCCCAGTAGGCCTGGGATGGAACTGGTGAAGTGCCCGATTACCCGCGGATATGAGGTGAGCCCTGCCAGTAGCAGCGTGAAGCCGCAGGTGAAGGAGGTAGCAGCCACGGCAGTGCAGGGAGATAAGAGCAGGGTAGCGTGAAGACAAAGGAGCAGCGCTGACAAGTGAACGTGCCCTGGAACCCCCTCAAAGTACGGAAGGGCCAGTGAATGTTTATGCCCCATACCTGCATCTGTGGCCCGGAGGGAGTGACTGCCGCGGGGAGAAGAGGAGATTTCTGTCAGCAGCCCAGCCCGTTGAAAGCCTGAAGAAATTATGCCACTCCCTGCCCTGAGTGATGAAGCCTGCATTTGCAGCCCCCGGAGCAGTGGGTTGTAATTGCCTTGAGCGTGTCGAAGAAGGAGCGACGAGGCCTGCAGCGTCAGGAAAGCTGTAGAGGCCTAGAACTAGAGCTGTATTGCCACCCAGTGCCCATTTACAGTTACAGCACCAGTGAAAAGGGAGCAAGGTACATAGAAACGGCTCGCAATGCGAGAAAGACTGCTGTGGTTTTTTAAGTTACCATGCCAGCACCACTTACCAGGGAAAGTTGTGGGAGGCAACATTGACCCGAATTAGCAGCGAGTGAAGATTGGGGCCGTGCTAGCATGTTATGTTATGTTAGGGATATTTTTAAAGCGCAACGGTTACCCAAGGGTGTCCTGGCGCTAGTTACTTCTCCTTTAGACAAAAAACAGAAGGAAAGAGTTTTATTTAGCAAAAAGCCAGGTTTTTAAACCCTTTCTGAATGTTAACAACTCAGTAGCATTTCTCAGGTGGAACGGAAGGTCATTCCAGGCTTTTGCTGCACAGAGAGCAAAACTTCTACCACCCCACAAAACTTTTTTTGTGTGTGGCACTGAAACCAGCTTGGCTCCCAGTGAACGAAGCGTTCTTTTCGGTATGTACCAATGGAATTGACGTTTTAGATGGTCTGGTCCTGTACCATGAAGAGCTTTAAAAACCATGCAAAGAGATTTAAAACGCACTCGATTCCTTACTGGGAGCCAATGCAATTCTTTTATTTCCTTGGATATGGGAGAAAACTTAGACGTGCCAGTGAGTAGTCTGGCGGCTGCATTTTGCAGCAGCTGGAGTTTATTCATGAATCTTTGTTGAATATTTAAATACAGTCTATTGCAATAATCCAGCCTCGACATGACTAGTGCCGTGACCACTGTTTGCCGGCTACTAGACGGTAGAAGTGGTAATATTTTCCTGACTGTTCTAAGGACATGCGCTGTTGTTGATGTCACTGCGTTTACTTGGTCACCAAAGGTAAGTCTCTCATCCACTATTACTCCCAGGTTTTTTACCTTTTCTGAGGGTGTAGGGAGAGTGCCCATCGAGTCGGGCCACCAATTTGGTGTCCAAAAATTGGTATAATTTCCAAACAGTATGACTTTGGTTTTGCCTGTATTAAGTTTTAGGCAATTCTCTGACATCCATCTCCCAACTGATTCCATACAATCTTGGAAACGTTGATCCATTCCCAGCTCCTGGCCTGGTAGCAAAGACACCACAATTTGGGTGTCGTCCGCATAAGAGGTGAGGCCAAACCCATATGCACTAATAATGGGAGCCAATGATGAAACATACACATTAAAGAGCGTAGGACTCAATGAGGAGCCTTGTGGGACACCACAGGGTAGTGCAAAAGGTTTAGACTGGAATTCATCCAGAGCAACAATTTGTCCTCTATCTGATAGAAAAGATTTTAAAAGATCCCACGCTTTAGACTGGATCCCACATGCCTTTAGACGGTCCATCAGAATGTCATGATGGACCGTATCAAAGGCCGCGGACAGATCTAGTAGGATCAGGGCTGCCCTGCCACCCCGATCTACGGCTTTCCTGATCTCCTCTGTGGCCTTAATGAGAGCAGACTCGGTACTATGTCCCTCTCTGAAGCCGTATTGGGAGGGATCCAAGGCCTGTGTTTCAGCAAGAAAGGCACTTAATTCTCTATTCATGATTTTTTCAATCAAATTTGCTGTAAGAGGAAGACGTGAGATAGGGCGAAAATTATTTGGATCCTTAGAGTCCAGGCTAGGCTTCTTTTAAAGGGGCAGTATTGAAGCCATCTTCCAGCGTATAGGGAACTGCCCTGTTTCAAACATGCCATTACAGATAGATGACAGTGATCGAGCAATCGGACCCGGGGCCAGTTTGACCACAGCGACCGGGCATGGATCATAGGGCGACCCCGATTTGGCTGCCATCAGGAGCCCTAGAATATCATTAGGGGACACTGGCACAAATTTGTCAAAGGTAAGGGGGGGAACCCCTATGGGCATAAATTCCCCCTTGCTGAGTTCATCCCAGTAGTGCTTGACCCACTAAAAGCCGAAAAAATGGTCTCCACTTTGTTCAGGAAGAACTTGGCGATATCTTCGCATAGTTCCTGACTTGACTGAACTTTAGCAGGGCCAGGCTTGAAACAGTTCTGAACAACTCTTTTGCCGAATTCTTTGCTTGCTCAATTCGGATTGCATAGAACTTTTGTTTCGCTAAAAAAAGGAGTTGTTTATAATTCTGGAGGCTGATTTTATATAGATTTTTATCTGCTTCTTTATAGCCTTTCCTCCAGCTCCACTCCAAATGTTTGCAGATGAGTTTTTGATTTCTCAATTCCTCTGTAAACCATGGGGCGGAGGGTTGTAATCTTTTGGGGAAGAGAATTTTTACTGGGGCTATTTTATCGCAGGCTTGCTCCAGCCATTTTGTGTAAACGGTAGGGCCTCTTCCACTCCCAGCGGCATTTGACCTGCCGTGGAGGTAAGAAGCTCCTAAACAATCGTCCCCTCAATTTTGTTCCAGGCTCTGGTTTCTATTTGTCCTTTCGGACGTTGTCCCCTCGCACGCTGGGCCGTCAGAACCAACTTAAATTGAACGGCAGCATGATCAGACCACACGAGCGGTAAAAGGCCAGTAAACTGAAGAGAAGGGTGATTAGAGAAAATCCCATCCAGGGTATGTCCTGCCACATGAGTTGGACCAATTACATGCTGCCTCAGGTCGGCACTATTCATCATGTCAATTAAAGTCACTGTGTCAGGTTCAGTAGACGCCTCCAAATAATAATTAAAATCTCCCATAATTGTATTGGCGTCGGAACAAAGGCCCTCTTCCAATAGGTTTCCAATTGCGGCTTTGAAGGTATTTCTAGCTCCCGGCGATCTATACAATAAAATACCTTTAAAGGTGTGATGGTGGGATAGGCTAAGATTAAAAGACAAAGCCTCACACGCTACAGTAGGGGCAGGCTGAAATACTGCTTTAATAGAGCTATGGTAGATCACTGCCAGTCCCCCCCCTTTCCTAAGAGGCCTGTTCAAAGTATGACATAAAAAATCTGGTGGGGTGGCTTTCACTAAATCTGGACCTGAGGCTTCGTCAGTCCATGCCTCTGTGATGAAAGCCATCTTTATGTCCCTCTCCTCAATGAGCCTTGCGCACTCCATGCTGTGCTTAACCAAGGATCTTGCATTAAGCAGTATACATTTAAATACTTGAGTATCGTGCCCGACTGACACTGTCCTATTACCGTCCATATGTGTGATGGGCTGATATAAGATATTAGGTAAGGTCATTTTACATTTGGGACAGTCCACTGGGAGAGGTAAAGGCATTGAATTAAAAGAGAGACATATACAGTCCCTGGCCTTACCCGCCGTATTTAGTTCTAGCAAGGTTGCTTTAGAATATGTACTGGTGGGGAGCTTACCTGGCATGAAACTACCAGGGGTCCTGGCGCTGAGCGCGGGCCGTGCGCAGACGGGCTTGCCTTTGGTGCGCCGGTGGCGCGCCTGCGCCAGCCTCTCAATTTATGTCAAAGTCAGGGAGATGCCTAGTCCGCTGACCAACGTTACCCCTAAGATAGCGGCCCCCGCCCGACTCAACACTAGTCTGTCCCTAGTAAGCAACAGTTAAAAGGTAATCTAAAAACAATTGATTTTAAAAGTTAAGGTATTAAAATATTTATTACAACAATGTGCAAATATAGCAGCCGTGCAAATCCTGCAAAAGTGCCTCGATGTTCTCCCGGCTCAAGCCTCAGGAGAAATAACGCTGCGCGCTCGCGCCAGCCTCTCAATTTATGTCAAAGTCAGGGAGATGCCTAGTCTGCTGACCAACGTTACCCCTAAGATGGCGGCCCCCGCCCGACTCAACACGAGTCTGAGCCCGTGCAAAACAGAGCTTCTGTCCCCAGTAAGTAACAGTTAAAAGGTAATCTAAAAACAATTGATTTTAAAAGTTAAGGTATTAAAATATTTATTACAACAATGTGCATCACAAACGGCCCCACACCTGCCTCTCCACCCCAGTGTGGCTCCCAGTTTCAGCAAAGCTGCTGCCTCATGAAAAGTAGCCGCAGCGCCCCTAGCGTGGGTAAGCTGCACCACATCCTGGCCGGAGGAGGAGCCCGGAGCTCACGAGACAAGCCCCACTTGAAGTCAAGTAGACTAGATATGAGCCCCGGCCGCCTTGCATGAGAAAGGACAATGAGAGGCCAGGAGTGTCCTTGCCCCAAGTAGCTAGCTCAGGGACGATTCGTACTAGAAGCCTGGTCAAGTGCTGAGAGGACCGTGACACTATGTTCGTGAAGAGGAGGTGTGCTTTCTGACACACCGTCCGTCCTCTGCCCTCAACAAGTGAAGGGCGAGATAACCCTGCAGGACAACTGGCATTTGAGAGTTCCAGGTACCTGAGTGGAGAGCACCAAACAGAAGGAGGACCTGCAGTGTCCTGCAGCAACAGCAAGTAGACTGGTCAAGTGGGCTGCCTATCGTTAGAAAAGGGGGAGACTGGGAGCTACAAGAAACCCAAAGCTGGCCCAGCCAAAAAAAGTACAGCTAAGGTAGTGACGTTAGAGGCAGCCAAACTCACAGAATCCAAGCCTAAAAAAAGGCAGAGCCCCTGAAGAAAAGGAGAAGTAGCGTGACCCTCCAGCATTAGCAAAGCTGCCCTGGCTACCCATAAACTATCTGGTGCCAGCTGGTGGTTGCTAGCAGCACTGCGTCCTAGCCCACAGAGGCCGGAAGATTGTTTAAAGTACTGCAGCAGTGAAGGGAGACACAGGTCCAGGCCCTGCCACAAGACACAAAAAAAAATAAAACCCATGAGCATTGCACGACCATGGTCTTTTTTCAAGTTGGCAAAAGAGAGACCTGCATTGCCCCTCGTATGAACTGTCCTGCGCTAGGTTAATGGGAGAGACTGTAAACCCCTGCAGAGAGCCTCAAGAAGTGCCCCAAGACTGTGAAGCGTCAAGAATCTGGGAAGGGTCCAGCGAAGAGAACGGAACCAAAGGCAGCCATGTCCCTATAAGCACATTAAAGGCATGCCAGTAAGCTCCACAAAAGGCACAAGGACAACGTGCACGGTGTGTGTACCCCCAGTGGCTATCTGATGGTACCGAAAGAGAGTTTATAATGCTGCACGCTTCCAGTGGTGAACAGACATCATTGCAAGCCAGAAGAATAGTCACGCAAAGCGCCAGAGGAGGGTGCCTATGGAGAACGACTGAGAGCACATGGTCAGAGGTGCGCAGAGGGCAGCACCACAAAATCTGACAGCAGGGCAGGAGCCCTGGAGATAGAGCCCTCTGAGAGTAAGATGCAGAGGCCGCACCTGTCGGACACCCCAGCACAGAATTGCCACCGTTGGCCCACCGAGCATGTCACACAGAGTGACCGCCCTTGCCAAGCACGCCTGCACTTGGGCAGGACCAAGTGCTGCGATGGCGTAGCCTCGAGGCTTAAGCAGTACGTCCTAGAGTGAAGAAGAGTCAAAGGAAGAAGGGTGACCCTCCACCCAGGGAGACGATCACCAAGAAGATTCCTTGAGGAAAGGGACCGGACTTGTGAGAGGTCCATGAGGAGAAAGAAGACCTGTGGGAGATCTAAGAGGGGAAGAGTCATGGCTTACAGACAGGACAAGAATCAGATCCTACAGACAGGACAGGACGGGACCAGGGAGATCCCTGTGAAGAGAAGGTTACAGGGAGAGGCCCTCAGGAGACAGAGGAGAAGAGAATCAGTCCTAGGAACAGGATGTGACCAGGGAGGTCCATGTGAAGTGCAATTCACATCGAGAGGCCTGGTCTAAAGGGAGAAGAGCGTGGCACAGCATCACTGCGTAAAAGTCGAAGTGGAGAAGAATGTGGCACAATGCCACGTCGTGGAAAAATCAAGGTGAAGAGCGCGGCAAGATGTTACATTGCTATGTCGCGAAGAAGATGAAAAAGGATGAAGAGAGTGGCGCAAGGCCACAGTACCACATCACAAAGAAGAACATGAAAGAAGGGGAGAGAAAAGAGTGTGACAGACTCGTCACATGGAAGATCACTGACAGTCATCAGTAATTGGCATCGGTATCAAGTGCATCGTATAAGTCACCTAAGGAGCACTGCACTTCCAGTGTGGAGCACTATGTCTGAGAAATACCTGGAGAGTGACAAGACGTCTCCGGTGTCGTGGGAGGCTGGCCACCCAGAAACCTTATGTTATACCCAGTGAACCTGAAGCTTGCTGAAGAGAGCATACTCGATCATTTGTACCATCCACCTTTGGGGTTGCATGAAAGGCTTGGTCATGGTCCTGTTCGGTCTTCCTCAGTGACCTTGGTCGTGGGGCCTATAAGAGGCTATGAACAATCCACACAGGCCAGTGGCAATCCGGGGCCAAGGGCCTCAGGGAATCCCGGTGAGAGGGGAATCCTGACATTAGAAATGGAACTGCAGCATCTCCTTGATCGGCATCAGGAATCACTGAGGTTGCGCATGGAGACTCGTCACCAAAGACTATCTGATGAAGGCAGGTGCACCGGAGTCCTGGCAGCCATAGCACACAGACCCTGAGACAGCCTCCTTTTGTACCTGCACGAGCGACTTAGATGTGGTCCTGTTGGTAGTTCCTTAGTGACGCCTTCGCGTAGCCTACGAGAGGCCCGCACACTCCACACTGTCCTGTGGCAGCCCAGCAGAAAGGGCCTCAAGGAAGTTCCTGTGAGAGGGGCGTCCTGGCACGTAAGGGAAGTCTTAAGAAACTCCATCAGCGGATACCGGGGAGTACCACGGCCTTCGAGGAAGACTCTCAAACACCACCCTGTTATCCTCCGTCTTTGCAGGTTGGGTGTTTTCAAAGATATCTCTGCAGCAGACTCCACCACTACTCTTCATGCACCATCCAAGTGAACTGTGTAAATAGACGTTGTTGCAAAGTCATCCTGTGCGCTGGGCACCCCCCAACTTTTTGCTGACTGGTACTGATGGTAACTGACTCTGACTGACCCTGGGCTCTGCCTAACCAGGCCCAGGGCCAGTGCTATGCTGAAAGAGACACATTTAGAATACAGTGAAAACACCTACATACACTAGGGTACACTATGGGTTGGGCTACCTCTGTGATTGGCATGACCTACCCTATAAGACCCTAGTACATAATAGGGCAGGGGGATTGAAACTACCTATCAGTCCCTAATATATAGTAGGGCATGGCAGTTTACAGGCCAGCAGCCTTTTCTTCACTTGCATGTGTGCACTGCTGAAGCCTGAGGTCAGTTTAAAAGCAGCCCTGGGTTCCATGACTGCTTTTAAAAAGTAAATTGTGCCCAAACTCGACTTTGGTGTTTGGGGCACTTAAAAATGGATAACCTACAATGTTTTGGCATATTAGGAAACCCCAGGGTCTCCCCTAGGTGTCCCAGGGGTGGGGGATCAGGTATTTATAAGGTGGACCCTTATAAAATGAGTTTTAGATGCCCTGGGTTAAGTGAAATTTCACATTTCACTCCCCACATTATGATAAAGTGCTGCCCAAATTCGACTTTGATGCTAGGAGCACTGTGGAGGGAGGATCTGCAATATTTCTACAGATTCAGAACCCCTAAAATCTCCCCTAGGTGATCCATGGGGTGGGGGTCCTGTAGATATAGGCGAAGTACTTATAAAATATGTTTTTGTAAGTCCTGGTGCTGGAAAAATGGCCCAAGTCATTTTTCCCATTGCAAATCCCATGCCACATAGGTTAACATGGCAAGACGTTATTAACTAATAACTCCTGATAGGAGAATGATAGAACTTCTGTTGGAAGTGGAGGTCCCTGTCGCCTACCGCTGCCACCAAATGCTGGAGGCGTGCGCCCTCGACCCCTCGCTTCAACGTTAGGCTAAGTAAGGACACCGTCTGAGATAGCCCTGCTCACCCCCTTAGTAGCTTGGCACGAGCAGCCAGGCTTATCTCCAAGGCACGAGTGTTCAGTATGTGCAACCACGCTCACAATGGGGGAGGCTAGGTGTTGTATTTGGTAGCCTAGTTTCCTGTCAGTTTATAATGGAGAGGTGAAGTTTGGTATGTGTGAACTCACAGTGTCATAATGCATCTTTCTGTAAAGGTGGTTTTGTCACTGTGTATTGATAAAAAGAGTATAATCTTTATATAAGAAATTATACGATATGACCACACGATACAAAATCAACATATAAGAACGGGTAGTATTCTTTCCGGTGGGCTGGTAGGTTCTAATCCCAACCACCGCATCTAACCAACAGTTAAGCTCTTCTCTAACCGTTTCCCAATAGGTTAGACCAGTCGTATTGCTAGAAACACACACGTTGCATAAGGAAACAATACTGCAATGCGTAACGATATTCTCTTATATTGTGCAACAGAGAAATAATGCCATACGTAGCGCCACAGTCATGTACTTTGCAATTGAAGGAATAATGCAATGCGTATCACCACCAGCATGCCCTGTACCAGGAAGAAACAAAGCAATGCGTCACGCTACAATCCTGTGTGGTGCAATAGAGAAATAATACACTGCGCCACGTTATACTCAGATACTGTGCACTGACGAAATCATACAATGCGCTACGTTACAATCAAATAATATGCATGGGAGAAATAACGCAGTGCGTAGCGCACCAAGCATAAAGTTCGTTAGGCACAAATGAGGTCAGGCGTCATACGACAGTTTGATAGTTCGTTAGCAGCAATAATGCAATTGTGTAATATGACAGTTTTACGTGCTCCAGTAACAGTGCCCCCGTTATGGATCAAACGATGAGACACAAAGTACTGCTTCCCACTCCGGCCCCAGTACTGCCCCGTCCTGGGTCAGCACGGGCCGGGATCCGAGCCGAAGCAACGGCTCGTGCAGCTGACTGAGCGGGAGGCCGAGGGAGTGTCCCTCAGGGCCCGCACCCCACCCCAGGTGTTGATCCACGTTACCTGGGGGGGCGCGATCCCACTCTCCTCCCCGACGTCAGCGACTTGGGCCTTGATCCAGAACTCCGTCACGGGGTTTGCGGACTCGGCCCGGCGGCTCAGCTCTTCCGTGGCTGCCGGTCCGGGCCGCTACTGATGGACTCCGAGGGCCCCGATGACTTGGCCCTCACTCCGGCGGACTCGGTCCACACCGAGACCCGCCCTCAGCACTGTGGAGACTTTACTTCAGTTTGGTGCACAAACTAACCCGGCACTCCTCACCAGCACCTCAGGTTATATTTCGACACACACACCGCGCGTCCGAGACTTGCCTCTTCTCTGGTGCTCACGACGATCCGGCTCTCTTCACCAATGCTCCGCTTGCACCTCAAAACGCACCCTGCGCGTTCGAGCCTCGCCTCTTCTCCCGATGCACACGATGTCCAGGCGCTCTTCCTCACGCCCTGGCTGCACCACGACCCGCACTCCTGCGCGTCCGAGTCTCACCTCTTCTCCCGGTGCACACGATGTCCAGGCGCTCTTCCTCACGCCCTGGCTACACCACGACACGCACCCTTGCACGTCGGAGACTCACTTCTTCTTTTGGCGCCTACGAGGCCCAGGCGCTCCTCACCAACACCCGGGCTGCACCACGACATGCACCCAGCGCGTCCGAGACTCACTTCTTCCGCTGGTGCACACGATATCCTGGCACTCCTCACCAACGCCCTGACTGCACCACGACACGCACACTGCGCGTCCGAGTCTCGCTGCTTCGTTTGGTGCACACGAGGCCCAGGCGCTCTTCACTAGCACCCGGGTTGCACAACGACACGCACACTTGCACGTCCGAGCCTCACCTCGTCTCCCTCTGCACTCCATGACCAGACGCTCCTCACCAACGCCTTGGCCTGCACCACGACGAGCACTCTGCGCGTCTTAGAATTGGCTTACTCCTGCGTGCCCACGATCACACGGCACAACTTCTGAGGGTCTCAAGCGGCACAAAGCACGCGCACACCGCGTTGCTTGGGACTTCTCCAGAAACGTTTATGATCCTGTATTTCCAAACAGGGAGCCAGCTCACCTCGGGCCCTTGGGGTTACAAGACACAGCACAAAGCACAGTCTTCTTCAAGCAGGGGGACCCAGCGCTTCCAAACACAGTCCCAACAGCCTCTTCCTTAGTTAGAACAGCAAACTGCAGACCAGCCCCAGATCACGAAGCAAGGATTGGTCTATCCACCACAGTCTCTTCAGTTGTTCCTTCTTTAGCAGAGGTTCCTCTTGACCACAGAATGGGTCCAAACCTTTTCAGTCTCAATCCATATCTGTTTCATTCCAACGTTCAGGGGTTTCAGCTCTCATAGTTATACCCCTTACTGTCTTTAAAGTTTGTATGTGCTCAGGGGTCCCTGACCCCTCCCTAAATCAGTTCTGGGTGTCTCCCTCCCAGTGTCACCTCTCTCCCTTTGATACTGGGGGTCTGGATCCTTAATCACTCAGCAGGAGATGGGTCAATTGGTTTATAGCACCAGCCCAGGCCTTTTCACCTCCCGGGCTTCTCCTCCCCCTACTCTTCAGATGCAGGGCAGCCTGGTGCCATCTCAACCCCTCTCTGGGTCAAGACCTCTCCCAGCTCCTCTCACCTTTTAATTCCAGACAGACAATCCACATTTCAGAGACACACAGAAATGCTCAGAGCACAAAACTCAGCCACTTCTAAAAGGGTGGTTTATAAACACACAGTGACAAAACCACCTTTACAGAAAGATGCATTATGACACTGTGAGTTCACACATACCAAACTTCACCTCTCCATTATAAACTGACAGGAAACTAGGCTAACAAATACAACACCTAGCCTCCCCATTCTGTCCTATGGGCAGAATGGCCTTTCAGCAGTGAAAAACGAAATGGAGAGTTTTTCACTGCCAGAACACAACACACAACTCAGTTTATGTTCTGCCTTTTACCTACACTGCACCCTGCCCAGGGGTTACCTGAGACCTACCACGGGGTGCCCCATGTGTATGTAAAACGCAAAGTCAGGCCTGACAAGTGGTTGCACTTGTCAGGACAACATGCTAACTTAGCATTCTGCGCGCAGGCCCTACACTGAAGGCCTGAGTTCCCTTCTCTGCGCGCCCTTGCATTACTAGCCCTTGCACACATAGTGCACATCACTAGGGACTTTTACTAGTAAGGCAAACATACCAATCATGGCCAACCAATCACCATACATTTTACACAGAGAACTCCTGTACTTTGACACTGATCAGCAGTGGCAAAGTACCCAAAGCATCTAAATTGGCATCTCTAGGTCAGGAAAACGGTCTAGGGGGAAAGCAAAAAGTTTAGGGAACTTTAACCAAAAAGGCCAAGTCCTACAACTTCCATTCAAAGACTTCCCAGAATGGTAGTGATAAATCCAACAATATGATATTGTTGAATTTCTCCTAAAATGTACAGACAAGAAGTTATAAGACTTTCTTGTTTGTAGGTCCAGATTCAGCCTTCCAGGGGTCTGTCCTGATTGGTCAGAGTTAAGTGGATTAGCCAGGCTGCTTTGAAGAGGTGATAAAGAGCCCTGGGGTTAGCCAGCTCTTCTGGGAGGGCAGTGTGCTATTCCACAGGAATGCCAGGGCAGGGGGAGGAGTCGTAAACCATGGTCTTCAAAGGGGAGGGAAGAAACCAGTGTCATTTACAACTCTAAACTTTTGACCCCAAGCCAGATGCTAGGTTAAGGAAGGAATGAGCAGATGCAAGGGGGAGACACTATAGAAATAGCCATCCTAGGGGTGTGTTTAGCCAGCTCTTAACTCTCTGCTGGAAAATCAGCCATTATGAATTTGGAAGATTTGATGCACTCTGGGACAAAATAATGCCACACCCTACAGGATGTGGTCATATCTTTGGGGAGGTTACCCTGCCCCCATTGGTCAGGAGTGACCTCCTGCTTGACCCAGAGAACTTGGAATAAGTATCTGAGAAAGGCAGAGCCCCTCAGATCTGCTGCTTGAAACTTAAGAAAGCAAGACGTTGTGCCATGCTGAGAAGTTGGATGTGCAATTGCTAAGGCCTGCCCTCTGAGGACTGCACCATCTGAAACAACAGCCCTGTGGACTACCTTGCTGTGAAAAAGAGTAAAGAGTGGACTCCCTGTAAGCTACAGGTTAACAGAGCTCACCTGGATCATCACCACCAAGAATCCGCAACCTGGAAAACTACCAGTGGATTTGTAAGGGTTTTGTCCAAGTGGATTGTGGGAACTGAAGTCCTCAACTTTCATGGACCTTCTTGGAGGTTCCAGACCCTTGGAGTGAGTTTGAGACACTTTGGGACCCTTTGGGGAACTTCAGGAAGAAGTTCCAGGAGTTTGGAGAACTTTGGAGCAATTTTGGAAAAAAGCTCCATAGGGGGACCGACTCAACCTGGTCAGCCAAGCCGCCTGCCTTCAACCGCGAGCCGGCCAAGCCATCCAGGTTTGTCCCGCTGAAAGCTCTGTAGGTCCGACTTCCAGAGTTTGACCGGGAGTAGAAGAAATCCGAGGCCGGCGAACCCTCACCGAATCCGGCCTGGTGAAGAGCATCGAGGGACCCCACGAGAAAAAGCTCCAGAAAAGTTTCTAAGTCTGAAGGTAAAAACTGTGACCGGGACCTACCGCGAGGGGTAGCCGCTCAGGGCTCCATCGCAGTCAGCCTGAAACTTTGACTTTGAGCCGGTCTATCGCGACCAGATATCCCAATAAGGTGCTATAGGTTTCTAAGTGCTATAAAGTGATAAATCTTTAAAAATTCATATCTCCGGGTTCCCTACATTGGATTTTTGTCGTTTTGGTGTCATTTTAAAGATAAAAATATTTCCTATTTTTATAAGTTGGTGTTGGATTTTTATTATGCATTGTGTTTGAATTATTTACTGAATTTGTGTTTTTAAATGCTTTACATACTTGTCTTATAAGTTAAGCCTGCCTGCTCGCAGCCAAGCTACCAAGGGTTGAGCATGGGAATAATTTTCTAAGACCTATGCTGAGTCCTATCATGTGTTAGTGGCCTTATTGCCAGTGGCAGACCTACATTTGCCCCTACCAATAATCCACTTTCCAACATTTGGTGCTCAGCGGTGTGGATGAGGACTTGTGTTTAAAAAGTACACCTTTCAGTAAAGTGAATTAAGATTATAAAAATCCTCTAGGTTGCCTTAGAACAAAACTTTTGAGTTTGATTTTTGGAATTTGGACTAAACTGTTTTTAATCCATTGTTTTGACTTTTCCAAATTGTTCTAAGTCTGTTGTGCCTAGTTGTTGTGACCCAAAACTAAGGAACCATGGAGCTGGACCTGGCTAAACTGTCCCAGTTCAGGATGGCTGATCTTAGAGTACAGTGTAGGCTTAGGGGGCTGCCTGCTTCCAACAAGATTAGGAAGGCAGGGTTGCTTAAGTCCCTAATGGCCTGGGCTGGGGTAGCTGAGGAGAGTCAAGGGGGGATAGAGGGTGTCCCCCCCAACCTCATCCAAGAGGAGGGTGAGGATGATGCCTCTTCCATTTTATCTAGTGTTAGCCATATGATTCCAGATGGTGGGAGTGGGGAAGGGTCCCTTACTCAGGAACCACCACTGTCCCTTGCAGAGAGACAGCTTGAGGCTGAATTAGCTTTGATTGCCTTGGAGAAGGAGAAATTGGAATTGGCTAAGAAGAAATGGGAGAGGGAGGAGGCGTTCAAAAGAAATGGTGGCAGTGAAAATGCTGACGTTTTGAGATGTCCAGGGGTGGTGGATTTGATCCCAAACTTCCCAAGGGTATAGTACCCAAGTACACAGAGGGGATGACATTGACAGGTGGCTAGCAGCTTTTGAGAGGGTCCTTAGAATGAGTAGGGTCCACTCTAAGTATTGGGGTGCACTCCTGTGGGAGTTGATTCCAGTAGCTGGGAGGGATAGGCTCCTGACCCTGAAGGGAGAGGATGCAGAATCATACCAGCAGATGAAGGCATGCTTAGTCAAGAGATTTGGTCTGACTCCAGAGCAGTACAGGGTGAGGTTTAGAGGCACCCAGAAATTGAGTTCAAAGTCTTGGGTAGACTCTGTGGACGTTTCAGTGAAGGCCCTGGAAGGCTGGATTGTTGGTAACACTGTTAACACAATTGAAGGATTGTATAATTTGTTTTTGAAAGAACATATTTTGACTCATTGTGCAGAAGAAAAGTTACGCCAGTATCTAGTGGACTCTAAGCTGACAGACCCCAGAGAGCTGGGGGAAGCAGCTGATGAGTGGGTGAGAACCCGGGTTTCTATTCAGCACCAGGGGGGTGACCAGAAGAAAGGGGAACAGGTCCCTCCCCAGATGAAAGCCCAAGGGAAAGAAGGTCAAAAACAGAAGGAGTCCTCCAAAGACCCACAAAAACCTGAACAAGGAGGGGGGCCCCGAGCCAACCCAAATTCAAAGGGAGGGGGTATCATGGAAAGAATGGTAGGTTCTTTGATCCCTCAAAGGTGGGTAAGTGCTTTGACTGTAACCAGCCAGTGCACAAACAGGGAGATGCTGTCTGCACCAAGAAACTCCCCCCTATGGGGCCATCCACAGGGATTGCCAGTGTAAGTGTAGGGGTGGAGAGTGGTGCCCCAGAGAGGGGTAGTCAGGTGGTGGAAGCAACCTTAGTGTCCCTGGGTGGGGTGAATATTGCAACCCTTGCTGCCTTACCTCCAAACGTGGACAAGTACAGGCAGAGGCCTAAAGTGAATGGGACTGAGGTTGAGGCTATCAGAGACACTGGGGCTAGTGTAACTATGGTCCTGGATGAGCTGGTGCCTCCAGAGAGGTTGTTACCTGGTGAGTTTCACCAGGTGACTTATGCAGACAGCACTACCAAACTCCATCCTATGGCTGTGGTGGATTTGGAATGGGGAGGTGTGACAGGCCCTATGAAGGTAGCTGTGTCAAAGGTTCTCCCAGACCAGTGTTTACTGGGCAATGATCTTGAAGCCTCTGTGTGGTCAGAGGTGGAGAGAGGACTCCATATGAAAATATTGGAGCTCCCTGAGTGGGTATGTGCTGTGACTAGGTCACAGACTAGCCAGAAGGGAGGGGCTGGACACTTGGACCCTGCAACAAAGGGCCAAGCATCCAAGGACAAGGGTACTGGGCCTGGTGAGCCAGCCCAGGGAACTCCAGGGGTGCAGGACGAATCTAACCCTGATGGGGAGGACCTAGCCTCTGAGGGAAGGACTCCATCCCTGCCAGAGCTGTCAGATTTGGCAGAACTGACGGGAGCAGGTGGACCCTCCAGAGAGGAGTTCAGTAAGGGACAGAGAGACTTTCCCACCCTTGAGAGCTTGAGGCGGATTGCTTCTAAGCAAGAGGAGGGGGATGACAGTGCGTTTCACAAACTCTACTGGGACGATGGACTGCTTTATACTGAGGCCAGAAACCTCAAGGAGGGGGCCACCAGGAGGAGGTTGGTGGTGCTCCAAGAGTACAGAGAGTTCATCCTGACTTTGGGTCATGATATCCCTTTGGTAGGACATTTGGGACAGACAAAGACATGGAACCGGTTGGTGAACCATGTCTACTGGCCCCATATGTCTGAAAAGGTAAAGGAGTTTTGCAGCTCCTGTGTCACCTGTCAGGCCAGTGGCAAGCCAGGGGGCAAGACAAAGGCTCCCCTAATACCACTGCCGGTGGTTGGGGTTCCTTTTGAAAGGGTGGGGATGGACATTGTTGGTCCCCTGGACCCACCTACTGCATCAGGGAATAGGTATATCTTAGTGGTAGTGGACCATGCCACTAGGTACCCTGAAGCAATCCCTCTTAGAACCATTGATGCTCCTGCAGTGGCTAGAGCATCACCAGAGTGGGTTTTCCAAAAGAGGTGGTATCAGATAGGGGCACGAACTTCCTGTCCAGCTATCTGACTGCTATGTGGGATGAGTGTGGTGTCAATTACAAGTTCACCACCCCCTATCACCCACAAGCAAATGGTCTTGTTGAGAGATTCAACAAAACCCTGAAGGGCATGATAAATGGGTTGTCAGAGAAACTCAGGAGGAGATGGGATGTTCTCCTCCCATGCTTACTGTTTGCCTACAGGGAGGTGCCACAGAAAGGGGTTGGTTTCAGTCCCTTTGAGTTGTTTGGAAACCCTGTGAGGGGGCCATTGAGCCTGCTGAGAGAGTCTTTAGAGAAGCCTCTTAAAGAAGCAAAGGACAATGTGCTTGACTATGTGCTAGGCCTGAGATCTAGAATGGGAGAGTACATGTACAAGGCAAATAGGAAACTGGAGGCCAGCCAGGAGCTCATGAAGCACTGGTATGATCAGAAGGCTGCTATGCCTGAGTATACTCCAGGACAACTGGTGTGGGTGTTGGAGCCTGTGGCTCCCAGGGCCCTCCATGACAAGTGGAGTGGGCCCTATCCAATCTTAGAAAAGAAGGGTGATGTTACCTATTTGGTTGACCTTGGCACCCCCAGGAACCCTCATAGGGTCCTGCATGTGAATAGATTGAAACCCCACCATGACAGGGCAGACATGACCATGTTACTGGTCACTGATGAGGGTGTGGAGGAGGAAACTGAGCCTGTGCCCGACCTCCTCTCCACTAATGTGCAAGATGGGTCAGTGGAGGGGGTTGTACTCTCTCCCAAGTTGACAGACCAGAAGCACAGAGACCGTAAGCTAGTGCTGGAGCAGTTTGCTGGCCTGTTCTCTTTGACCCCTGGCATCACTGAGTGGTGTGTGCACCACATTGACACTGGTGACAGCCTACCTGTCAAAAATAAATTGTACAGGTTGTCTGACCATGTCAGAGCCAGCATTAAAGCTGAGGTTGCTAAGATGCTGGAATTAGGGGTAATTGAACCGTCTGAGAGTCCATGGGCCAGTCCAGTGGTGCTGGTACCTAAACCTAATCCTCAGGGGGGACCCAGGGAGTTATGGTTCTGTGTGGACTACAGAGGATTGAATGCAGTCACAAAGGCTGACGCTCACCCTATACCTAGAGCTGATGAGCTCATTGACAGGTTAGGGGCTGCTAAGTACCTGAGTACATTTGATTTGACTTCAGGTTACTGGCAGATTGCCCTCACTGATGGAGCAAAGGAGAGTTCGGCATTTTCCACCCCAGAGGGACATTATCAGTTCAAGGTAATGCCCTTCGTCAGGAAGAAGTTCCAGGAGTTTGGAGAACTTTGGAGCAACTTTGGAAAAAAGCTCCATAGGGGGACCGACTCAACCTGGTCAGCCAAGCCGCCTGCCGTCAACCGCGAGCTGGCCAAGCCATCCAGGTTCGTCCCGCTGAAAGATCCTGTAGTGTAGTTCCTATTTCCCTGATAGGTTCTGCGCATTGGAATAACATACACTATAGGCTTGGCATAGGACTGAGGTCGGTATGCCCCTATCGCGTATATTAAACTTAATTACTGTGTACCAGCTAGCTCAGAGGCCACTAGAATCTTCTTGACAACAAGAAGGGAATAGCTTCTGGCAACCACATTACATAAAACCCTGATCCCTCAGGATCGTGGAAACAATATACTACTTTTCATTCAGTCACTCATCTCAGAGAAGTACATAGAAGAAACAGTTGAGTGTGTTTACAATAACATTTATTGCACAGTTGTTATTCTAGTACTGGTAATATGTGCTGCAACAACTGTTGGACAGTAGCAGAGAAATATGGCCAGCAGTGCAGTTAAATAAAAATGCATGGTACAGTTTTACCAATGTGCAATAGTAATGAACACATACATGAAATACAGAATGCATTTAAGATAAAGCCTATACCCCTATGATGCCTAACTAGATGTACCTAAGTGTACCTAGCATGTGTGTAGGTCTTAGAGAGCCAAGAAACCCCTAGGATTTAGTCTAACCCCATTACCTTAGTGGGACTTCATCCTGATCTCGAGCTGGACACCCCAGGATGGGTGGATGGACCTCTGCCAGCTGGAGCTGTGGCATGACGCAGGTTGCAGCGTCTCAGGTCAGAGTGTCGGCATGGAAGTCTCGGTCCCCTCTGGTTTGCTTGGGCAAAGGGAGGTATATTTATACATGATAGGTGCCTTGGAATGTTAGTATTGACGTAAAGTCGGTCAGAGGAAGACGTCAGGAATGAACCCTTAGGGAATAGTGGTTCTGCATATTTAATGAGTTCTTGGAGAAATCAATAATCCTGTGCTAGGGAAAATCCCAAGAGCTTAAGGGTCTGTTTCTAAGAACTCGTTGTGACGTAGGTTAGTCACTGTTGGACATGGAGATGACGTATTTAGGATGGACCGTCTTCTGCACCCAGAGCACACGTCAGATAAGGGACAGCCTCTGTTGCTCGTTATTGTGAAGGGAGGGCTAATGTAGGTGAAAGGGCCTTTAGTGGGTGAAAGGGCCTGCCTGTCTTTGTGGCACGAAGGATTTGTGCCTCTGAAACGGCGCACCTATGTTAGGGCCTCAATCCAGCACATAACACCCACTCCAATCTATGGACAATCGTAAATAACCCATTAAAAGCAAACTACGTGACTAAAATAGGCATTTGCATATAATTGGCAGGTAGTTGCACGAGAGTGGTTTATGAGCTAAAAAAATAGCAGCTGTTAAAATATGTAAAATTACTATAGACTCTGTGGAGACAGGAAAAATCTATAGTGTCATTAAAAAATACTCTCTTAGAGTCAGTAGTTACTTATAAAAGTTTCTGTTTATAAAATTGAAAACTCTTACAAGCTGTTCAGAAGACCATGCTTTCTTTAGAAAAAAAAAAAAGGTCAATTTAGAGGGAAAGCTCCAAGCACTCGGTGAGAGTTGAAACAATAAGAGAAAAAATGTGTTTCAGGACATGGTTTAGCAAAATAGAGATAGAAAGTGCTGACTGGGAGACACAACATTTCTATTGCTAGTTACTACAGGGGACGGACCTTTGTTATACCTCGCAGAATCGTTGTGGGAGCACAGAATAGTGCAGCCAGTTGCTGGTTCTGAAGCAGCCGGTGCTGTAATCGATACCTTGGTGCTGCTAAAGGAAGCAAAAAGGCACCCACTGGATTTGCAAGGAATGCTTTGGTTTGATGGGAATACGCTTGGGACACAGCCAAGCATGGGACCTCAGCAGTTCCAGCCTGGTGGTAAATGCCGCTGGCGTTTCCTTTGGAAGTGTCAGACAGATGATGACCACGCATTCTTCACTGCAAAAAACAGGCATCAGAGAACAGGTATGTTGCAGTTGCAGTCTTTTCAGACTGGTCTTTTAAATATTAGAAACCATGAGAAGCATAGTTCCTGTTCGCGAGGTATTCCCAAGGTGTACCACACTGCTTGTATGTGAAAGATAAAATTTATCAAAAAGGAAAGAGGGGCAGTCTGTATTTAAGAGTGCTATTTTGCAAAAAAGAAAAAATATTTCTTTAGCTGATGTGAAATGAAAAATAAAAGTGCTGCACAAGCATGGTTTTCAGATTGCCTAAAGCATTGAATTTTACAAAGGAAACTTTTGTTTCACCACTGTCAGTGTTGGGGCTTCTAGCCAAAAAAAAGGCACAACTTCCCTACACTGTAGGATTTCACTACCTCTGGATGTTATCTGTACATAACGTAGGTCTGGCCTATGTATATTGAGTTCCTTGGTGATGTTCAGGAATCATTTTTGTGACAGGTATTTGTGTCAAAAGACCAAACCACCCATACTTTCCTAACTGGGTCTGTCCTGTTGTTTTGTAAATGGCATCTAATGTTGCCCCTGCTGATGTATGTCAACTATTCCACCCCCGTGCGATGGTGTTTGGCAACGTTCCTAGTGGTGTTTAAACAACCACATTTCTAGATGCATTACAATTGTGTAGGAGTTGATAACCTTAATGAAGGTAACAGGTATAAAGCGTCACAATAAGAATAAATCTCTAACATTTCATGATCTGAAAATGTAGCAATTATTCCTAAAATAGACAGCATATTATTCACTGTATCAGTAACCCAATTTTCAGAAAAATGTACTGCAGGTAATGACATCACTGAATGAATGATAAAACGAATGAAAATGAATAAAAGTTCAAAATACATTAATCAGAATTAAAAACCGGATGATTAAATACATCATTTAGAATACAAAGGCTTGTTCAGGCCGAATACATTTATAAGTCTCTTTTGCATTTGAATTGAAAATGGACGTGGCTTCAGTTTTATGTTGATCCTGTGTTGTAGAAAGTGTCCACTAAGAGTCATACTAAAAGCTAGCTCTAAGCAAAGCTAGAACAGAAAAAGATGAACCCAGAAATACTCCATAGCTCTACCCCTGGTGAAACCAGATATGTATCTTCTGGAAAAAGAAAAGGTTCAAAAGTTTATACTTGCATGTTCGTTATTTGTTTTTGGGCTGGCTTCGCTTCCTGTTCACGTGGAGCCATGGAAAACGTATCACAGTTAATGAAATAGCCAGTAGCTGTATGATCAATTGTTGAAATTGCATCGTGTTTAGTTGAAGTTATTTCTGCTGTTTTTGTTGAAAAACGTTGAAATGTTGAAGTTAATAGTTGATGTCTTTGCTGAAAAACGTTCAGATGGTCAAGTTAATATTTTATGTTTTTGTTGAAAAACATTGATGCATTTATTAGTTGTTGCTTTTGTTGAAAAACGTTGATGCATTTATTATTTGATGTTTTTGTTGAAAAAACGTTGATGCATTTATTATTTGATGTTTTTGTTGAAAAACGTTGGTGTACACATTTGTTTTTGGCCAAATTGCAACTTGAGTGTTGTCTTGACTTATATTTTGAATTTGAAAGGTTGGTTCAAGGAGAACTAGTTCCATTGCATTGTTGCATAGTCCCCCACTCCATGGATTTGATTTCTCAAATGTGATGAGCTTTTCAGTTTGAATTTCTTGAATTGTAGTGAGAGGGACGTCTACTACTGTGGAGTTCACGAGGCCTACTGCTCAGTATTGGCCACATAGTTTTTGGTTGATTCTTTCATTTGAAATGAATCTGTTTTCCTTTTTCACGGCAAGATGCGGCAAAAGTACAGTTCTTGTTCCTTTCACTTCAAGGAATGGCACAGGTTTTCCTGAATGAGGGGCCAAATTCCTTTGTGTCCGTTATCTTTATCTCTCTCTGCCCAGATCCCCGACTTTTGGGATTCAGACAGGTCTTGCCGTGATTACCTCGACTTCCCAGTGGCGGCCTGTTTCACTTTGACAGAATCTTTGTTTGTTTGTTTGTTTCCTTTAGTTCCTGTAAAACAGCCAAATGATCATAGATACAGAATGGTTTTCATCCGCCACTGTGCCTTCACATTTATGATCAGGTTCCCACATTCGTAAATGGAGTCAGACCTCCTAGAGAGCTTCTTGGCTGGGTGTGTATTGCCCCCTGAATCCATATAAGTGTTTGACCCCACTAACGCCCCTGCCTAATACCCTAGCTGTTAAAGATTGCTCTATGTCCCAGTTCTTCCTTTCCACTACCTAAATTCCCTCAGGATGGTGTTGGAGAGGAGTACCGCAATGCTACGCCCATCCCTTCCATGGCCTCTTTGTAAGCTCGAGAGCCAAACGCGGAGGCACAGTCAGGGTGTAACGTTGATTGCGTATGTCCTGATATTGACTCGCAAATCTTTTATAACAGTTCGAGCGTCAGCCGAGTGCTAAGGCCATACCTATAGGAAACTTGAGCACGGATCCACTGCCACCAAGATATATTTTTAAGCCACCTCAAACTTTGAGGGGCCACAGTGATCCTGTTACATGACACGATCAAGTGGACAGTCTGATGCTGTCTACCAATGGGACCTGCGCGGGTCTTGTGATGGTGGAGCCTGGCATCTGTTTACAGATGTTGCAGTTCAAGACAAAGTCAATAGTCTGACTTCTGATCCCTGGCCACCAATAGCACTGTTGCAATGAAGAAATAGTAGCTATGACCCCTGAATGCGCGGAGCCCAAGCCCTTGTGTGTTTTAAGCATTAATTACTGCCTACTATCCATATTTGGAAATACTCTATCCCCCACTCCAGGAATCTGAGCTTATGGAATGTTGTTTGCACCTAACTTGTAGGAGTATATGAGTGGAAATTTCTTAGGCACTGCTGTGCTGCCTTTGCGTGAAGCAATTACAGCCACCATATCTTACAGTCTATTCTCGTTATTGAACGAGTGTGCGCAGCTACGGAAGCTGTGTGAACAGCCCCCTGTGTGGCTTCTACAGCCAATGAATTCCCTTCAACGTACACGCCATCACGTTGATGACTCAGCGTGTTAATCACGTGAGTTTTTGGTAGGTCGTTTTTCAACTCCACTACCTGTTCCCATACTTTTTGTGTTTAATTATGCCACCTTTTTCATCTTTAAACCCATTTTGTTCCCAGTGGTGTAAATATTTATTATATGATTGAACACAGTAAAAGGAATCGCACACTATAAGTGTGGGGAATTCGCGATCTATATTTTCAAGTGCCAGTTTGAATGCTTGTAGTTCAGCTCGCTGAGTTGTACAATCTCCTAGAGATTGAGTTTTAGTGACCATTGGTCTGAAGTTACCATCGCGCATGCGACCTTTAACGATTGCGCACGCTGCACTGTAAGCTTGCTTACTCCCTGTAGCGGGTTGTGCTGATCCGTCAGTATAAATTATAAATTCGTACTGATCGAGAGGCAAAATTTCAGTGGGCAGAGGTAGTTCGTTTCTCAACTGAACTACTTGTTCCCAAAGCGTTTTATGCTTTATTGTATGATTGCACACAGTATAAGGAATCACACACAATGAGTGTGGGGAATTCTCGATCCGTGTTTACAAGTGCAAGTATCAGGGCTTTTAAAGCTGCCAACCGAGCCGTGCTATTACCTAGAGGTAGTTTTTTGGTACAATGAGGACGGAACTTGCCATCCAGCATCTGATCTTTAACAAAGGCAACCGGTGGGGCAGACCCATCAGTGTAAATTTTAAAAATTCATACTGATCTAGAGGCAAGATTTCATTTGGTAGATGATGTTCTTTTTCATATTGCAGGAATGCCTGTGTTTTTAAACTTGGATAAAATCTGGATTCAAAGTCTGATGCAGCAAAAGAATTAGCCCTTTGTATCCATTCTGGATGTAAGGCTTTGGCATTAGGAATGCTAGCCCCGGTACTGGGGTGACGACAATAATGCATCATCCCATGAGCCAGTGCTCTTTCTTTTGCTACAGCAGTCTGAATGGTTGTCAGAATTTTTTTCTGTTGAATTAAAACTCATTTCTGTGTTTGTGTACAGATGAGATTTGTATGCGATTGGTACAGTTTCACCTTCATTAAAGGTTTAATAAGTGTACCCGCATTGACCCAAAATGATACTGAGTACCAAGTGGTGCAAGTTTACACGTGTGTGTATGTGTTTGGAAGCAATAATATCTTCCTGGAGTGAACAAATAATATTGGTGTGTTCTTGTGTCCAGTGTTTGACTGAAAAGTCAGGTTTGAAAAAGGTCGTAGAAAGGTTTTACTCTCTCTGCGAAATCAAAAATGTATGTTCTGCCAAAATCTAGGAATCCCAGTTCTGATTGGAAGTTGTTTTAATGTCTTTGGAGGCTGGAGCAGCGCACACTTTTCTAAAACGTTAGCTGCCAGGCTTTTCCCTTCACTTGAAAACTAGTATCCCAAAAATAGGACACAGAGGTGGGCAAGTTTTGATTTCTCAAAATTAAATTTGTAGCCCTCAGAGGCGAATCCCATAATAATGGTGCTCACCCTGGTCAAGTGTTTCCCCAATAGGTCGTCCGTTAGATAAATATCATCCATATAGGACAACGCTTCTTCATCAAAGTGCTTTAGCCATTCAGTAACTCTTTCAGAAAATACCCCTGAGCTGTTCTTATACCCACGGGGAGATGACAAAAAATTGTCGCTGGGACTCTAATATACTAAATGCTGTTAGGTACCTGTTTTCAGGTGCTATAGTTTGACAGAAAAATCCATTTGAGACAACAAGTGTCGTTTTGTATTCTTTCCCGCATAATGTTATTCATTAATGAGGCACTATCTGCATGTTGGACAGCATATGTCTTTGTGCAAGTGTTCAAGTGTCTGTAAATGAAAACTAGATGAAATGTATTATCATGTTTTGATAAGTGAAACAAGGGATTGTTCTTTTGTGAAGTGCATTTTTCAATGATCTCCTGGTATTCAAGTTGATCTAAGATCTCCCTGACCTGTGTTTTTAGCTTCTTGCTTAATAGGATATTGTCTTTGAGCATGTGGTGAAACTATTAACGGGATCACGTGGTGGGTTGAGGCATCATCCCATCCAGCGTGATTTTTATACAATGCTGAAGCTTGGGCTACTGCCCACTCCCGTGCATATGTATGTTTAAGGTGAACGGGAACATGGTTGGAAAATGCAGGAAAAATATACTTTCTCCCTTTGGGCGCTCCCTGACGAATGCTGGCGGCTAATCTTGTTCTGCTAACAGTATGTCAAAACCAGACGATAGGTTCTTCGCAAAGAGACCTTTTACTTTCCTGTGTTTGTCCTCCTCCATGCGGAGTGTTATTTCATATAACTTGTGTGGAACTTTCACCCTTTTGTCTGATGTTTCCACCGTGATGTAATCATTCAATTTTGCTGTCCAGAAATTCCTTCAGGTTCTGGCGAGCTATTGTTACTTCTGCCGCGCTGTCTAGCATTGTCTGAGCCCATTCCCCGTTCAGAAGTTGAGTCCTTAGGATTCTGTGCATGTCTAACTTTGAGACCTGCAACTTTCTTCTTTTTAAATTGAGGTTTGGATTGTGGCTTGTCTTCTGTTTTAGAAGAGTCCTGAGCGTGCTTGTCCCTGAACTGCTTGCGCTCTTCTTTGTGTGCTGACTTTCCTTCTCTCCCTGTGTTGTTTGTCGAGAGGAATGTGTATCAGTATCCTGATACCTGTCAGGTTTCCTAATATTATCCCTATTCCTAAGGTTATACCTCTTTGCAGAGGGCTCCTGTTGAGGAGACCTACCTCGGGACTGAGAATCTTTTCTGAAAATGTTTGTTTTTTATTATTATCCCACTTCTTTTTAGTTGAAGTAGGTGTCTGCTTAGAATTGTCCTTCTCAGGACTGCCCATTAGCTGTGGTTTTAAAAGCTTTCCCAACCAAACTGTCCCTTCCCAGTTCTGCACATGCAGTTTCAATTATTTTGGGAAGTTCTTGTGGTTGGTCTATAAGACTGACCTCTCTTAGGTGTTGGCGGATCGCCACTGAAGCTGCTTCCCCTTTAATGTTAGCTAGTATTATTGTTGATACCTGGTCGTAGTTACCTAGTAATTTCATACCTAAGGTCAGAGCTGGTTTAGCTCCATACTTGTTCTGTATCTGTCATAAGACATCTGGAATTACCGCTAAGGAAGGAATACCATGATTCCTGGTATATATGGCAGCAAAAACTGTAGCCCAAGTGGTGCAGTCCTCTAACTGTGGTGTGATCCCCATGGGCAAGCAGAGTGTTAGCATTATATGCTTTCAAATGGTGTGGTATTTGGAAATACTGCTTCTAACTGGATAATTTTCTGAGCTAGCCAGAAAGGAATCTGTTCACGTTTCGTGGGCAATTTACCCATTACTGTGTGTAAGTTTTGTGGAGTGATTTTAGTAGCGGTGCTCTGTGTTGGAGCTGTGTTATTTGTAGCTACTGTGGGCTGGACACCAAGTGTCCTCATGACGAGTTGCGTCATGGCTCTGTAAGAGTTTTACCAACTCTTTGTGTTGTAAGAGCAGTGCATCTTGTGGCATTATATAAATGTCAGGATGTGGTGTGTAGCCGGCTAATGTCGGCCATGTAGCTCCTGGTCTACCTAGTGGACTGAGCCTGGTTTTATTTATTTGTTGTAGGGCGCCATTAAACCAGAAATTGTGGTCCTGGTCAGTGAGCGGAATCTTAATCTCCTCGAACGGAGTGTAGACCGCTGGGACTTTTTCATGTATGTAAGAATGAAAAGTCTGAGTTGTTGCATTTACTGCTGGGAATGTAACCCAAGAATAGAACACATCTGTTTGATAATCTTCGTGTGCCTCTATTAATATCACCTCCTCGGTCTGTTAAACCATGTCTGAGGGGTTTTTGTGTGAGTGTTTGCCTGATTTTGGGTGCAAAATGTATTGCATTTGCTTCCTCTTTGTCGTTTGAGACCTGTGTCCCAGTGACAGGAGCAGCTGCCTCGACAGACATTGTGTTGTGAAAACAAAATGTCCTAAAAAAGGGTTTTAAGATAAGGTTTTTAAAAGGCACAATTGTTCGGGAACTATTTCCTTCAAGCTTGATTAACCAACAGCCAATACATAGGAAGTTTGCCTACTCAGCTGTGGCGGAAGTTTGTGCCTACCCACTCCAGACGTCTCTGGCGTTTTGTGAGTAGGGGTCTCTGAGAATAAGCATGACTGAACTACTCAGATTCTACTGTTAAATAAGTGCCAAATTCAAGTTGGGCGCCATGTAGTGTAGTTCCTATTTCCCTGATAGGTTCTGCGCATTGGAATAACATACACTATAGGCTTGGCATAGGACTGAGGTCGGTAAGCCCCTATCGCGTATATTAAACTTAATTACTGTGTACCAGCTAGCTCAGAGGCCAGTAGAAACTTCTTGACAACAAGAAGGGAATAGCTTCTGGCAACTACATAACATAAAACCCTGATCCCTCAGGATCGTGGAAACAATATACTACTTTTCATTCAGTCACTCATCTCAGAGAAGTACATAGAAGAAACAGTTGGGTGTGTTTACAATAAAATTTATTGCACAGTTGTTATTCTAGTACTGGTAATATGTGCTGCAACAACTGTTGGACAGTAGCAGAGAAATATGGCCAGCAGTGCAGTTAAATAAAAATGCATGGTACAGTTTTACCATTGTGCAATAGTAATGAACACATACATGAAATACAGAATGCATTTAAGATAAAGCCTATGCCCCTATGATGCCTAACTAGAAGTACCTAAGTGTACTTAGCATGTGTGTAGGTCTTAGAGAGCCAAGAATCCCCCTAGAATTTAGTCTAACCCCATTACCTTAGTGGGACTTCATCCTGATCTCGAGCTGGACACCCCAGGATGAGTGGATGGACCTCTGCCAGCTGGAGCTGTGGCATGACGCAGGTTGCAGCGTCTCAGGTCAGAGTGTCGGCATGGAAGTCTCGGTCCCCTCTGGTTTGCTTGGGCAAAGGGAGGTATATTTATACCTGATAGGTGCCTTGGAATGTTAGTATTGACGTAAAGTCGGTCAGAGGAAGACGTCAGGAATGAACCCTTAGGGAATAGTGGTTCATGCATATTTAATGAGTTCTTGGAGAAATCAATAATCCTGTGCTAGGGAAAATCCCAAGAGCTTAAGGGTCTGTTTCTAAGAACTCGTTGTGACGTAGGTTAGTCACTGTTGGACATGGAGATGACGTATTTAGGATGGACCGTCTTCTGCACCCAGAGCACACGTCAGATAAGGGACAGCCTCTGTTGCTCGTTATTGTGAAGGGAGGGCTAATGTAGGTGAAAGGGCCTTTAGTGGGTGAAAGGGCCTGCCTGTCTTTGTGGCACGAAGGATTTGTGCCTCTGAAACGGGGCACCTATGTTAGGGCCTCAATCCAGCACATAACAATCCGTAGGTCCGACTTCCAGAGTTTGACCGGGAGTAGAAGAAATCCGAGGCCGGCGAACCCTCACCGAATCCGGCCTGGTGAAGAGCATCGAGGGACCCCACGAGAAAAAGCTCCAGAAAAGTTTCTAAGTACGAAGGTAAAAACTGTGACCGGGACCTACCGCGAGGGGTAGCCGCTCAGGGCTCCATCGCGGTCGGCCTGAAACTTTGACTTTGAGCCGGTCTATCGCGACCAGATATTCCAATAAGGTGCTATAAAGTGATAAATCTTTAAAAATTCATATCTCCGGTTCCCTACATTGGAGTTTTGTCATTTTGGTGCCATTTTAAAGATAAAAATGTTTACTATTTTTATAAAAAATTGGTGTTGGATTTTTATTATGCATTGTGTCTTAATTATTTACTGAATTGGTGTTTTTAAATGCTTTACATACCTGTCTTTGAAGTTAAGCCTGCCTGCTCGCAGCCAAGCTACCAAGGGTTGAGCATGAGAATAATTTTCTAAGACCTATGCTGAGTCCTATCATGTGTTAGTGGCCTTATTGCCAGTTTCAGACCTACATTTGCCCCTACCAATAATCCACTTTCCAACAGACGTCAACTCCGTGAGACCAGGCGGGACAGAGCAACCGTGCCCAGGCAGACTGCCTGAAGCGACTCAGTGGTGTTTTGTTTTGTTGTTTGTTCTTTCCCACAGGTTGGACTTTTTTTATTTCTTGTCAATAAAGTTTGGGAGGGATGTAGTGTCCTTGCGGGACACGTTCTAGTGTTTGTAAATATGGTGTTTCCACCAGCCACTTCTTGAGGGCTGGCTTCCACACTCACCCCACACCCATTCATCACAGGTGTCACCGATTAGGTGACCCTACTAATAAAAGGGCCGGGCGCATGTGCCCTGGACCACTTCACGTACTATACTGTTGTAGGGATTCTGCACATATACAGAGCTATGCACAGGATAATAGGACCTCGGAGTATAGTGGTGAACCAACCATGCACCTTAGTACCCACAATCCCAATCCGACTAGCTTTAGCGTCTCATTAGCAGCAATGCTACCAATGATTAGACAACCCAGAACACGGTCTCTCTCTCTCAGGACTCGTGGGAGCAAGAACACCATTTCATAACTCACTCATACTTGTCCACAACGTGCGTAATAAGAGACAAAGGGGCTGATTCCGATTCGGGCCGGAAATCTCTCCGACCGAGCCGGACCCGGAGAGATTTCCGACCGAATCGGACCCGTGCAGTCCGACCGAGCGAGTACGATGCGCACGTATGCCATCGGACTCGAGTCGGTCGGACTCCCATTGAAGTCAATGGGAGCCTGTCGTACAACGCGTACGCGGGCTCCCATTGACTCAATGGGTGCGAGGCGGACAAGGGCGCCCCCTACAGCGTGTACGCGGCGAAGCGATTCGCGCCGTACACGCACAGGTAGGGGGGACCCATGGGTCCCCCCTGTATGCGACTCGCGCGCTACGCGTACAGGGGGGTCCGACACGGACCCCCAAAGTACGGCTCCGACAGCTCTTTTGAGCCGGAGTGCGCGGCTCGGTCGGACTGCTAGCGGCGCGCATCGTACTTACCCGGCCGGGGAACGTCTCCATTGCGCGGTGCGAGTCATGTCCGTGCGAGTCGGTCGGTGCGGTTCGACCCGGGATCGAGTCGGTCGGAGCGGTCAGGACGCCCGGACGAGTCGGTCGGCGAATACGCATCGTACTCGCTCGCCCGGACGCGCGTACGATTCGGTCGGGAAATAGGGCTCCGAATCGGATCCGGTTAAGCCGAATCCGATTCGGAGCCCTACCGGCCGAGATCGGAATCGGCCCCACAGTATAGTTTAAAATGTTTATTTCAACTATCGTGCTCTAAGATACAGTACACGTGCCAGTACTATCAGCATAATGATAAAATAAGAAGCATAGTTACAATTCCATAGAATACAAACGGGAAAGCATTTCATAAAGCAGTGGATATAGGGCTAAATGGCCTTACCACCCTCCCCGTGCTATTAACTAGTTTATTATAAAAATAGAAGACCTCTGGGCGTCGTCAGGCGGACCCTCATACCTCAATATCTAGATGCAAGGTTTACATCATCAGACAAGCTCAGCTCTTCTCTCTGGAAAGGTTTTTCTCCAAGTGTCACAAACAGCGAGATCACAATATTAAAAGCACACGAATTTCTCCAGTGCAGCTGTACTTAGTGTTATGTCTAAGTGCGAGGGACTGGCATGATCAGCAAGAACAAGGGACGTTGTTTTTCGACCTTGTACATGTTGTGCAGACGAAACCCACAGGGAACAGGAGAAAAGGTGAAAGTCAGAAAGGCAGACAGTTCTAATATAGCCGGGCACAAGCAGAGGCTGGAAAAACAAAGTCACAAAGTAACGTGCGCAAAAAGGCATCATGGCAGCCAGGCCAAAGCCAACTTAGCAATGCAGACAATGAGGCCACAAACCACACGACAATACTCTTGGGGTCTGTGTGGTCATTCATCCTGCTTGAGGGCCTAGGGCCCTAACCCTTACACCATTAAGCCCTAACTGTAGCTTATCCTTCATTATTTCCACATCAATTACTATTTAAAAGAACAGATGCAATTTCTCTGTATTGTAAATTGAGGTTTACTGCCTCTGTATTTTGCATTAGGTCCTGATGAGACCCACTTATTCATGCTTAAATGGATAAAAACATCAACATTATCATAGCAGGGCTGCTTCACAATATTTTACGAAACTCCATATAATTTTTTTAAATTGATGTAAAAATGAATTAAAAAAGCAGTCTGTATATATAGAAGCAATTGTGTGTTGATTTCTAGGTCTAGCGTTATCCAAGACCTTTTGATTTTACAAAAATGATATATGTAATATACTTGTAGGGGCTGTCAGCCAGCCCTCTTCATTCATTGGTCTGTTGAAGGAGACAGAGGGTCAGCCCACTTCAGCCATTGGCTAAATTCACTGTGAGTGATGGTATTCTGCTTTCTCACAAGCAGCACTTTTGCACATAAGATAGTTTTATTCAGTGATAGGGCCTAGCATTACAATAAGTGCATTTTGGGATCAAAATATTTTTGCCTGTGACCAATGGTTTTATTTCTCATAACGGCTAGGGCTTGCAGCTCCCCAGTGTTGGAATCTTGACCTTTCTGTAGAATCACCCCAGATGTTTGCCTTCAGTTGCTGAATCCATTTTTGGTGGCATTAGGACTCTGCACACTTTAGCTTTGTTAAACAGTGATAAAGTACTTGTGATCTCCTTCTCAAGCATGGTAAAAGTGGTATAAACATGGTTTATACATTTAATTTGCTTGTATATCCCTAGTATATGTTCGCCACACACAGTCCGGAAATCCGGGGCTTGTAACTTGCGGCGGTCCTGGATGGACACCGGTACCCTGCAATATTTAACAACGATTTTCCTCCTCAAAGAAAATACCAGGACTCGCCGGGATGCTTAATCAATTTATTCGCAAACAAATGCTCTACCAACGCGTTTCGCCTTTCGGCTTGATCACGGTGTGGCTTGACACACAATTCTTCCGGTTATATACACAGGCAGTTATTGACAGTGAGAAAGGACCACCACAGCACAAAAAGCAAAAGAAGATCAACACAGTTCACTCCATTTTGAAATGTCTTACAAGTGTAATGACGATCCTATGTCCATTGAACATTCAATGTGTGTTGTTACTTGCTGTCATGTCCCACAATTCTTTATATAAAATAAAATAAATTATTGTTTAGGCATTTGAATATTTTGTCTACAAAGCGAGAGTGGCATAAAAATAACAACAGTAAACTTCTGTATTTACTTCACGCCCTTTTGAAATGTCTTACAAGTGTAATGACGATCCTATGTCCACTGAAGATTCAATAGTATATGGGACTTTATGTACCTATGGCCTGTAAATTAAATGCTACAAGTAGGCTATTGCAGCCTGTAGGGCAGCTTTAAATTACCCTTTCAACCTGGCAAAAATAAACCTTTTGCCAAGCCTAAACCTTTCTTTTTAATACTTATAAGTCGCCCCAAAATGTAGGCCTTAAGGGCTCATAGTGCAGGGTGCATGGTAGTTAAAAAGTAGGACATGCATATTAAATGTTTTAAATGTCCTGGCAGTGAAAACCTCCCAAAGTCATTTATCACTGTGGTAAGACTGGTCTCCAATAGACTAACACTGGTTTATCTTATTACAATTAATAAGTACTAAATTGAGTTAGGAACCACCTAGAAAAAATACTTCTACCACCCATTTTACTAGTAACTTACAATCCTCTTTCATGGTAAAGTCAGATTTAAATTGCTATTTTAGGAATGCCACTTTTAGAAAGTTGACTCAAGGAGATGATGGACGGAGCGCTGAAACTTTTCAGACACTCAGTTCTTTAGCTCACTTTGCCACCTCAGTTCGGACCCAGCTATATGCAAATCAGTCTTGACCCTGTGCCTCATGGGAACAGTCCAGACCGAACTGCCAAGCCAGGTCTTCCCTGAACCGGAAACAAGCATCCTGGGACTGGTTTCGGGGTAACACCCCTCATCAGCCAGGCTAGCTTGAATCCAGTGGCAAAGTGAGCAAGGGCCCCACGTCTGGGCATACCCTGCCAACTTAGGGCGAACAAAGCAAACACAAGGAGATGATGGACGGAGCGCTGAAACTTTTCAGACACTCACCCCCAGTCACCGATCTGGGTTGAATCCATCATCGTTCTTTAGCTCACTTCGCCACCTCAGTTCAGACCCAGCTATATGCAAATCAGTCTTGACCCTGTGCCTCATGGGAACAGTCCAGACCGAACTGCCAAGCCAGGTCTTCCCTGAACCGGAAACAAGCATCCTGGGACCGGTTTCGGGGTAACACCCCTCATCAGCCAGGCTAGCTTGAATCCAGTGGCAAAGTGAGCAAGGGACCCACGTCTGGGCATACCCTGCCAACTTAGGGTGAACAAAGCAACACAAGGAGATGATAGACGGAGCGCTGAAACCTTTCAGACACTCACCCCCTTGTGTTTACTTTTAGAAAACTGGGGTGGCATGGTGAGCAAAAGAATGATGGATTTAACCCAGATCTCTTGACTGGGGGTGAATGTTTTGATTTGTTCTGCATTCCGTCCATCAATTGTGTGTCTTTTGCTTTCTCGCCCTAAGTGCGCCAGGTATGCCCAGACGTGGGTCCTGGGCTCACTGTGCCACTGGAATCAAGCTATCCTGGCTGAAGAGGGGTGAAACCCCGAAACCGGTCCTAGGATGCTTGTTTCTGGTCCAGGGAGGACCTGGCTTGGCAGTTCGGGCTGGACTGTTCCCATGAGGCACAGGGTCAAGACTGATTTGCATATGGCCAGGTCTAAACTGGGGTGGCATGGTGAGCAAAAGAATGATGGATTTAACCCAGATCTCTTGACTGGGGGTGAATGTTTTGATTTGTTCTGCATTCCGTCCATCAATTGTGTGTCTTTTGCTTTCTCGCCCTAAGTGCGCCAGGTATGCCCAGACGTGGGTCCTGGGCTCACTGTGCCACTGGAATCAAGCTATCCTGGCTGAAGAGGGGTGAAACCGCGAAACCGGTCCTAGGATGCTTGTTTCCGGTCCAGGGAGGACCTGGCTTGGCAGTTCGGGCTGGACTGTTCCCATGAGGCACAGGGTCAAGACTGATTTGCATATGGCCAGGTCTAAACTGGGGTGGCATGGTGAGCAAAAGAATGATGGATTTAACCCAGATCTCTTGACTGGGGGTGAATGTTTTGATTTGTTCTGCATTCCGTCCATCAATTGTGTGTCTTTTGCTTTCTCGCCCTAAGTGCACCAGGTATGCCCAGACGTGGGTCCTGGGCTCACTGTGCCACTGGAATCAAGCTATCCTGGCTGAAGAGGGGTGAAACCCCGAAACCGGTCCTAGGATGCTTGTTTCTGGTCCAGGGAGGACCTGGCTTGGCAGTTCGGGCTGGACTGTTCCCATGAGGCACAGGGTCAAGACTGATTTGTATATGGCCAGGTCTAAACTGGGGTGGCATGGTGAGCAAAAGAATGATGGATTTAACCCAGATCTCTTGACTGGGGGTGAATGTTTTGATTTGTCCTGCATTCCGTCCATCAATTGTGTGTCTTTTGCTTTCTCGCCCTAAGTGCGCCAGGTATGCCCAGACGTGGGTCCTGGGCTCACTGTGCCACTGGAATCAAGCTATCCTGGCTGAAGAGGGGTGAAACCCCGAAACCGGTCCTAGGATGCTTGTTTCCGGTCCAGGGAGGACCTGGCTTGGCAGTTCGGGCTGGACTGTTCCCATGAGGCACAGGGTCAAGACTGATTTGCATATGGCCAGGTCTAAACTGGGGTGGCATGGTGAGCAAAAGAATGATGGATTTAACCCAGATCTCTTGACTGGGGGTGAATGTTTTGATTTGTTCTGCATTCCGTCCATCAATTGTGTGTCTTTTACTTTTAGAAAGTTGGCATTTTCCTGCCTCTGCCAAATGTGCCTGTCTGCCTGTCTCCAGGGCCTCCTGATTGTTGACATCTCTCCCTCAGTGGCGTAGCAAGCACTTTGGCTGCCCGTGGCGGTCCCCGTGTTTGCCGCTCCGCAGCGGCCGAATCAGAGAGCGGGGCGGGGGGGTGCTAGCGATTTTTTTCTATTTGCCGATCAAAGAGCGGGGGTTGATTGCCGCCCCGAGAACGGCAGGTAAGAACGGGGGTAGAATATTTGATTTTATTATGCATCTCCCTCTGGCTACAGTGCATGGCCAAGATGTTTCCAATCTCATAGCAGGCTCATTGCTACAGGGCTTCCCCTGTTGCTTCTGTTTCAGAGTTTATTATTTAAACATGGGTTCTCTCTCTGATTTCTGCCCCATCAGGAGGAAATAATTTGGGTCTGCATGATTACTTAGCAAGTGCTTTTGTATCTTTTTGTATTAGTTTGATGTTCTCTTTGTGAGTGTCTTGTACTTGTTTTATCCCCTCTTCAGTCCCTAGATGTGACTTGATCTCTTCCCCCTACAGTACTGCGTTCATTGTGCCCCACACATTTAATAGATTTGCTGGATACTGGTTATGATCCAGATAACAATTGATGACGTCTTCCATGGTTGCTTGGAACTAAGGATGCCTGATTAAGAGCCTATTAATGGTTCATTTCCTTTTTGTATTGTATTGTAATTGTATTTATATAGCGCTCATACCCCTGACGAGGCGTCGAAGCGCTTTTCGGCAAGTAGCACGCTACTCCGGAACCCAAAAGGATTAGTGGTGGATTAGTATAGGGAAATATGAGTTAATTTGAGCGGTGGACATGTGAGTCTATTAGTTGGATTGAATAGGATAATGCAGGGATAGGAGAGGGAAGAGTCTAGAAAGTGATTTTTGGGAGGCCATAGAGGTAGGAAGAGGTTTGGGATGAGTAAAAAGGACAGATGGCAGAGGGAAGAGTCTCTAGAAAGGGATTAGGGAGATCATAGTAGTAAAAGACATTTAGGATGGGTCAAAGGAGGGGTACATGAGGTTCAGAATTTAGAAAGGGTTTTAGAATGAGGTTTAGGGTGAGCCAGGAGGGATAGAGGAGGAAAGAGTCTAGAAAGGGATGTTTTGGAGATAATAGTAGCAGAATGAGGTTTGGGATGTGTCAAAGTGGAAGTAGAGGATATATTGAGAGAGGTATAGGGTGGGATAGAGTAGTGCATTGGAGAGAGTGAACGTTTTTTTTTCTTTGCATATGGGCACGTCTCATGTATAAGCAAAGGGGCAGCAGGGCACAAGCGCTGGTAACACCAGCATCAATTAGAGATGGGCATAGATCAGACACACACGCAACCCCACTGCAGGACTGCAACATGCAGAAAATAATACATAACTGCAGCACCAGCGCAACACACATCTATTAGCACAGACTGCAAGGAAATTGGTGCTTGCTGCAACAAGTGCACTACAGTCACAGACAAACAGCACAACATACATTAACTGGCAAACATAACAACATGGAGTAAGACACACCCAACAAAAATATACAGCGGCAGATGTTGCGTTATGCCTCCTTTGACTAACACAACAATATGCTTTTTGACTGAAATGTTGTAGTAAGTGGTATATTTATAAGTACAGAAAAGCTAGAACTTTGTGCATAATTATTGCTAATCTGAGCCATGTTTAAGAAAGGCTGTTGTAAATGAATCACTTTTACACTAGGTCAATATTGGTAGAATAATTGATACAATTTAAAATTAATTGCTCCTCACCTAATTTTTTTTAAAATGTACTAACAGAGAGGAACTTTCAAAGCACATTTAACCAAAGACACCTTTCAAATAGCATTAGTTTCTAATGCAGAGTAGAGGTTGGGCCGGATATTGAAAACAGATTTAAACTTTACACACAAACGCACCTTTGCCAGACTTGCACACTGACAGCAATGCACATTGTTCTGCACGTCTACGATAGTTCTCAGACTCCAACCTGCTACAGTCCTGCAAATTTGCCAAAATGCTGGCATGCAGCAATCCACAGCTTTGTCCAACACAAAATGATGAAATCATGCACACTACTGTTTAGTTTTCACTGTGCACCATAAGGCATGCATTTTCTTGGTTTCTACAGCGTTGCAATAATGCACATTTTCTTTCTTTTTTTAACCACTTCTTTTTAACCATAGGATTCTTCTAATAAATAGCTCAGAGTGCAAATTCCCTATCCAGGAAGGAGGCCTGTAACTAGGACCATCTCCTGTACACATCGCAGACATGGTATCTCTGTGTCAGTCTTCAAACATTGAAGAATGGAGGAAGTGCCTGTAAAGGTGCATTATGCAAATTGTTTATGCCTTAGAAGCGGAACAGCTGTCCACTGTGCAGGTCAGGATGTGTGTGGATTAGGAGAGGTCTGTGAATGTCTTACAGTAGAGGTACTTAACCTTTTGACTTTTGTGGACCACCAGGGACCCCCATCTATGCAATTTCTAAAATCTCGAACCAATACACAAACATACAGAAACAAGTAGACTACAAAGAAATAAACAAATTATGAAATATCTTTTCATAACAGATACAAAAATCAAATTTTAATTAATAGGAAGGGTGGAGCTTTTATTTCTAAAAGACAAAGCAATATGCTAGATTCAAGTAAATAACTTTGGGCCTAATTACGATGTTGGGTGGACCGCCACCGACAGGCCGTCGGTGGCAGTCCGCCCGACCATCAGCCCTTCTGTCTGATTGCCGCATTATGATGCAGGTGGTCGGAGCCTTGTTGGACAGGGGACAGACTGCTGCCTCCATCAGGATCTACTGATCCTGACAGAGCGGCGGTCGGAATCGCAATCCCTAATGACGGTGGTGCCGAGGCAGGCACCGCCGTCAGGATTACGATGTCCCTTTCCAACAGCCTTTCCATGGCAGCCCCACTGCCATGAAAAGGCTGTCAGAAAGGGACTTTGGGGGGCCCCAAACAGGGCCCGTACGTTGTGGGCCACTGCAAAGTGGCCCTGGGTGCACATGTAGTGCCCCACGCACATCCATGCACACAGTGAATGGATGTGCACAAAGTGCTCTTCAACACTGTGGCTTGTGCTGAGGCCCTTTTCCTGGGCCACAGCACAAGCCACAATGTTAAAGAGCACTTTCCGACCGCCAGCTTGGCGGTCGTATCGTAATTGAGCGGTCGTGCTTTTAGGGTGGTCTCCTGACTGCCGCGATAGCGGACAGCAGTCCAACCGCCCAATATTGTAATCAGGCCTTTGTCTTTTATGCTCCTAATGCATGATCTCTTTTTGTCGGTGCATGCCAGTGCTTCAAAGGAGGCCGACAATCTTCCATACTAGATTCTGCTTGCTATACTTGCTATGCTCTCGGGAATCAAGATAAAGATGTCAACTTAGGGGCCGATTACGATGTCGTTAGGAAGGGCTCCGGATGGGATTGGGTATTGTCGAATCCGATTCGGAACCCTTGTTTCCTACTGAATCATACAGTTTTCCCAACGACCGATTACGATGCCCTGAAACAGTTCGAGCAGACCGAATCAGTTCTGAAAGGCATCCAGACAGCCCGAGTCTTTCAGAGCCGATTTGTACAGCTCTATGGACACGGTTTCTGGACGAGCGATTACGATGACGGATTCGGACAGCCGTTCCGATTCGGTTTGCCTGGGACGAAACGGCTGCCGGAACGTGTCTTTGGGGGCCCGTTGCGGACCCCCCTTCACCTGGAGGCATCCGAATGTGGCCCGTGGGGGTACCGAAGGGACTCCTCTTCCCAACCATGCACAATGTGGTAGGCACCATGGGGTGCCCGCCACAGGGTGCAAGGTTTTCCCCAACCACCCCTTTTTTCAATGGGAGCCTGTGTTCGCGTTCGGAACACAGGCTCCCATTGAAGTCAATGCGAGTCAGACCGAACGATGTTGGGAGGCATCGTAATCAGTCGTCCGGACTCACAGGACCCGATTTGTTTGCAAACTAGTCCGGAACCGATTCGTTCGGGACAGTTTCCAAACGACATCGTATTCGCCCCTTAATTGTTAGCCTCCAAATGCAAATTCCTTCATATTTCCAGAACATTGTAAAATTCTCAACTTTGATTATTTATGTACACATACCTTATTAATCCATCACAAAAAAATTGGGGACCTAGAGTGCATAAAGGTCCAGCATACATGCTCCACTGTTAATTCTCAAAAGAAAAAGGTATGCTGTTCCTAAAAGGGACAAAGGACAAAGGGGAGTAGGTCAAAGAAAAGGAGTAACTAAAAGGAGAGTAGTTCATTTTTGGAAATGGGGTCCTCACACACCCTTGAGAGTGTCTTGCTTCATCATTGGGCTTGCTCAACCTCATTAGTTATAAATTTTACAGTCCTGAAGAATTGCCCTAGATCACATGTTGACTAATTGACGGCATGAAACATGTTGACCTTACAAGATCACCAGGGACCATTGTCCCCATCGGCGACATCACGTTTTTAATAAGTCAGGCATACTCATGGATTAAAATTTGATTTGAGACTTGCCTAGCCTTTTTTAAGTCACTAATCACTACATCAACACCTATGTTTCCTCAGTCTACACAAAGGGCCCTTAACTTGCACTTCACATCATGGCTTTGGAAAAAGATCTCAGATAAAGAGCTCCCTTGAGTGTGCCCCTCAGGCATTGCAGCGCCGGCCCGATGAGAAGCAAGCCCGATGATGAAGCATGACACCCGCAAGGGTGTGTGAGGGCCCCATTTCCAAAAAGGAGCTACTCCCGTAGTAGTGTCTCTGACCTACTCCCCTTTGTCATTTGTCACTTTTAGGAACAGCATACCTTTTTCTTTTGAGCACATACCTTATTAACCTGCTTATATTATTTAATCTTATAAACAGTCACAGACCTCCTGAGTAGACAGCACTGACCTCCAGGGCTCCTTGGACCCCAGATTAAAAACTGCTGTCTTAGTGCAAGGTAGACATGAACATAACTGACACTGTGAGAGCCCTGCATATGTTCCAGTAGTGCAACAGTATGGTGGTGTGTTGTGTGAGTCCTGTCAGTTTGTCAGTGAAGGGATATCATTGTATGGTGTAGAAAGCCTTCCCAATGTCTCATTACTAAAATATCAGTAAATAGTCCGAGCTAAATTTGAGAGGTATTCTAAAACTTGTGCAGGTGTCTCATTGCTGCTATCCCACTTCATGCAGAGGTGCGTTGGACGTGCATTATGAGTTCTGTTAATGTTCTATTTCTTGAAGCCTTGAAGACCAGAGCACTGTGATGGTCAGACTAGAGATGCTTTGTAAGAGCATTGTGGATATTCCAGTACTTGTACAAGGGTGTATTTTAGGTCAAGACATAGGGGCCTAGTACGATCTCTGTCGGAAAGCCTCTGACCATAGGTTGGAGGCTTTGCGATCGCGATAGTCGGTTTCAAATCCAGCCGGCTGATTACAGTATAGCCGGTCGGAATTAAAACTGGCCGGTCATTCCGGCTGGATTCAGACAGGCTCAAGGAGCCCGTCAGCCAGTCGGAAGCCGGCCCGTAATCCATGTAGACGGGGTTTTACACTGTCCGGATTACGATGCACGGCTTCTGACAGGCTTTCCATTCCGGGCTTTCCGACATTGAAAGCCTGTCGTAAAGCTTGTTTGGGGGCCCCAAGCAGAGCCCCCTTCTGTTTGCGGCCTCCGGTTGGGGGCTGCCCCCTTGTTGATCCCTGCACCTTGTGGCAGGCACCTTGAGGTCCCTGCCATGGGGAGCAGGGATTAACACAATCTCCCATTTCTCTATGGGAGCTTGTGTTACGGCCTACCATAGAGAAATGGGAGTATGCGACCTCACCATGTGCGGTCGCATCATAGCATGTCGGGACCGCCGACTGGATGACGGTCGGTCCTGAGACCGCGACGGTGTCGGGCGGACATTGTAATTGAGCCCTTAGCTGCATTCTCACAGTTCTTAGGGTGTCTCTGCCCTGTAATAACAGTGCATGCATGCATGCATGGTAAAATAAATACCTGTAAATGCCTCAGCACTGGGATAACAGAGCATGGTGCAGATAGGAATGAGAGAGATACTGACTGAGGTTCTCCCCTGTCTGAGGTGTCAGTAACATGTTTCTCAGATAGCTCTGTAAATCTGCCTCACCCATGATGTGTGAAAATGTTAGTCATGCATCCTCCACTCTCAAGGCCTCCTTTACCAAAACCCTCCACTTGCTTAACTTTCTCATACACCCATGTCTCTTTACCCCTCTCTCACCCGATTATCAAGCACTTTTACTTTCTCTCTTCCACACACAGACACATAAATGCACATATACAGGGACAAACAAACATGGCAGTGATGGTTGCTTCCTAAGCTGCTAGTCAGTGCAAGTATTGATCAGTTTTTCAAAGATGCACTTGAGGAAAACCTGGGGAGAAACTTTGTTCTACAGTGCAGCAGTATAGACTACAGGGATCACTGACACAAAATCATGGTAAAAAATATCCTTGACACAAATATTGTGTAAAAAATATAATTTTCACATAATTGTGCTTCTATACTTATAAAGGTAAGTACAAATATACCGGAAAAAAATCTCGTTGACACTAATATCGTCTCAAAATAGGCCAAATATTGATTTTTAAAATATAAATAGTAAATGTTAAATATTTTAAGATATAAATTTAGTATAATGTAAATTATATTCCACTAATATTTAAAACTATATATAAATATATACTTATATAAACACACAAACACATATATATGTTTGTTTGTATTTACACACACACACATATATATATACATATATATATATATAGTGTAACATAATTAATAAACATTTATTTTATGTTATATTAATTTTTTATATTTTACATTTATGTACAAATGAAAAAAGCTATATATAATATAATTAATAATTCTTTTACATTACAGCAATTTTACAATATTTTTAATTGATGAATTTGAACATATATAAATATATATGTAATCTTAGTAATAAATGTAAAATATTAATACAATGTAAAATGAACAGTGTTATTAATTGCTACAAACTATATATATATATATTTTTTTTATTAAACAAATGCCCGTGAGCTCACGGGCATTTGTTTAATAAAATATATATATATATATATACACATATATATATGTGTGTATATATATATATATCCAAAAATAAAAATATAGAAAAATGTATTAATTAATGTATATAATAAATAACATATTAAAAATATCAAAAATTGAAAAGTCCAAAAAACACATTTACAAAAAATACTATAAACATTAAAATACATTTAAAATAAAAACAAATAATATAAAAAATAAAACAATGCTATAGAATCTATTTAACCAATATTATGAAATCAATTGGGTTCTAAGAATTAAATATACTATTCCAACTCTAGCTTAAACAACAGTAGGGAAAGTGTTGGACTTTGGCAGGATTACATTTACTATTCCCACTCTAGTCTAAACAACAGTAGGGAAAGCATTGGACTTCAGAGGGGTGAAATGTACTATTCCCACTCCAAACAGGGCAACAGCAGGGAAAGCATTGGATTTCGGAGGGGTAAAGTTTACTCTTCCCATTCCAGTCTGTGCAGCAGTAGGGAAAACGTTGGATTTCAAGGGGTGAAATTTACTATTCCCACTCCAAACAGCGGAAGAGTAGGGAAGTTGTTGAACTGCGATGAAGTTAATTTTACTATTCCTACTCTGTAGACTAAGCAAGAGTGGGGAAAGTACTCCACTTCAAGCAGATTACATATATTACTAACCCCATGAATGTAGAAAAAATATTAAACTCTTACTTTAAACACTACTAATTAACATATATATATATATATATATATATATATACATATACATATACATATACATACACACACCACACAATCCTGGCCCACCTCCGTTCACGATGGGACCATCCAGGTACGGACCACAATGTGCACAAGACTCAAATCTGCTGGTTCAAAGTGCTTTAATTCATTCCATAAACCTCAGTGTTGATCAGGCTAATGCTTGCCATGACGCGTTTCGATCGCTGGAACGCGATCTTGATCACATATATATATATATAAGAAAATAACTAAAAATAATTAATACATTTACATAATTACTATTCAATAAAAAATCATCAATTAATGAATAATTGTGATTCAATTATTAATGAATTTCCCACCCTGTACCTCTATAAACCTAGCATCCTGTACCTAAAATATAACTAAAAAAATAACGATTCCATAACTTACATATTTAAAATAAATTAAATAATTATTTAACAATTAATAATTCATTTTTAATGACTTATTGCTTAATTAACTTCCCACCCTAGACCCTACGAACCAAGCAACCCACAACAAAAATAAAATGAAAATAAATGAGTATTCCGCAATGTTCATATTTAAAAACCAGTTCATTAATTTACAAATAATAATTAATAGTTAATTAATTATTAATTAATTAACTTCCCACCTTATACCCCTACAAACCTAGTATCCCCCAACTAAAATATAAGTAAAATAAATCAATATTGGATAATTTGCATAATAAGAAATCAATTAAATAAATAATTAACAATTAGTAATAAATTGCTTCCCATCCTACACCCCTACAAACCTAGCAGCCCGTAACTAAAAATAAGTAAAATAAATAGTACAAAAATTACGTAATTAAAAATCAATTAAATCATTAATTATCAATTAATAATTAATTGTTTGTTTATTTATTTATTTATTTGTAGAGCGCATCATTCATCCCAAGGGATATCAAGGCGCTAGTCACAACAGTGCTTGGCTGCTGGTATAGAAGGACTGGTGGTTGTTAGTTTTTAGGGAACAGATGAGTTTTAAGTTTTTTCCGGAATATCAGGTAATCGGTTGTGAGACGTAAATCCAAGGGGAGTTCATTCCATTTCTGAGCTGCTAGGTATGAGAAAGATCGTCCACCGGTCCTCACTTTCTTAATGCGCTTAGTTCTGGCTAGTGCTTGATGGAGTGACCGAAGGCTCCTTGTAGGGACATAGAACTCAATTCTCCCCTGGAGAATTCTGGGTCCGCTTAGATGTAGTACTTTATGTGCATGACAGAGCAGTTTGAATACTGCTCTTTGTCGTATTGGTAGCCAATGCAGGTGTTTCATGCACGTTGATGCGGAACTTAGTCTGCTTTCATTGCATACTAGTTTGGCTGCGGCGTTTTGGAGCACCTGAAGCCGCGTGAAGAGGAGCTCGGTCATGCCCACGAATAGGGCGTTTCCATAATCAAGCTGACTTATGAGCAGTGCCTGTGTGACTGTTCTTCTGCATTCCAATGGGATCCAGGGAAAAAGTCTGGTTAGTAGTTTCAGGGTCGCAAAGCCTTTTCCACAGAGGGCCCGCACATGGTCCTTCATGGATAGGGTAGTATCAATGATGATGCCCAGGTTTCTTGCGCTCTGTTTGGGGGTTGGGGCAGCACCAAGAGTTTGTGGCCACCAGGTGGCATCCCAAATTAGATTGGCACCCCCAAAGAGCAGGATTTCTGATTTCCCTGCATTTAATTTCAAATAATGCTCAAACATTCACTGTGCCATCTCTGAGAGGCAATTATGCAGTTTTGTTTTGGTGATTTCAGATCTTTCCTCAAGGGCCACCATCAGTTGGGTGTCATCCGCGTAGGAGCAAATGCCAATTCCCCATTTTCTACCGATTTTCGCCAGAGATGAAACATAGGCGTTAAATAGGGTTGGACTTAGCGATGCCCCCTGCGGGACACCACAGCTGATGGCGCTAGGTTGAGATCGGAAATGCCCTAGCTGAATCGTTTGAGTACGATTACTTAAGAACGATCTGAGCCATTTGTTCATTTCTTAACTTCTAACTTTATGCCTGTACAAACCTAACAGCCTGCAAATAACATATAACAAAAATAAATCAGTATTAAAGAATTTCCATAATAAATATCAATCATATAATTAAATAAAATGTATTCAATAATTCATATTCATTTTTACCTAATTAACTTCCCAACCTATGCCCTTATAAACCTAACACTCCGTTATGACATTATAAATTACTATTTAAAATAAATAAAAAAATTCTAAATCACTTAAAAGTACAAGCTATATTTTAAAAACAATTAATAACATTTATATAAACAATAGTCACATATAAAATTAATATATCAACTAAAACACATTAAAATTCAAAAACAATATTTTAACCACTATATTAGTGAAAACGATATTAAAAACATTGATTTTATTTCAAATGAAATTACTTACATCAAAAAATTGTATTCTTGTCAGTGATATTTATGCATCACAATATTTTTGTGTCATTAATTTCTGCTATTCTGTCTCCCAATACTTTTAACTCGATATTTTGTCCAAACACCAAATATAGACCTTCTGAAGCCTGAAGTGGATATATTATGCATTGATCTAGACTAAAATCATGCATTGATGATTTAAAAAACCTCAGGACTAGTATTGATTCCTTAGTGCACCATATATTGAATAAAGTTTCCTACAGAACTGTAAACTTATTAGGTCATTTGGAGCGACCAAATCATGATGTAACTCTGCTCCAATCAAGAAACCCTTGCCAGCCTCAGTGACAAGGTTTGAATGCACACACGCATGCTGTGCAAAATGTGACTCCAGCCTTGGTCTTGTACCGGTTAAAATTGTTGCGAGCCGCCACTACTGAAGAGTGTTGCAGTTCTAAAGTTGAAGCCACTATACACAAATGTTTTTGTTTACATGGAATGACTCCATATTTTTATTGTTTTAGCATGGATAGGGAGAGTAATAGGGAGAGTGAAAGAGAGAAGAGTAGAGAGTGAGAAGAATTAGAGGAAAAAAAGACGTGAGAGTGTGAGCAGGAAAGACAGAGGAACAGAAAAAGGATGGGAAGGGGCCATGGAAGACAAAGAGAGAGAGTGAGAGAAAGAGAAAAGGAATAGAACAGTCAGAGTGCGTGTCAACATACAAGTTAATGTGAGGATTTTAATGAAAGGCAGAAGGGGGTAATCTTACTGCATGACTAGTTATTATCAGGGGTGTAGTTTAGTCAGTGAGATTTTGGGGGTTGGTGCCCCTGAAGGGGGGTTAATCTCACATTTCCCAACTAAAGTAGCAGTAGCGCACAGGGAGAATGGGTGAGATGACCGAGGTTCAGGATGGACTGTTCCTATGTGAAGCAGGGTCCGTACTGATTTGCATTAGGTAGGCCTCTGGGGCTAAATTAGCATTTGGCAGACAGATACTCCATTGCGACAGCGATGGAGTACCCTGTCCTCCTAATCCAAGGTCCGCCCACTGAATTTTGAATCGAGCGGACTGCAAGTTTTATGCAGACAGAGAAAAATGTATTCCACTGGTGCAAAACTTCATCCGATTGCCCTATGGAGCTGGGTCTGTTAGAGGTAACCCATCAAACCGTCTTCCCTATTTAGAGTGAATGGTCAGATGGCTATGTTTTACTGTCTCAGTCACCACCAGACTGGCGGTGAGGGATAGTAAAAAAAGACAAGCATTGGGAAAGTCAATCGGTCTGGCCTTTCCTTTAGCTACAGTACCCCACGTAATTACTGAATGTCCTTCTCGAGTCAGAAGCAACAGCTTGAAGCCTTCAACAAGGCTGCAGCCCTTCAAAACCTTACTAGAAGTCCCTTTCAAGTTAGAAGCTGCTGCTTAACAAGTCTGTCACAAAGCTACAATAACTCAAGTGTTACTAAATGTCCCATCAAGTCAGATACAACTGCTTCAAATGTCATTCACAAAGTTGAAGGGGTGTGGCTTCAACATAAAAATGTACATATACACTTATGCTATTGTAATAAATTGTGCTTGTTGTCTATTGCATAAGTAAAATGTCTATGCCAGTACATGCTGATAAATAAATGTATTGATTACTATGCAAACTTGTGAAGAAAATTTACTATGTATAGGTACAACCACTCACTGGTTAAGTCAAGTGCCTCTAACTCACGCCCTAGCCATGCACTTCTATCCGAGGCAATGCAAATAAATAAATAAATACATAAATAAATAAATAAATAAAGGGGGTTGGGCACCTGCAGGGGGCTGGGTACAGGCCCATTCCTTGGGAACAGGAGAGACACAAGGCGAAGAGCTGGTAGTCCAGCTTGTGCACTGCAATTTCCAGAGCCCCTGAAATGAATGGGGCTCAACTTGAAACAGTAATACTTCAGAATCTGATGAACACGGTCAACGTTTCCCTAAGGCTGCAGTACTTTAACTCCTGTATGTATGTGTTAGAATTGGGGGTCTCTAGTTGGCACAGGTAGGTACTTGTGACAAATAGGGACCCTCGCCTCTAGTCAGGGTAGGGGGGTACACTCCTAAAATAACCCCTGCTCACCCCCTTGGTAGCTTGGCACGAGCAGACAGGCTTATCTCAGAGGCAGTGTGTTAAGCATTTGTGAACACATACAGTAATCCAGTGACAACACTACAGATGGACACCACACAAGTTTTATATCAAAAATAAGTATTCTTTATATAGATTTAACACAAGACCATAAACGACAAAAATCCACAATGCTGTAATTAAAATGGTAGGTTTAGCTTATTTCTCTTCAGTTCTTAAAATGCGACACTTTGAGTCAATGTACCTTACGATGCGTCACACTTCTACAACGAAAGTGTTGCAGAGATTGAGATGCGGCAAAGATCCGGTGCAAAGAAATAAAGACGTCAAGTTCTTCCTGATGCGGCACGCTTCTCTGATGTTGCGAGAAGTCTCGGCTCGATGCATCAGCTGCAGCGGCGACACCCTTGTTCCGTGATGCGACGACAGCGGCTTTGGCGGCGACACTCTTCTCCGATGTTGCGAGACGCTTCCGCTCGATGCGACAAATGCAGCGGCGACACCCTTGTTCCGTGATGCCACGGCAGCAGCTCCGACGGCGGCACGCTTCTCCGTGGATGCGAGGCGCTTCTCTTGATGCGGTGCAATGCGACAGCTACGATGTGACAGCAGCGGCTGCGACGGTGACACGCTTCTTCCTCGTGGCGAGATGCTTCTCTAGATGCGGTGCAATGCGACAGCTACAGCGGCGACATCTACGATGCGACGGCAGCGGCTGCGACGGCGACACGCTTCTTCGGGGTTGCGGGACGTTTCTTGAGATGCGGTGCAATGCGACAGCTACAGCGGCGACATCCACGATGCGATGGCAGCGGCTGCGACGGCGACACGCTTCTCCCTCTTGAGTCGCGCTTCCAGCTCCTTGCGACACGCAGTCCCTCAGAAGGCCCAAAACAGCAGCAGGCACTTCCAAAGAACTCTTGGGGAGCTGGGGGTTGAAGTCTGTTGTCCCTGAGACTTCAGCAGGAGGCAAGCTCTTTTCTCAAGCCCTTGGAGATCCTTCACAAGTTGAATAAAAGTGCACACAAAGTCCTTTTCTCCTTTCTTTGGCAACCACTGCAGGCCAATCCCCCAAGCAGCACTTCAGCTTAGGGATAGTCTCTCCTCAGTTCCTTCTGGTTCCTCTCCTCAGCAAAGGTTTCTTCTTGTTTCCCAAAGTGATCTAATTTCCTAGGGGTCTGGGTCCCCTTTTTATACACAGTTTCTCTTTGTTCTCTGAAGGCAGAGAGGCCTTTGCCTAGTCCAAAACCAGTTCTGGTCAGTCCTGGAGCACTTTGTTTACAGGACTCCTTCCTTCCTTTCAGAATGTGGGGCAGAGTGCTCAGCCGCCCGGCAGGAGGTGGAGCCAGCATTGTGGAAGGCAGGCACAGCCCTATTCAGACCCACGTGCAACTCCTCCCTCCACTCTGGATGCAGATCTCTCTATTCAGCCCTGGCTGCCTCACCCTGTCTCCTGGAATTTACCCAGCCCCTGTCACTCACAAACCCAGACAATGAATACACAACCTAGCAGAGGCAGGCTTGGAAGTTTTGGCAAGAAAATACCCACTTTCTAAAAGTGGTATTTTCAAACACAGAATGTTAAAACCAACTTCACTAATAGATGTATTTTATCATCCTGAGTTCAGGCATACTAAATTCGGTTTTCTACCATGTTCCCTGGGTCAGTTAGGATTATAAGGTGTAATAATCAAACTGCCCATTCTATCCTATGAGGAGCAGGTAGCCTTGCAATAGTGAAAAACGAAAATGGCTGTAATTCACTATTAGGACATGCCACACACACCAGGGCATGTCCTACCTTATACTTACAATGCACCCTGCCTTTGGGCCTACCATAGGGGTGTCTGACATGAAGAAAATGGAAGGTTTAGGGACTGGCAAGTGGGTGCACTTGCGCAGTCAGTATGACAGTACCAGACTGCACACAGGCTCTGCAATGGCAGGCCTTAGACATATTTTACAAGCTGCTTCTGTGGGTGGCACAACCAGTGCTGCAAGCCCACCAGCAGCACTGGATTTACAAGCCCTGGGCACACTCAGTGCACTGTACTAGGGACTGACAAGTAAACCAATCATCCAATCAGGGAGTCACTAATACATAACACAATTTATCATAGGGAGCACTTGCACTGTGGCACTGAATAGCAGTGGCACAGTGCCCAAAGCATCTAACACCAGCAAAAACAGATCAATAACATTGGAGGCATCATAAAAAAATGGAAGGGAGACCCACGCCAAGGATGCCAGGTCTAACAGTATGGAACTAGTGAACACAGCTGAAATATTGCAGAGCAGCAACGCTTCAAAGGGGAATACACCTAAAACAATAATACGTCTGAAACTTCTGATCAAGGTTAAGATATTTAACTGCCGATACACTTCAAGAGGCCTTGTCTCTAAACCAGTCAAACATGGCTGTGGGAAACAATGGAGGACACACATAGGCTCCCATGAATTGGTGGGTATATCTTATTATTATTATTATTATTAATTTTATAAGGCGCACAGCTACCCAGGGGTTTCCCGGCGCCAGCAGACACACGCAGGAAGAGAGAAAGACACTATTGGTTGAATAACCACGTTTTTAGGTCTTTACGGAATTTGTTATAAATAGTTTTGTGCCGGAGTTGTAAGGGGAGTGAATTCCATAGGGAAGGAGCCAAGTAAGAAAAAGACCGGCCACCCATACGCAATCGTTTGATCCTGGGGACTTGAAACTTTGCCTGAGCAGAGGATCGGAGAAGACGCGTGGGGAGATAAGGGTGTACCAAGGCGCTCAGATACTGTGGTGCTGAGCCTGATTTGATCTTATGCATATAGCACAGGGCCTTGAATTTAATGCGATTCTCCATCCTAAGCCAGTGGAGGTCACGAAGGGAACCTGAGATGGAAGCCTTTCTAGGTAACTGGCAAAGCAGTCTGGCCGCAGAGTTTTGGACTACCTGCAGTTTTGAACCATCTCCTTATTGGCTCCTAAATATAGGACGTTGCCATAGTCCAATCTGGAAGTAATCAAAGCCTGGATCACTGTTCTTTGTGTGGGACTAGGCAACATCCAGAGTATTTTTTGAGCCATTTTAGGATGGTGAAGCAGATTGCAACGACCTTGACTGCTTGCTGCTTCACAACCACTAGGTGAATTTACAAGGTGAGCACTCATCCATGCAGGCTACAGCAGGGGTCTTGACCAGGCTTAGCCATATCCTGAAGGGAAGCCAGCAATCAAAGATCCCGGCTTTAGCACACAGTTGTTTCCTCAGTTAAACTGCTATGAACTCCTGTCCCTCATCATGATAATCTCTGGCACACTGAACAAGGCATCTTTCAGTATTTATTCTCCATGTGGCCAATCAGTTCAATGCACTGTTCACATTTTTGGGGCTCCTCCTATTAGATATTGCAGAAGTGTGTCCCTTCTAGGTATTGTACTGTATGTGCAATTATACATGTCCCGAAATAAAATGAAGATATTGCAGAAGTACATGTGATATTCAAGAGCCATTTTCTGGTGCTGGCTTGTGCTGGTTTTTGGGGTTTTCTCGCATTTAGCTTGGACTGGTACAACCATAGTCTTCATCACAAAGACGCAGTAGGAAAAGGGGGCGGAACTCGGAGTGCCCGGACTGGGATCGGAAGGGTACCCTTCAGAGGGAAGGAAAAGACATCCTGACCCACCAGCTACTTAAACCTGACTACAGTGACCCTTATGGGGAAATAGGCCAAAAGGTTGCAGAGCCTACTCCCAACACAACAAAGGCAAGGGTATGTCACCCTGTCCACCGGCTAACAGACCACTGCTACAGTAACACCTCTGTGGGGGAAGGTCAGGAAAATTTGAGGGTGGTCTCAAGGAAGCGATCCATTTTAAGTAACTCTTGCCAAAAAAAAAATCCAAAATGGATTTCTGTGCCCATTGAGTCAAGCACACACTCACACTCTATTCTCACCCTACCTCATGCATGAAAATTGCACAGTCACTCTCCATCCATCTCCCACAAAAGTGAAGCAAAGGACATTGTTGAGTGAGACTAGTAGACACCATTAGGTCTCCCTCCCCTGAACATGACTCATAAAAAAAGGCATGTCTCTTTCAATCAGTGCTGCCACCGCTGCCACTCTCCAGGCCAACTGAGAGGACAGTTGTCACTCTCCAAAGCAAGTGGTATTTTAAGTGCCCATCTTGGCCTCACAGCCATTTGCATAGGAGTAAATATTTGGGATTGTTGAGTTCACAGAGGCAAAAAAAACAAAAAACTAGCAGAGACCTACCACAGATGTAATAGGAGTTAAATGTGGGGGCAGAGACTCCCGTTCTCCAGAACTATGTAGCAGACACTTTCATCCCAATGAGGTTCATTGCAAGACTTCACAAGTCAATAGTGACAACAGTATGGGTGGAAATTATCTGTGACCAGTCTTACTCCCTTCCCCTCTGTATCTCTGTTGCAAGTGAGAAACCCCAGGCTGTGCCTAGCCCATCAGATAACATTTTGGATCTTTTAGCAGAGTTTCCCAAAACCTCAGAGTGTATGCGATCGCATGATCAAGATGAAGGATACTAGGAAGTAGTGTCTCCACAAACAATCATTGTAACCCCTCAAGCCTCATTTAGCCAAACAAATTAAAGACTCAGACAATTCTTCTAAAGACATTTTTAAGATTGTTCAAGATTTTATGAGACCTGAGGCCACTTTGAGTAAGATTGTGCCTTCAGCTGTTTTATGTAGGGATTTATCCACTTTTTTCAAGGAAAAGATTCAATCTATATATTCCACATTTAAGGGGTCAGGAGAAAGGCCAATTACACCCTCGGCCCATGTTTCTCCCTGTCTTTGGACTGAATTTCAGCCTTTCTGCCCGTCTTTATCTTTGAAAGACCTTGTCAGAATTAAATCAGGCTCGCCCCTGGATCCCTGCCCAGCTAGATTTTTTAACTTACTGGCCCCTCTTTTTAACCCTCAGTTAAATGTTATTTGGAACACCTCTCTAAGGTTGGGATGCTTCCCCTCAGTATGGAAAGAGGCCCTGGTCTTGCCAATTCTTAAAAAGGAAGATGCAGACCCTAGTATACTCAAGAATTTCAGGCCCATTTCGCTTCTTCCGGCCCCTGCTAAAATTTTGGAGAAGGAGGTCCAAAGACAACTCTCTAATCACCTGGAGTCTAACAATCTCCTTCACGACTCCCAATCAGGCTTTAGGAAGGGTTACAGTACAGAGACGGCCCTGTTGGAAGTGGCGGAAACCATCCGAGAATCACTAGACCATGGTAGCTGTGCTATGCTTGTGCTGTTAGATTTATCTGCAGCCTTTGATACGGTCTCTCACTCGATTCTTTTAGACCGTCTGACACAGCTGGGTATCTCGGGTACCATCCTAAATTGGTTCCAATCCTTCCTGGAGGGGCGATCCCAGCAGGTCTTCCTCCGTCCTTATGTCTCTTCCTCTTGCGCCATGGGCTGTGGAGTACCTCAGGGTTCTGCGTTAAGCCCGACCCTATTTAATATCTATTTGGCCCCTCTGGCTGCACTAGTTGAGCAGTGTGGCGTGCGTATAATTTCATACGCTGATGATACGCAGCTGGTGTTTTCATTTAAAGATTCCAAGATGGCCGCATTTGACAGCTTTAGGCTATGCCTAAGTAAAATTGTTTCATGGATGACAGATAACTGTCTTAAATTGAATACCGAGAAAACTGAGGTGATGTTCTTCAACCAACCATCACCTCCACCGGCTGATTTATTGTGGCCATTGCAGTTGAATCCCCCTCCCACCCCAGTTCTATCTGTTAGAAATTTGGGATTTAGATTTGACTCGGAATTGTCGGTGAAAGCCCAGATTGGCCGAGTTTCTAGAGCATGCTTCTGGAAGCTCAAAAGCTTGCGTAGATTTCTTTATTTATTACCGATGAACTGTCGGGCCACCATAGTCCATGCCTTGGTTACGTCCCAGCTGGACTATGCCAATAGCTTGTATCTTGGCCTCCATGCTTATCTGATTAAAAAGCTCCAGACAGTTCAAAATGCTGCTGCTAGGTTTCTTAGAAACGTGCCTCTCCGGCATCACATTTCCCCCCACTTGCGCAGTCTTCACTGGCTTCCAGTGAAGAGAAGAATCGAATTTAAGGCTTTATTACTTGCTTTTAGAGCTACCAGAGAAAGTGGACCTGATTATCTGAGGCTCAGACTTCGGAAATACCACCAAAATAGGACCCTGCGCTCGAACTCTCAGTTTCTTCTTTGCTCTCCTTCCTACTGCAAAGCCAGGATGGGAGGGCGCGCCTTTGCAGTTAGAACGGCCGCTCTTTGGAATGCGATGCCGCTCTACTTGCGCAAAGCAGAATCTGAAACTACTTTTAGGAGTGCTCTGAAAACCTGGCTTTTTGATCTCCCTTAGCCTGCCTTTCCTCTCTTTATCTTCCTTTGTCTCTGTGTAGCGCCGGGACACCGCCGTTGGTGGTAGCCGAGCGCTTTATAAATGTCTTGGTATGGTATGGTAAGCCTGCAAAATAAAGGCTTAAGAGAAGTTGAACAGTGACGACTGGTTCGAGATCTCTTATCCGTAAAAAGACAATGCTAACGATGGATACTCAGGCTTAAAAAAACACAAAATTATGAACATGCAAAGTCTGATTTAGCCAGATGCACTTAGAATAGACTTTATATAGACTTTATTGCTTGAGTGGTGAATGATGGAAGCATACAGAATATACCATCAAATCGTATCAGCAGTGGAAAGAGGGGTTAATATTTTGGATCAGACAACAAAACAATTGGTTTCCTGCATCTCAGTAATGTCAGGATACTTGATGTTCCAACTTCTAGATAGTGAAGAGCTACTAAGTGCCTGATTTTAGAGTTTGGAGGCAGTTTACGCTGTCACAAATGTGACCTATATCCCGTCCGCCTTATTGCAATTGCATTATACCCTAAAGGATTGCAATAAGGCAGATGGGATATCGGCCACATTTGTAATGGGGTACCCAGCCTCCAAACTCTATATCAGAACCCTAAGACATTTACAGCATAACTTTTATAGAGGATACTGGCAATGCCAATGGAACAAATCGTCTTTCCTGCCTTTATGCAGTACGCCCACTCAACCTTGGCTTCAAACAATGCATTCAGCATCCTTGACCTTGTATGATCTTGGTAAATATTGCTTTCTTTTGAAAAGGGAGAGGATCCTACATTTCTCTACAGAACCATCCTCTCCTACGCAGATGACACCCAACTCATCTTCTCCCAGACAGACAAGACAATCACCACAAGAACCAACTTCACCAGCTACATGACTATGGTAGCAGACTAGATGCGAACCAACAGCCTGAAGCTCAACTTCAACAATATGGAAGTACTCGTCCTCAGCAACAAGACCTCCCCATGGGACTTCACCTGGGGGCCATTGGAGCTAGGACCAACAGCCACAGACACACAAGGAATCGAGGGGTCATCCTAAACAACAAGCTCAACATGACGGCTCAAGTCAACACAGTGTTCAACTCCTGCTTCCACATCCTACGCATGCTGCGAAAGATCTTCACATGGTTGCCTCTGAACACCAGATAGATCAAAACACATGCACTCATCACCAGAAGGCTGGACTACGGCAATACTATGCCAGAATCACCAAACAATTCCTACACAGACTCCAGACCATCCAGAACACCACTGCAAGAATCATACTCGACCTTCCATGCTGCACCCACATCACACCACACCTTAGAAAGCTTCACTGGCTCCCCATCCACAAGCGCTGCCAATTCAAACTTCTCATGCATATGTACAAAGTCCTACACAACACAGAACCAGTATACCCGAACAGCTGCATACACTTTCACCAACCCACCAAACACCTATGCTCTGCCTCACTCTCACTTGAACACACTCCCAGCATCCGCAAAAGCAAAACTAGAGGTTGCTTATTCTCCTATATCGCACCCATGACATGGAACGACCTCCCTCAACACATCAGAGCCTCCTCCTCACTTCTTGAGTTCTGCAAGAAACTGAAGACATGGCTCTTCATATAAGCACCTTGGGAACCGCAAACCTACACGCCTGCCCAAGCGCCTGGATACCCTCTCAGGACATTAGTGCACTATGCAAATCAACATAACAACATAACATAAGTGGCAAAAGATGATACCTGTGATTTTGCAATTATGACAGAAATATTCAAAATCACTGACCGTAATACACAGGAGATAAAAGTATTGAGTAGCAAATTTGGGAAACATGGGGCTTCCTTTTCCGATAACTTGCAATGTTCAAGATTGTTTACTTCAGACTTAAAATTCAACATTTCAACAAACTAGGCAGCAACCAGTTTGGCTCAATACAGGACAACTGTCTGACACTAGCTCCCCTCCCAATACCTCTTTGGGAGAAAAACAGGTAGAAGCCCCCCCCCTCTGGTCAGGTTAGAGAGAGTGTTCACTTTCTTCTTGCTGTCCTCATTTTACTTAACAGGAACAACTCACATTAATATAAATTAAAATTAGTGTAATAGATTAGTGACTTACTGCTGATACTTTGCCTTTATGGTGCAGGACTGAAGCTCTTTACCTGCATGCTCTTGTCTTTCATCTACTTCAGCTTACTGTTTTGCCAGTTGCAGTGTTATCACTCTCTGCAGCTGTTAAGCATATCTACAGAAGAGTGAAGCTAGGAGAAGAGAGTCCTGTGCCACTCTTTACAAAATAGGAGCAAGAGGCAAATACAAAATAGTCCCCACATGCACAAAGTTAGTTTTAAATAATATAATATGTGCTAGAATGAGTATGATAAATGAAGGAGGAGAGAAGAGTGGTTGAGCTGCTGTCAGTTTATAATTGGCAGGAGGTACTGAAGCATAGTTTGACAGGATCCACACACCTCAAGTAAACATAATGATGTGTTAGTAAAAAACAAGTTACTTACCTGTACACTGTGGTTCTCCAGTATTGATATCTTTTATAGATTCACATGCTTGAATCTTCCCCGTCGTCATGGTGGGAGTCCCACGGTAACAGTAGAAATCGTAGTACTGAATACATTACATAGACCTCCATAGAGAGAAAATTCAATTGAGCACTCTATCAACATCATTTTATAACATCCAAAGTTCAGCCAATCACAGCAGAGACCTCAGAGTAACCCTCTCCACAGAGCCACCACACCTCAGATTTCGAGCACAAGTGTGCAAATATATATATATATTACTCTGTGGCAGAATGGTGAGCCTAACCGGGGAGGAGGGCTGGTCGCATATAAATCTATAAAAGATGTCAATACTGGAGAACCTCAGTGTACAGGTAAGTAACTTGTTTTTTCTCCAGGATTGTATCTTTTATAGATTCACATGCTTGAATCAGATTAAAGAGCAGTATATCTATATATGAATAGAAACAATAATGAAGGCGGGAAGACGAACAATCCCACCATGACAGTATCAGAAAATCATACATATCAAACCAGAATTCTCTTAATACAGGTAGAAATAACCATCAAAAAAGATTATACAAGAATACACACCATAAGTAGATAAAGAAATCAGGATGGCTACAAGCCTCCTACCTTAGGCAAAGAGATGACGAAGAGCCTCTTGTCCCACGGCTATATCTGCCTTCCGCCAACCATCTAGGCAGTGATGCTTTGTGAACGTGTGCGTCCTCGCCCACGTTGCTGCCCTGCAAATGTCAGGGAGAGAAGCCCCCGCAAACATTGCTGAAGAAGTTGCAACTTTTCTCGTCGAATGGGCCTGCACCCTTGCAGGCAATGGATGTCCAGCCTTCTCTTGGCAGAAAACAATAGCTGAAGTGACCCAGCGAGCAATACTGGCCCTAGTTAGGGCGAGTCCCTTCCTGGGTGCAGAGTAATAAACCAGCAGCTGAGAAGACTTACGAAAGGATTTTGTCCTCTGCAGGTAAAATTTCAAACAGCGTTTGATGTCCAGAGAATGGAGAGATTTTTCCGCCATAGTGGTCGGATTTGGAAAAAATTTAGGCAGAATTATAGGCTCGTTGAGGTGATAAGATGATGGTACTTTAGGTGTGAAAGAAGGATTCGTATGCAGAATAACCCTATCTGCTAAAAATTGAAGAAATGGTTCCTTTGAAGAAAAAAAGCCTGGATCTCGCTGATACGTCTGGCTGACATAATGGCCAAGAGAAAGGCCACCTTCCAGGAGAGAAATTTTAAGTCACATTTGTGTATAGGTTCAAATGGCGAACGCATTAGTTGTGATAAGACCGTATTTAGTTGCCATAGCACTGGAGGAGATTTCACCGATGGGTAGGTCCTGAATAGGCCTTTTAGAAATTCTTTAATAAGTCTATGAGACCACAATGAAGATTGATCCAGACGTCGTCTGTATCTAGAAATTGCAGCAAGGTGGACCTTAATGGACGAATGTGAGAGTCCCGCCTTCGCTAAGTGTAAGAGATATGGTAATACTTGCTCCGGTGTGGATGAAAGAGGATGTAAAGAATGAACGCTGCACCACACACAGAACCTTTTCCATTTTGCAGAGTAACATTTGAGCTTGGAAGGAGCTCTAGAATTTAGTAAAATCGCTTTGCAATCATTGGGTATGTTCAAACTCTCAAATTCAATGAAGTGAGGAGCCAAGCTGATAAGTGAAGAGAAGGCATTTGTAGATAAATCACTTGCCCCTTGTCCATGTAAAGAAGGTCCTCCTTTGGAGGAAAGAGAATCGGAGTGCACTCTGATAGGCGAAGAAGCTCTGTGTACCAAAATTGCCTTGCCCACCCGGGAGCGATAAGAATTATGCGGCACGGCTCCCGTTTTATTTTTTGGAGAACTCAAGGAATGAGAGGAAACTGGGGGAAGGCGTAGGCAAATTTTCCTGTCCAGGAGAGCAGAAAAGCGTCTCCCCATGATCCCGGCTGAGGAGTCCTGCTTGCGTAAAAGGTGCACTTTTTGTTTAGGTACGTAGCGAATAGATCTAACGTTGGAAAGCCCCAAGACCGGAAGACCATCTGCAACATCTGGTCGTTGAGCTCCCATTCGTGGCACTGTTTTGACACCCTGCTGAGAGAGTCGGCCCACTGATTGTGGATTCCTGGCACGTGCTCCACTCGGAGTGAAATTTGGTTGAGGAGCAGCCATTCCCAAATCTCTTGCGCTTGAAGAGAGAGAACCTGAGATCTCGTGCCACCCTGTTTCTGGAGATAAAACATGGTGGTGGTGTTGTCCGTCCGGACCAGAACTGGAGATCCCCGAATCTGAGGCAAGAATGGTTTGAGGCCCAAGAACACCGCTCTTAAGTCTAGAAGGTTTATGTGGCATTTCAATTCCTGTTTGGACCATTTTCCGTGCACTTGAAGCTCTTGGAGGTGAGCCCCCCAACCCTCCATGGACGCATCCGACGTCATCACAAACTGTGGAGTTGAGTGAATGAAGGACAGGCCGTGAGTCAGGGTTTTCTTGATCTTCCACCAAGACATTGCAGCTTTCATAGCCATCGAGATCTGAATCATGTCGTTGAATGACCCCTTGGATTGAACCCATTGAGTGTCCAGTTGCTCCTGCAGTGGGCGCATAAAAAGGCGGCAATTGGGAATTAGTTGGATGCATGAGGACGTCATCCCCAGCATAGATTTGTACTTTCTGATAGAAACTGACCTTTTTGACGATATAAGGCGTGCCATTCCCTGGAGATGCAATACCCTTTCGAGCATTAGAAAAGCTTTGCCAAGATTTGTATCGATGCGAGCTCCTAGGAAAGTCAGAGAATTGGAAGGAATGAGAGAGGACTTTTCTAGATTGAGGCGGAGACCCAGAGACTGGAAGAGATTCCTGCAAGTTTGAGTAGAGCTCCTGGCTGCCTGAAACGAAGGAGCTTTTATTAACCAATCATCCAGGTAGGGGAATAACTGGTGACCTGAGTGTCTCAGAAAGGCAGCTATCGGTGCCATGCATTTGGTGAAGACTCTGGGGGCCAACTTCAAACCGAAGGGAAGCACTCTGAACTGATAATGGCACCCTGCCACTTCGAACCTGAGATATCTTCAATGCTTGGGGTGAATGGGGATGTGAAAATAAGCATCGAGAAGATCGAGAGATGACAGATAATCCCTTTTTCCATAAGAAGAAGGATGTCCTGCAGAGACAACATCTTGAAAGATTGGTTTATGATGAATTTGTTCAGTAACCGGAGGTCCAAGACCTGCCTCCATTTTTCTGTCTTCTTTAAGATTAAGAAGAAGTGGGAATAAAATGCTCGATTGTGCTGACGTAAGGGTACCTTTTCTATGGCGCGTTTGGAGAGAAGAATTTTTATTTCCCTCTTTAGATCTGGCAGATGACGATATAATACCTTCGGAGGAGGGGTAGTTGGAGGATACTGAACAAAGTCTAGGGTATGACCGTGACGGAAGACATCCAAAACCCATCTGTCCGACGAGATGGACGTCCAATTTTATAAGAATTTTGAGCAGGTTGGTTCGAATTGTTGTGGGACTGTAGTGGCGGGGGCCTGGAGAAACTCATTGCCTCTTGTTAGAATCCTGTTGTCTTCCGGCAGATTGCAGCCTTTTACGACTGGTAGGTCGCGAATAGGACGATGCAGTGCCGGACCTGTAAGGTTGATTGTACGCCTGATAGGATGTTTGAGGGTAATGTTGGAACCGCGGTTGGAACTGCGGTCTGGATGCGTACTGCCCTCGAACTCTGCTCCAAAAGGACTGAAAACGACGTTGTTGTAGCGTTGCCAGGGATTTAGCCGTGTCTGTGTCCTTTTTTATAGATTGAAGGGCTTCATCTATATGATTACCAAATAGGCATTCGCTGTCAAAAGGCATATCTAGCACCTTAGCCTGAACCTCAGGACGGAAGCTAGTTGCCTTCAGCCACCCCTGACGCCGCAACACCGCTGCTCCTGCCATTTGCCGGAATGAAGTCGAAGAGATATCTGTCGCAATCTCTATCATCTCAGTGGAAGCTCTTTCCCCTTCCGATAAGATATCCCTTGCTTCCTTTTTCTTATCTTCGGGAAGATGTTCTAGGAGCGAAGAGATGTCCGACCACATCTGTCGGTCGTACCTGCCCAGAATGGCCATAGCGTTGGAGGCTCTTATAGAAGTGGCTGCCAAGGCGGCAAACCTCTTCCCTATGTTGTCCAGCCGACGTCCTTCTTTATCCGGAGGTCCAGAACACAGAGATGCCGGATTTTTAGCTCTTCTTTGAGCAGCCAGCATGATTACCGAATCCGGTCTAGGATGACCGATGAGGCATGTGGGTGAATTATCTGGGGCCTTGTACTTTTTATCCAGCTTTGGGATTACTACTGGGATAGAAGCTGGTGTCCGCATCAGTTTTAGACCCTCCTGCCATAAGTAATCCACTATGGGAATTGCCCTAATGGATCGTAGAGTGCCTGGCTTAAAGTCATATAAGAAACACTCAGTTTGTTTAACTGGCATGGGTAGATCAAAGCGCCTCGAGGCACGTTCTAAAAGGCCATGAAAGCTCCTGATGTCAGCAGGGGGAGAGTCTGCAGGAGGAGGGATAGGAGATGAAGGTGTGGGAACTACATAATCATACTTCCAAAAATATGGACCCGCCTTTTGTAGATCCAAATGGGTTGCACAGCCTTATGCACTAGTGTTTGAATTTCTTCCACTTAAACCACAGTAATCAAGTCTTTATTCTTGTTAATCACGCTTTTATTCACAGTTAATCCATCACGCCAAAGACTCAGAATTCCACAATCTTATGCATGTTGCTTATTCCAAAATTGCCCATCCAGGCCTATTCTAGAACAGTTAAACAGATTTCCGAGTTCTTCTATTTACGATCTCTACACCCAATGCATTTCGGTTTATTTTAAACCTTCTTCAGGGGTATCTGTAGTATGTAAAAGATATATATACGTCTGTCAGCCACAAGATCATAATAATAATAACATCCAATCATTGATTAAATCATATAACGATAACATGGAAAAATCATCTTAAATAACCCGCGATAAACTGAAACATGTGAATAAATCCACCCCTCTGCTCCCACCCGTGTAACATCCAACAGACAAAAATGCGTTTGTACTTGTGTCATTATTAATGAGCCCCACGTTTTTAACCCAAATTGCTCTAAACCAAACAACCCCATATTTCCACCAAACTCATATAGTGCGCTCATCGCTGTATGTAAACTCACCCCCATACCCCATTCTTGTCACTTCTCCCATTATCCTTTATATAAGCTCTTACATACCTGATGTAATCTGCTTTTGCAAGCGCCTTGTTCTTCCCATGCGCGCACAACATAACTGAATAACCACCCAATGCTCACTAACTAACTTAAAAACTACGTTACCAGCCCCACCTGCGAACACCATAATTAGCACGTATTGCGTCCACGTTTGCCCACCGCACCGAAACTCCTTGTTTAAAGCAATACCACCCATATCCTAAATCGTGTGCTTGAAAATAATTCACATCCTCATTTAATCTCAAAATCAACACATGCGTGAATCCCCGTAACATGACCTCATGTCCAATAGTCACTTAATATATATAAACTCCTTCATGTCGATAACTCTCATAAACAGTCTTTGGCGTGAAAACGAATCTTTCAATGCTCTTTGCTTATTTTCTTCCATCGGGGTGCTAACCAGAGCTGGAACAGTTTTAATATACATCACTTGAATAGTCTGGAGCACACCCATATTATTTCTCATTTCTGGACTTGTAGATCCAAATGGGTTGCACAGCCTTATGCACTAGTGTTTGAATTTCTTCCACTTAAACCACAGTAATCAAGTCTTTATTCACCCAATGCATTTTGGTTTATTTTAAACCTTCTTCAGGGGTATCTGAAGAAGGTTTAAAATAAACCGAAATGCATTGGGTGTAGAGATCGTAAATAGAAGAACTCGGAAATCTGTTTAACTGTTCTAGAATAGGCCTGGATGGGCAATTTTGGAATAAGCAACATGCATAAGATTGTGGAATTCTGAGTCTTTGGCGTGATGGATTAACTGTGAATAAAAGCGTGATTAACAAGAATAAAGACTTGATTACTGTGGTTTAAGTGGAAGAAATTCAAACACTAGTGCATAAGGCTGTGCAACCCATTTGGATCTACAAAAGGCGGGTCCATATTTTTGGAAGTATCATTACAAGTGCTTACTGGAACGGAGCATTATAAGGGTGCATGCACGCCGAACTTGATGAATTCAGAAAAGAACAAGTGAGAAATAATATGGGTGTGCTCCAGACTATTCAAGTGATGTATATTAAAACTGTTCCAGCTCTGGTTAGCACCCCGATGGAAGAAAATAAGCAAAGAGCATTGAAAGATTCGTTTTCACGCCAAAGACTGTTTATGAGAGTTATCGACATGAAGGAGTTTATATATATTAAGTGACTATTGGACATGAGGTCATGTTACGGGGATTCACGCATGTGTTGATTTTGAGATTAAATGAGGATGTGAATTATTTTCAAGCACACGATTTAGGATATGGGTGGTATTGCTTTAAACAAGGAGTTTCGGTGCGGTGGGCAAACGTGGACGCAATACGTGCTAATTATGGTGTTCGCAGGTGGGGCTGGTAACGTAGTTTTTAAGTTAGTGAGTGAGCATTGGGTGGTTATTCAGTTATGTTGTGCGTGCATGGGAAGAACAAGGCGCTTGCAAAAGCAGATTACATCAGGTATGTAAGAGCTTATATAAAGGATAATGGGAGAAGTGACAAGAATGGGGTATGGGGGTGAGTTTACATACAGCGATGAGCGCACTATATGAGTTTGGTGGAAATATGGGGTTGTTTGGTTTAGAGCAATTTGGGTTAAAAACGTGGGGCTCATTAATAATGACACAAGTACAAACACATTTTTGTCTGTTGGATGTTACACGGGTGGGAGCAGAGGGGTGGATTTATTCACATGTTTCAGTTTATCGCAGGGTTATTTAAGATGATTTTTCCATGTTATCGTTATATGATTTAATCAATGATTGGATGTTATTATTATTATGATCTTGTGGCTGACAGACGTATATATATCTTTTACATACTACAGATACCCCTGAAGAAGGTTTAAAATAAACCGAAATGCATTGGGTGTAGAGATCGTAAATAGAAGAACTCGGAAATCTGTTTAACTGTTCTAGAATAGGCCTGGATGGGCAATTTTGGAATAAGCAACATGCATAAGATTGTGGAATTCTGAGTCTTTGGCGTGATGGATTAACTGTGAATAAAAGCGTGATTAACAAGAATAAAGACTTGATTACTGTGGTTTAAGTGGAAGAAATTCAAACACTAGTGCATAAGGCTGTGCAACCCATTTGGATCTACAAAAGGCGGGTCCATATTTTTGGAAGTATCATTACAAGTGCTTACTGGAACGGAGCATTATAAGGGTGCATGCACGCCGAACTTGATGAATTCAGAAAAGAACAAGTGAGAAATAATATGGGTGTGCTCCAGACTATTCAAGTGAACTACATAATCATCCCATTCGTCCTGGGTGTCAACATCAGTGTGTATCTCTCCTTCCTCTATCTGTTGTTGGTCCACATTCTGTGATTCAATCAGGAATAACGATAGGAGGAGGCAAAACCTTTTCCCTCGTGGGTCTAGGAGTCACTTGTCCTGCATGTTCCACCGGGGCCTGCTGAGGCGGTGGAGGATGTTGCGGAGCATTTGCCTCAGAAAAGCGTCTATAGTAAGTATTTAACATGTGAAGTAAGTCTGTTACCAATGACACTGGAACGTTAATAGATGGTTCCCTAAAATGGCAAGGATCCTCTTCCTCGTAGGGATAACGCTCTTGGACTGCTGCTGAACGGTAGCCGAGTCAGTGAAAGAATACTCTCCTGCAAGATATGAGGATGGATTAATGTCCTCTATGTCCTCATCATCATCATCAAAGTCCTGACATTTGACTTTTAGCTGGGAAGGACTATATGCAGGGCCAAACGTGCTGTCATCCTCAGGCTCCTGGAAGTCAAGCAAACGTGTAGGTGGCAGCGGAGAAATTTTTGAATAGTCCTGAACTTTAGAAAGTCCCAAATGGATTTTTTCTCCCGTCGACGGGCCCGTCGACGGTGTCGACGCTGACACCACGACCGTCGGCGGAAAGGAGGACAACGTCGTCGACGGAGTGGTCGTAGACGGAGAAATTCTCGTCGACGGAGGAAGGCTCGTCGACGAAGGTCTCGTCGTCGGAGATGGTCTCGTCGACGGTGACACCATCATCAGAGTTAACTGCGGGCCCGTCGATGCAGCAGTCGTCGACGTAGTGACCGTCGACGTTATCGCCGTCGCTGTAGCAGCCGTTGACGGCGAAAGAATTACCTCAGGTCTAACAGGAATAGCTCTCGTCGACGACGCCGTCGACGGACGAGAAGAAAAATCCCTCACAGGTGTTAAAGAAGCAGAAACTGGAGCAGAAGATGTTTTTAGAGTTCCTTCTGTCTGCTTTCTGTGGCATTTCTCTTCAGATCTTTCCTGTTCCTGTGATTTCGATCTCTTGGAGTCCCCTTGGTGAGAAGAGGAGCTACCTTCTTTTCTTTTCCTGGACGAAGAGTGGGGCTTTTCCTCAGTGTCAGAGCCAGATTCAGAAACTGCCTTTTTCTTTTGGAGCCAAAGGAGCAGTCTTCCTTCCCTATCCTTGAGGGTCTTGGCCGAGAAGGTGAGGCAGTATTTGCATTCCCTGGGCTTATGGTCAGGGTAGAGGCAATAGAGACATTGCTTGTGGGGATCTTCTGAGAAAAGTCTAGACCAAGCCACAAGACTTACAGGGCCTAAACAACCCTTTTTTATCTGGCATTATGAAAGTCACAGAGAGAAATACCTTGAGCTGAAAGCTGGAGGTCAAAAGTTGAAAAAGCCAACTATCACTGAGCAGAGCTGAGAGAGACTCCCAATCACACGACGTGCGGTAAGAAATCTGAGGTGTGGTGGCTCTGTGGAGAGGGTTACTCTGAAGTCTCTGCTGTGATTGTCTGAACTTTGGATGTTATAAAATGAGGTTGATAGAGTGCTCAATTGAATTTTCTCTCTATGGAGTTCTATGTAATGTATTCAGTACTACTATTTCTACTGTTACTGTGGGACTCCCACCATGACGACAGGGAAGATTCAAGCATGTGAATCTATAAAAGATACAATACTGGAGAATCTATAATATGTTCCATATGTTTTATTAATATTCAGATGTAGTGGATTATTCAATTGAGGAGTCCGAGTCATTTAAGTTTCTCGAGTCATTACAACTATTGAAACTTTCACATGATTTACTGGAAGTTTTTACTCTTGAATCACGAACATTAATATTTCTGCTAGCTAAATGGTTCAATAAATTAAATCAGAAAATAGTGAAACCCCAGGCTCATTTACTTTATTCAGTCTTTTCAAAAGAAGACATTCTCTTGGATTCTTGACTGTAGTCTACCATTGTCCATTTGACTTGCCAACTTCGAAAGGGTCCTGGGTTGTTCTTTGGCTTTAGGGTAGTTTTGTGGCAGCTGCATGGAAGCCTCATAAAATGCTTGGCACATTGAGCAGGTGTACAAAAGCCAGCAAATTAAAACAAAAAGAGAAATAATTTAATGTGTAGCAACTGGGGCTGGTATCTGCTGGAACTGTATTGAGTGAAAGACTATGGGCCTGATTACGAGTTTGGCAGAAAGGCACCGCCGTTGCTTTTTTGGCAGCCCAATTACAATCTTGGCGGGAACATGGCTACAAGACCGCTGCTGGACCACTGCCACTGCCGAGTTCCCGCAACCGTGTCGACGGCAGGAAAGCCAGAGGCACATCTTGGAGGCAGTCCTGAAAAGCTTCCTTCCGCCCAGATTACGATCAGCCTGTCTGACGAGCTTTTTCTGGCAGGGACTCTGCCATGCGCAACTCGGCGAAAAGGCAGGAAAAAAGGTGAAAACTCACCTTTTTTTGGGGTGACACTTTGGAATCTGTATCGGACGCCAATGTCCAGGTCCCTCCTCTGCTGCTGCCACCAGATCACAACGCTCTGCAACCCCGTTGTCACCAGAATCGAAGGTAGCCTTCATGGTCTCTTCTCCTATGTAGTGCATGATAACAGTTCGATATTTTTAACATGCAACAAAACATTCAGGGGCTTATTTACAATATTTTGACGCACGGCAGTGCAGCAAGCCTTCCTGCTGTGCATCAAAATAAAAGGGCAGGAATGTGCTGTATCTACAAGATACGGCGCATTCCTGTCCTTCTCCCCTGTGCCTTCAGCAGTGCGCCAGCGCAGACACCCTTGCGTTATTTTGCAAGGGCGCCTGCGCTGAGGGGATGATTGGTTTTGTGTAGGAAGGTATCCCTTCCTGCAGAAAAACAATCATAAAGGCATTTTCCTCTTTCTATGCGTGCTGCAGAATGTAGCACACATAGAAAGAGGAAAAAACGAGGAGAAATTAAAGTATTTTCCTTGTTGCGCCTCCTTACGCCTCCCCTGGGAAGGCATAGGATTCTGATGCAATTTCAGGTTTACAAAATGTTTTAAATCTGGGAATGCGTCAAGTTCCATGGATGGTTCATGCGGACACCCACAGCAACACCCATGGAACTCCCCTTTCACGCAGAGTTATGCGTGAAAGGGAAACATATTTACAAGGCCATGAAATGTCACGCAGGGTGACTCTACATGGCCTTGAAAATATGGGGAAACCCATCGCGCTGCCGGTGCGTCAATAAGAGTGACGCTCCAGCGGCGCAATGGGCTTGTAAATAAGCCCTTCAGTACACATGACCTACATATACATTACGACACATACACAACATATATGTGTTTCAGATATACACATGTTGTACTTACCTGTCTTTCCAGCAACGAAACATCACTCCATCGGGACACTGCCGCCAAGAGACCGCCAGCCCATCAGTAACATCGTAATACGGCAGGCGGGAAACCGTCAACGCGGCGGTCTTCTTGGGGCTGACGCTGCGGTTGTCCGGTGGTAAGACCGCCAAACTTGTATTCAGGCCCTAAGACTGTGCATTGTACTTTTTACTGTGAGGCCTGTGCTCCAGAGCATGCTGCAAACTGCGCCCCTTTGGAGTAATTGGTCATTGTTGTGCTAGCCTGAGTTCTGTGGTCAAGAAGTGACTCTGTACTGTGCTTGTGAAGTCTGGAACTGACCATTATTAACACCTCCGTATACCTACATTGGTCAAAGTCTCCAATGTTAATCGCAATCGTAGCATTTATCGCAGAACTGCTATAATAATGTTTGGGAACAAGTCACTGGCTAGGAAGCAGGTAGAGCGTTTTGGTTTTCGTAGTTGATCGTTGTTTTTTGTGTAGTATTAATAGTTTGTATGTACTGAAGTACTTTTCTCTTTATTAATTAAAGCATTAACTGGACATTGCGGGGCATATTCACAAACTGCATTTTGTAGTCTGTTTTGTAATATATTACAAAAGAGACTATAAAATGCTATTAACAAAACCTATGTACAGAGTTCATAGGTTTGTACATAGCCTCTCTTATCTTTGTCTTTGCGCAGTTGTCTGCCCGAGTGCATAGTCTCCACACACATAAGTATATGTTTTAGTAGTAAATGTGGAAGAAACAAGGGAGGGTGGCAGGAAAGATGGAGACTACATACTACTAACGGAGCTAAAAATAGAGAGGAGTTAGGAGGGGTAAGGGAGGCTCAGGGAGGGGTTTGGAAAGGGATGTCTCCCACCCACAAAAGAATAAACCCATTCCTATACACAAACTGCACTTCTAAAGTTACTACAGCCACAAAAAGCCCAAAATGTTAATAAAGTACTCCAGTTCAAATCTGGAGTATGGCCGACCACTGGTATTGCAACACCCTCCCATAGAACTAAATGGAGTTAGGGACTTAAAATAAAATCCCATAGGAAATAATTAAATAAAATTCATTTATACAGTTAAAAATAAAAATAAATATAATTTAATGTTAAAAAATATAAAAATAGTACATATTTTAATTATACAATATGTTAAATAACCTTTTTGCATTTCAAATATTGTAACAATAAATTTTTCATTAAACATAAAGTACTTTTAATTAATGATATTTGTCACTTTTAATAATTAATGCATAATAAAATATGTATTTTTTTACTTTAGGTGTGAATACATTTTTTAAATTTAACCTCGAGATAAATGTTTTTTTAATGTAATTTAATATATTTTAAATAATTAAAGTTTTAAGTGAGATGTAGTTAATAGTGCTATGACATTTGTTTTAATTCATTCTACAATTAAAATAAATAAATTTAAAAAAATTCTATTAATATTTAACATAAAAAATATTTTAGCAAATGTTTGGATGGCTGACACAATATTGTGGTAAACAATATCATTGACAAAAATATTGGCCCTAATTATGATACCGGTCGGAATGGAAACTGACCGACAAGCAGTCGATCGTTCCATCCGACAAATTTGGATGCAACCGCCCATGAAGCGGTCGTAAACATCTGTTTACCTAATACCACATGGTGCCTGCCACAAGGTGCATGGATGTTTGGGGGGGGGCACTACAGGTGCCTCCCCCAGGCCTCTTAGCTGAGGCCGCGGAGGGTGGGGTGCCCTGCTAGGGGCTGCCAAAGTCAGTTTACGTCTACCTTTAGCAGGGATTGCATTCGGACTGCTGGGCCAACGGGCTCAACAGCAGCGTTTGGTCCCTCCAGATGCTGCCTCCGACCGCCGCATCATAATGCGGCGGGTGGAACGCAGGGGCAGAAATCGGTCGGACGCACTCGACAGGATGTCGGTTGCGATCCAACCAACATTGTAATCAGGCCCATTGTGTCAAAAGAACAAGTTACTTACCTTCGGTAACGCTTTTTTCTGTGGATACAGTATCTGCCTGTGGATGCCTCACCTTTTGAATTATCCCAATGCGCAGCATTCCACGGAAACTTTTCTCCTCAGCTCTCCCACGTTGACAAGGACGTCACAATGGAACGACTCCGCGTGATGTCATCGGAGTCATAAGAAGACCTCGTCAGCGTGGGTATAAGCAGACAGACAACAGAGAGGCGGATGGGTCAGTGAGGAATCCACAGGCAGATACTGTATCCACCAGAAAAAGCGTTACCAAAGGTAAGTAACTTGTACTTCTGATGGATACATCTGCCTGTGGATTCCTCACCTTTTGAATTAAATCCCCAAGCAGTCCCACTCCCGGAGGAGAGTGCCTGCCTGCCTACACCAAAAAATCTTGCAGCACAGAACGTGCAAAATGGCCGTCCCTCCTCACCTCCGAATCCAAACAATAGTGCTTTGCAAAAGTGTGGAGGGAGGCCCAAGTTGCTGCCTTGCAGATGTCTACCACAGGGACACCTCTAGCTAAAGCAGAAGAAGAAGACTTAGCTCTGGTAGAATGAGCTCAAATACCTTCAGGAGGCTCCTTCTTGGCCAAGGCGTAGCAGATCTTGATACAGAGGATGATCCACCTGGACAGCGTTCTTTTGTGGACAGCCGTGCCCTTCATCTTGCCCACATATCCGATGAAGAGTTGATCGTCCAACCTGAAGTCCTTGGATCTGTCCAGGTAGAAGCTGACCGCCCTCTTGGGGATCCAGGCGATGAAGTCTCTCCTCCTCCTTAGAAGGGTGAGGGGAAGGGTAGAAAGTGGGTAAGGTGATGGACTGCCCTAGGTGGAAACGAGTGACCACCTTAGGCAGGAAAGCAGCTCTGGTCCTAAGAACCATCTTATCCGCATGAAATTATGTAAACGGAGGCTTGGAGCTAAGAGCCGGCAACTCACTTACCCTCCTAGCGCAAGTGATTGCAACCAAAAATATTGTTTTAAATGCAGGAACCTTAAGGGACAACTATGTAATGGTTCAAAGTGAGAACCAAATTTAAATCTCACCGAGGCATGATAAAAGGAGTGGGAGGAAACCAATTTGTGAGACTTTTAGTGAATCTCATAACTATGGGAGATTTAAACAACGAGGGTTGATCTGGTAAACAGAGAAAATCTGCCAAGGCAGACAAGTAGCCCTTAACAGTAGCTACTGCACAACCCTGTTGTGCTAGGGAAAGAGAGAAACTCAGAATATCGGACAAATTGACCTGCAAAGGATCAATCGATCTCTCTCTCCACACCATTTAACAAATTGGGCCCACATACCAGAATAGACAGATTTGGTATAGTGTCTCCTGGTCAATAAAATAACATTCACCACATCCGGTGGGAGAGAGAAAGAGCTCAGGTTGCCCCGTTCAATCTCCAGGCATGAAGGTGAAGGCCCTGGAGGTGGGGGTGTAGAACTTGCCCCTGCAACTGTGAGAGGAGGTCTGCCCTGAGAGGGAGACGGAGTGGAGGGTGCAATGAGAGGTAAAGGAGGTCTGTGTACCATACCCTTCGCGGCCAATCTGGGGCGATCAATATGACTTGGGCCCGGTCTTGGCGAATCTTCCTCAGAACTCGAGGAATCAAGGGTATGGGAGGAAAGGTGTAAAGAAGCTGTGAGCCCCAATCTAACTGAAACGCGTCCCCCAACACTCCCCGCTTCGGATACTGGAGACTGCAGAACGATGGGCAATGCACGTTCTCTTGAGTGGCAAACAGGTCCAACAGAGGAAACCTCCACATCCTGAAAATGTGAAGGACCACCTCTGAATGGAGGCGCCACTCATGATCGGCCGAATACTGCCGACTGAGGGGCAGATTTACAATAACTGGCGCATCCCTGCAGATCAGCAGGGATGCACCAGTTATTTTGCGTGACGTTAGGAACCCCTTCCGCCACCATGGATGCGCCGCATTTACAATGTGGCGCACCGTGGCGCAAGGAGAGACAGATGCGTGACGCATCTGTCAGCATATAGGTGACGCAGTGCTGGAGTCGTGTCGCAAGCGCGACGCAACTCCAGCACTGCTCAGGGGCATCCTATACTTGCAATGCTGGGTCACTCCAGGCGTAAGGTTTTGACGCAACGGGGACGTAAAAGTGACTCAGTGAAATCTTGTAGGTTTCACTGCGTCACTTTTACGAGGCTTTCCTGCGACGGAACGCCCACCCTGCGACGGAATGCCCACATTAAACCTGACGCAGGCTTCATGTGGCGCAGGGCTTTACAACGTGGCGCATCTCCCTAGATGCGTCACGTTGAAAATAAGTCGCAACGTGGCGCATGGTTTACGCCGCCGCTGCGTCACAGAAGTGACGCAACGGCGGCGCAAATGTGTCGCAAGGAGCTTGTAAATCTGCCCCTGAGACTGTCAGCACGCACATTCAGTTCTCCAGCCAGATGATTCACGATTACGCAAACCTGATGGTCCTGCGCACAGGATCAGAGTCGCAGAGCCTCTCTGCAAAGAAGATACGACCCGACTCCTCCCTGCTTGTTGATGTACCACATCGCGGTAGTGTTGTCCATCAGGGCCTGAACCGACTGACCGCGAAGGGAAGGAAGAAAGGCCTTGAGAGCCAAACGTATCAGCCGCAATTCTAGAAGATTTATGTGAAACAATCTTTCCTATGGAGACAAAAGGCTTTTGACCTCCAGATCCCCCAGATGAGCTCCCCAACCTAGAGTGGAGGCATCCATTATCACTGTGGCCACCGGAGAGGGAGGTTGAAATGGCTTCCCTTGAGACAGGTTGCCTGGAACACTCCACCATAACAGCTCCGCTGCAGTGTCGCTGGAGATTCTGACTACCTCTTCGAGATCTCCATTGTGTTGAAACTACTGCCTGCGGAGGCACCACTGGAGGGCCCTCATATGCCAGCGTGCATGGTTGACCAACAGTATGCAGGAAGCGAACAGACCGAGCAGGCGCAAGACCTTCAGGACTGGAACAGCCGCTCCATTCTGAAAAAAGTGGAATCAGCCTGGATGTCTTGAATCCTCTATAGAGGTGGGAAGGCACGACTTACAGTAGTGTCCAGTACTGCCCCTATGAATAGGTTGCGCTGAGAGGGCAACAGGTGAGATTTGGGGACATTTATCGAAAACCCCAAGTTGAACAACAGTTGTGTTGCTACTTGCAAATGATGCAGCACCATCTCTGGTGACTTCGATTTGAGCAGCCAGTCATCCAGATAGGGGAAAACAGGAACCCCCGACCTTCTGAGATGTGCTGCCAACACCGCTATCACCTTTGTGAAGACTCGAGGTGCGGAAGTAAGGCCAAAAGGAAGGACCGCAAACTGGTAGTGTTGAGACCCCACCGTAAAACGAAGATACTTCCGATGCGACTTCAGGATGGGAATGTGAAAATAAGCATCCTGAAAATCGATCGACACCATCTAGTCTTCCTTCTGCAGCGCAAGAAGAACCTGAGCCAGAGTCAACATTTAGAATTTCTCCTGTTTGAGGTCAAAATTCAAAACCCTGAGGTCTAGGATCGGCCTCAAGGCACCGTCCTTTTTGGGAATCAGGAAGTAACAGGAGTAGCATCCTTAACCCCTTTCATGCTCTGGAACCATCTTGATCGCACCTTTTTGCAGTAATGACAGAACCTCTTGCTGGAGAAGCAGACGGTGCTCTTACGAGCACGAACCCTGGCGGGGATGGAAAGGAGAGGGGGAACTCCCGGAAGGGTAGTGCATACCCATTCTTTACGATGTTCAACCCCCAGAGATCTGTAGTAACAGACCTCCAATGTTGTAGAAAACTGGACACCTGTCCTCCCACAGGACAAGCATGCTCTATGATGGTGGAGCTAGAGCTGCTTCCCTGCCGCACCATTTGGAAGGGCAGAAGAGGAGGAGGAGACCTGCTGTTGTGCAGCACCTCGCAGACGACCTCTGCCCTTTCCCACTATAGGATCTGTACAAGGGATTTGCCTGCTGTTGCTGCTGCTGCGGCTGCTGTCTGGCATGTTCCTCCCAAAGCAACGAAACTTGCGAAATTGTCCAAAGCCCCTGGGCTGAGATCGAAGTCCCAAAGACCTTGCTGTGGCTCTACTGTCTTTGAAGCGCAGCAGCGCCGAGTCCGCTTTGGCCCCAAACAGGCGAGATCCATCAAATGGCAGATCCAGCAAAGTGGCTTCGACATCAGGAGAGAACCATGAAACCCGCAACCAAGCGTGCCTCCTAGTAGCCACAGACGATCCCATCGCTGTGGCAACCAAATCAGCAGTGTCCAGAGGACCAGACTGTATCACCTGGCGGGCCGCAGCTTGGACATCTGACAGTACCTTCGAGAAATGTCCTTGTACTTCCTCAGGCAATTTTGGAACCACCTCCCTGGCAGAGTCCATAAGGGTGGGGATGTAGCGACCCAAAAGGTATGTGGCATTTGTGGACTTGAGGGCCAAACTGCCTGACGAGAACAACTTCTTCGCAGATTGCTCCATACATTTTGACTACCTGTCTGCAGATGTAGATGGGAAGGAACCTACATACTGCCTCGAGGAGTACGAAGCTTGGACGACCTAGCTTTCTGGCGAAGGATGGGTGTACAGAAAAGCAAGATCCCCCGGAGCCACCTTGTACCTGCTTGCCACAGTCCTGGACACCACTGGAGCAGACATTGGCTCCTGCCAGACATCAAGAATGGGCTCTGTCAAAGCCTCATTAAAAAGGAAGTAAAGGCTCTGAGAAAGAGGAAGGAGAATGGAGCACCTCTGTCAGGATATTAGATTTTAATTCCACTCTGGGAAGGGGCAATTCCAGCAGAGCAGCAGCTTTCCTAATCACGGCATGATAAGTGGTCGCCTGCTGCGTCGGGAGACCTTTTGGAGATGAAAGCTCCCATTCAGGAGAGGTATCGAGGCCACTAGCCTCCTGTAAACATTCAAAATCCAGATCAGGATCCACAATCTACCCTTCCTCAGCCACTCCATGCTCTTCCTGGTACTCTTCTTCTTCTAATAATCTCTGTGCCTCTCTCCAAGCCCTCATCCTCGACACAGGCGTCGGTGGCACCAGACGCGAAGCTGGTGACTTCAGGATCGGCATCGAAGGGAGGTCTACGGGAACAGTAGTCGACGCGGGTCAAGGTTGAGTCGGCACCGGTTCAGAACCGGACAGCGCCGGGGAAGATCCATCCAGTGGCACTTGCCCCTCTAAATATTGTACAGGCATCGAAAATCTCGGCGTCCGAAGAGGCCAATTCCCTGGAGCCATTGGCATAAAAGGCATAAGAGGTGCCTGAGGGAAATGAGGTGGCAAACCTCCCAGGGAAAATGCCAGCGGACCCATGGGGCCAACAGGCGCACCAGTATGGTTTGCCGTTCTGGCGAACAAGCACAACATCGCATTTAAAAAATGCGATGGATCCGTACCCGGAGTCAGGAAAGCAGGATACACCGTTTCTGGCACTGCAGGCTCTGAAGCCGCTCGAGGAGGCAGCACATTCGGTTCCGGATGTGGCGCCGGAGACCCTGGAGCCAGAGGTGGAGTGGTCGGCTACGGCCACTGTGGAGGCGTTGCTTCTTTCGGAGCCGGTAGAGTAACCGCTCTCTGAGCCAGAGACGGGGCCCCGAGTCCCCTCAGGATATGGAGAGATCTCATCTTTTCGATGACGCCTGGGACATGGGGACACCAACTTCGGAGTCACTTCCTTCAACGAACGACGCCGAGACCCATGGCGTCACTTTTTCTTGTGCTTTCTCGACAACCTTGAAGTATGCAGAGTCAGCTACACGTAGCTACTAGTGCATAGCTGTGTGCTTGACTGCATTGTGCAATAATTGCCAAAGGCATCTTGCACAGTGCAAGTTAAGAAAAAGTAAATATCTCTGTCTTTATATGCTAAAATGCATATAGTCATTTCACAAAAGTGAAAACGATAAATTAACAAGCAGTGAGAGAGGTGATGATTTTGGGATCCTCCCTAACCTAGGGAGAGAACCAAGCAGATGCCTTGAAAACAAAAAGCACATCTTGTTGAACGAATCGGTGGTGGTCCCATCCTCTGATTCCTCTTAAGACCACCCCAAGCACAGTTATTGGCAAAAATACAATCCCAACTAAAGGCCCTGCAAAGCATTATGGGACGAGATTAGCAGTGGGCAGTGAATATTATAGTATCCAATATCAAAATAATTATACAAAGAGCTGCAGTTCAACTAGTCTTTACTAGATGTCCCTCACGAGTCAAATGCGTAGCAGCAAAATCATCATCTACAAATGCTTTGATAAAGCAATTTTACATGCTAAAAAGCATATAACCAATTCACAAAAGTGAACTTAAAGAATAAATTAACAGGCAATGAGAGAGGTGATGATTTTGGGGTCCCCCCTAACCTAGGGGGAGGACCAAGCAGATGCCTTGAACACAAAGAGCATATCATGATGAACGATTCAGTGGTGGTCCCTTCCTCCTAGGACCACCCCAAGCACAGTTATGGGCAAAAATACAATCCCAACCAAAGGCCCTGCAAAGCATTATGGGACGAGATTAGCAGTGGGCAGTGAATATTATAGTATCCAATATCAAAATAATTCTACAAAGAGCTGCAGTTCAACTAGTCGTTACTAGATGTCCCTCACGAGTCAAATGCAAAAGCATTGAAATTATTAATACATCAAGCTGCAGTTCCACTAGTCGTTACTAGATGTCCCTCACGAGTCAAATGCAAAAGCTTCATGAAAGGGTTTCAATGCTTTTGCTTTGATAGAAAAGCAGACATTTGAGGTGAGCAGATCTAGAGTGTCGCTGGTGTTGAGAGTGCTCTATACAGGAGCTGCTTTCCACCCAAACTTGAGAACTACCCAGAGTTCTCTGCTTCTTTTTGCATAATTTATTCGTCACTCTATGCCTGAAAGGGTATTTTTTTGACTTATACTGGGTGCTCCCTTGTGTCTGGACAAAGCTATACCTCTCCGAAGAGCTCTAATTAGAGCGAAACACTGTGTCAGGGGTTGCTTTACTCATTTCAGGTTGGCTTGATTGGTATTTTACCAATTCAAAGCTGTAATACTGTGCCTGGAGTGGTAAATGGCTTTTGTCATTTTACAGCTCGGCAAGGACAGCACTGTGCTAGTCCTATGCTTAAAGATTTTGCTGTAGTAATGGCAAAAGACTTTGTCCATTTCTATCTCGGCGTGGATAGCACTGTGCTAAACCTACGCTTAAAGACTTTGATAGAAAAGCAGACATTTGAGGTGAGCAGATCTAGAGTGTTGCTGGTGTTGAGAGTGCTCTATACAGGAGCTGCTTTCCACCTAAACTTGAGAACTACCCAGAGTTCTCTGCTTCTTTTTTGCATAATTTATTCGTCACTCTATGCCTGAAAGGGTATTTTTTTGACTTATACTGGGTGCTCCCTTGTGTCTGGACAAAGCTATACCTCTCCGAAGAGCTCTAATTAGAGCGAAACACTGTGTCAGGGGTTGCTTTACTCATTTCAGGTTGGCTTGATTGGTATTTTACCAATTCAAAGCTGTAATACTGTGCCTGGAGTGGTAAATGGCTTTTGTCATTTTACAGCTCGGCAAGGACAGCACTGTGCTAGTCCTATGCTTAAAGATTTTGCTGTAGTAATGGCAAAAGACTTTGTCCATTTCTATCTCGGCGTGGATAGCACTGTGCTAAACCTACGCTTAAAGACTTTGATAGAAAAGCAGACATTTGAGGTGAGCAGATCTAGAGTGTCGCTGGTGTTGAGAGTGCTCTATACAGGAGCTGCTTTCCACCTAAACTTGAGAACTACCCAGAGTTCTCTGCTTCTTTTTGCATAATTTATTCGTCACTCTATGCCTGAAAGGGTATTTTTTGACTTATACTGGGTGCTCCCTTGTGTCTGGACAAAGCTATACCTCTCCGAAGAGCTCTAATTAGAGCGAAACACTGTGTCAGGGGTTGCTTTACTCATTTCAGGTTGGCTTGATTGGTATTTTACCAATTCAAAGCTGTAATACTGTGCCTGGAGTGGTAAATGGCTTTTGTCATTTTACAGCTCGGCAAGGACAGCACTGTGCTAGTCCTATGCTTAAAGATTTTGCTGTAGTAATGGCAAAAGACTTTGTCCATTTCTATCTCGGCGTGGATAGCACTGTGCTAAACCTACGCTTAAAGACTTTGATAGAAAAGCAGACATTTGAGGTGAGCAGATCTAGAGTGTCGCTGGTGTTGAGAGTGCTCTATACAGGAGCTGCTTTCCACCTAAACTTGAGAACTACCCAGAGTTCTCTGCTTCTTTTTGCATAATTTATTCGTCACTCTATGCCTGAAAGGGTATTTTTTTGACTTATACTGGGTGCTCCCTTGTGTCTGGACAAAGCTATACCTCTCCGAAGAGCTCTAATTAGAGCGAAACACTGTGTCAGGGGTTGCTTTACTCATTTCAGGTTGGCTTGATTGGTATTTTACCAATTCAAAGCTGTAATACTGTGCCTGGAGTGGTAAATGGCTTTTGTCATTTTACAGCTCGGCAAGGACAGCACTGTGCTAGTCCTATGCTTAAAGATTTTGCTGTAGTAATGGCAAAAGACTTTGTCCATTTCTATCTCGGCGTGGATAGCACTGTGCTAAACCTGCGCTTAAAGACTTTGATAGAAAAGCAGACATTTGAGGTGAGCAGATCTAGAGTGTCGCTGGTGTTGAGAGTGCTCTATACAGGAGCTGCTTTCCACCTAAACTTGAGAACTACCCAGAGTTCTCTGCTTCTTTTTGCATAATTTATTCGTCACTCTATGCCTGAAAGGGTATTTTTTTGACTTATACTGGGTGCTCCCTTGTGTCTGGACAAAGCTATACCTCTCCGAAGAGCTCTAATTAGAGCGAAACACTGTGTCAGGGGTTGCTTTACTCATTTCAGGTTGGCTTGATTGGTATTTTACCAATTCAAAGCTGTAATACTGTGCCTGGAGTGGTAAATGGCTTTTGTCATTTTACAGCTCGGCAAGGACAGCACTGTGCTAGTCCTATGCTTAAAGATTTTGCTGTAGTAATGGCAAAAGACTTTGTCCATTTCTATCTCGGCGTGGATAGCACTGTGCTAAACCTACGCTTAAAGACTTTGATAGAAAAGCAGACATTTGAGGTGAGCAGATCTAGAGTGTCGCTGGTGTTGAGAGTGCTCTATACAGGAGCTGCTTTCCACCTAAACTTGAGAACTACCCAGAGTTCTCTGCTTCTTTTGCATAATTTATTCGTCACTCTATGCCTGAAAGGGTATTTTTTTGACTTATACTGGGTGCTCCCTTGTGTCTGGACAAAGCTATACCTCTCCGAAGAGCTCTAATTAGAGCGAAACACTGTGTCAGGGGTTGCTTTACTCATTTCAGGTTGGCTTGATTGGTATTTTACCAATTCAAAGCTGTAATACTGTGCCTGGAGTGGTAAATGGCTTTTGTCATTTTACAGCTCGGCAAGGACAGCACTGTGCTAGTCCTATGCTTAAAGATTTTGCTGTAGTAATGGCAAAAGACTTTGTCCATTTCTATCTCGGCGTGGATAGCACTGTGCTAAACCTACGCTTAAAGACTTTGATAGAAAAGCAGACATTTGAGGTGAGCAGATCTAGAGTGTCGCTGGTGTTGAGAGTGCTCTATACAGGAGCTGCTTTCCACCTAAACTTGAGAACTACCCAGAGTTCTCTGCTTCTTTTTGCATATTTATTCGTCACTCTATGCCTGAAAGGGTATTTTTTTGACTTATACTGGGTGCTCCCTTGTGTCTGGACAAAGCTATACCTCTCCGAAGAGCTCTAATTAGAGCGAAACACTGTGTCAGGGGTTGCTTTACTCATTTCAGGTTGGCTTGATTGGTATTTTACCAATTCAAAGCTGTAATACTGTGCCTGGAGTGGTAAATGGCTTTTGTCATTTTACAGCTCGGCAAGGACAGCACTGTGCTAGTCCTATGCTTAAAGATTTTGCTGTAGTAATGGCAAAAGACTTTGTCCATTTCTATCTCGGCGTGGATAGCACTGTGCTAAACCTACGCTTAAAGACTTTGATAGAAAAGCAGACATTTGAGGTGAGCAGATCTAGAGTGTCGCTGGTGTTGAGAGTGCTCTATACAGGAGCTGCTTTCCACCTAAACTTGAGAACTACCCAGAGTTCTCTGCTTCTTTTGCATAATTTATTCGTCACTCTATGCCTGAAAGGGTATTTTTTGACTTATACTGGGTGCTCCTTGTGTCTGGACAAAGCTATACCTCTCCGAAGAGCTCTAATTAGAGCGAAACACTGTGTCAGGGGTTGCTTTACTCATTTCAGGTTGGCTTGATTGGTATTTTACCAATTCAAAGCTGTAATACTGTGCCTGGAGTGGTAAATGGCTTTTGTCATTTTACAGCTCGGCAAGGACAGCACTGTGCTAGTCCTATGCTTAAAGATTTTGCTGTAGTAATGGCAAAAGACTTTGTCCATTTCTATCTCGGCGTGGATAGCACTGTGCTAAACCTACGCTTAAAGACTTTGATAGAAAAGCAGACATTTGAGGTGAGCAGATCTAGAGTGTCGCTGGTGTTGAGAGTGCTCTATACAGGAGCTGCTTTCCACCTAAACTTGAGAACTACCCAGAGTTCTCTGCTTCTTTTTGCATAATTTATTCGTCACTCTATGCCTGAAAGGGTATTTTTTTGATATATATATATATATATATATGTATACGTGTGTGTATATATTATCTACTGGCAGTCGCCAGTAGATAGTTATAGTTAGGACCTATTTTCCATAGGAAATCCGGAACATTCTATTTGAAATAACTTTGGCGCCGGTTGACGAATCTTCGCAAAATGTTCAAGCTTGTTGGGGCGCTCCGGTCCGCTCCTATCCTGAAAGTCTCAGGGTGATTCGTCAAGCGGGGGCCGAGAAAAAAAGGGGGTCCCAAAACGTGTTTTCCCCATTCATTTTTCCATAGGAACCGTTAGTCGCAGCTACAGCCCGAACTGCTGAACGGAATTACACCAAATTTGGCAAAAAGGTAGCCCTTGGTTCAGAGTCGTGCCTTTTGCTTAAATGGTGTAAATCCGTTCAGTAGCTCCTGAGAAAATCACAAGTAAAATCACATATATATCTATGGCCGCGTCGGATCCGCGCACCCTGAGCGCACCCTGCGCGCACCGTCCCGATCACGAGCTGCATGCTAATTGGCTGTCAAGTGGCTGTCAACAATCCAAATCAGGAAGTGTTGGCAGCCATTTTGCCCCTTGGTAGAACCGAGGCACAAGAAACAAGTGCGCAAAACGCACAAAGGGGGCAGGGTAGAAACACCCTGACCCCCTAGGTCTGCTCAGGGGGTCCCACAATGACCCCCTGGGCAGAAAAAAGCATTTAAAAAAACAATAAAATCGGCGGGATGCATCCCGCCAATAAAAAAAAAATCGAAGCGCGGTCTCCCGCGCTTCGATGCTATTTTGCCCCCGGGTGGCCCAAGTCCCGGGGGCATGCGAGGGTTAATGTAGATTTATGTGGGGGCCTCTAAGGCTCCCCAAGCCCGGGGACCACCACCCCCGGGGCTTTGAATTAAAATGTTGCGGGAGGGCTCTCGGCCCTCCCGCAGCCCCGAGGACCGCCACCCCCTGGGGCTTCTTTTTATTTTTTTAAAAATAACCTGTGTGGGGGGGCTCGAGCCCCCCCCACACGCCCCGGGGACCGCCACCTCCCCGGGGCACTAAATAATAAAATGTGGGGGTCCGTTTAGGAGCCCCGGGGACCACCACCTCCCCGGGGCTGTGCATAGGATGGGAGGGGGGCCGTGCGGCCCCCCTCCTGGAGCCCTTGATGGCCCTGGGGACCGCCACCCCCCAGGGCTGGCTCCTGCAGTGTCCCGGAATCCCTACCCCCGGGACACTGCTGTTTGCAATGGCAGGACGGGAGCCTTGCGGCTCCCGTCCTGTCATTGCAAACTTGCTTTGCTTCATTGAAGCGAGAGCAGGAAACCTGCTCTCGCTTCAATGAAGCAAAGCAGATTGCTTTTCCATAAGGGGAGCTGCATGTCAGCAGCTCCCCTTATGGAAAGCAATGCCGGCTCCCGCAGGACGCGGGAGCCGGCGGGACCGTGCAGGGATTGGGGACCCCCCCACGGTCCCCAATGAGTGGCCAGGCCCCGGGGGATGGGGTCCCCGGGGCCATTAGTGGCCCGGGAGGGGGGCCACGCAGTCCCCCTCCCCCCAAAAATTTTTGGAAAAGAAGGGCAAGGCCGGCCCAGGGGGATGGGGCCCCGGGGCCTTAAATGGCCTGAGGAGGGGGGCCACGCAGCCACCCTCCAAATATTTTAATTTAAAAAAAAAGAGGGCATGCCCTGGGGGATGGGGTCCCCGGGGCCAATAGAGGCCCAGGGAAGGGGGCCACGCGGCCCCCTTCCCGTTTTTTTATTTAAAAAAAGAAAATCCTCAGGCCCCGGGGGATGGGGTCCCCGGGGCCAAAAGTGGCCGAGGAGGGGGCCACGCAGCCCCCTCCCATACAAAAAAAAAAAAAGAAAAAAAAAAGACCGGCATCGTGCCGGAGGCCCCGCCCCCTCCCTGCAGCACTCTGCAAACACGCCCCCTGGCGCGTTTTAAGAAGGGGAAGTAATTCCCCTTGAATACTGGGGGTCCCACTAGCCCACCCGGAATCTCCAGTATGCGCCAGGGGGCTGCATTGCAGAGAGGTGTACAGAGGCCACGCCCCTTTTTACATCTCTCTGCAACGCAGCTCTGTGGCGCTTTTTGGAGGTACATGGTGGGCTAGTTGGACTCCAGGGACCCTAAGGATTCAAGGGGACTTAATCCCCCAACTTAAAATGCGACACGGGCGCGTTTGCACAGTGGTGAAGGGAGGGGCGAGGCTTCAGGTGACATGTGTGCAAACAGGCCCCGTGGCGCGTTTTAAGATGGGGAATTAAATCCCCTTCAATCCTGAGGGGTATCTGGTGGGCTAGTTGGCCCCTAGGGACCCTCGGGATTGAGGAGGAATTAATTCTCCAACTTAAAACGCGCCACAGGGCGTGTTTGCAGACATGTCACCTCAGGCCCCACCCCCTTCCTTCACCATTGTGCAAATATTCCTCTAAAATCAGCCGAACTACGAATTCCGATTTACTCACCTGTTATCAGGAGAGACCACAGTGCTGCATCTTTGAGGCCAGTACTGATCCTGAAAAGTAATTTTAACCGTACTTACCAGTAACTTGAATTTCCTTCCATAGGCTAACATTGACTGGTTTCACTTGGAAATTCTTCTAAGTGTGGAGTTTTGGAACTTTATAATATTCCTCTAAAATCAGCCGAACTACGAATTCCGATTTACTCACCTGTTATCAGGAGAGACCTCAGTGCTGGATCTTTGACCCCAGTACTGATCCTGAAAAGTAATTTTAACCGTACTTACCAGTAACTTGAATTTCCTTCCATAGGATATCATTGCCTGCTTTTTGCTGAAAAAGTTTGTCGATTTTTGAAACATACAAATATTCCTCTAAAATCTGCAGAACTACGAATTACGATTTACTCACCTGTTATCAGGAGAGACCTCAGTGCTGCATCTTTGAGCCCAGTACTGATCCTGAAAAGTAATTCTAACCGTACTTACCAGTAACTTGAATTTCCTTCCATAGGCTAACATTGACTGGTTTCACTTGGAAATTCTTCTAAGTGTGGAGTTTTGGAACTTTATAATATTCCTCTAAAATCAGCTGAACTACGAATTCCAATTTACTCACCTGTTATCAGGAGCGACCTCAGTGCTGCATCTTTGAGCCCAGTACAGATCCTGAAAAGTAATTCTAACCGTACTTACCAGTAACTTGAATTTCCTTCCATAGACTAACATTGACTGGTTTCACTTGGAAATTCTTCTAAGTGTGGAGTTTTGGAACTTTATAATATTCCTCTAAAATCAGCTGAACTACGAATTCCAATTTACTCACCTGTTATCAGGAGAGAACCCAGTGCTGCATCTTTTAGCCCAGCACTGACCCTGAAAAGTAATTCTAACCGTACTTACCAGTAACTTGTATTTCCTTCCATAGGAATCCATTGTCTGGTTTTCAGCAGAAAAGTTTGTGTCGATTTTCACAAACTACAAATATTCCTTAAAAATCGCCTGTATGACTTAAACGCATTCTTTCAACTGTTTACAGGAGATGCACCAGTGCTGGATCCAGGATCCACCACTGAGTAAGAAAAAGTAACGATAACACTACTTACCTGCTAAGTGAATTTCCTCCCATAGGATAACATTGGTGATTCTATGTGAAAAAGTTTCTAAGTGTCAACTTTTAAAATACAATAATATTCCTTAAAAATCACTACTGTAACCAAAACGCTTTTACTCAACTGTTTACAGGAGATGTCCCAGGACTGAATCTAGGATCCAGTCCTGTGGTTAGAAAAGTAATCCATAAAGTAACTAATTGCATTTAACTAGAAATTCACATTGAGCTCAATGTTGCATTGTGTTTGAAATTGTGTTGCCCATTGCAACAACTGTAACTACTGTACTTAAAAGTCTATTGCCTATTTGCAAAGTATTTAAACTAAAGTAATTCATTCTGAGAAAGTATATTTTGTAATGTAATGTATAATGTAATTACAATGTAATTTAAAAAATAAAATATGTAAAAATAAAGTTTAAAAAAATGTAGTAAATTAGTATCAAAAAAATAAATACAACAATTAATACATTTAAAAATTGTCATTTACAAAACCTTTGAAATTCACCGAAAAAAACCATAGGTTTCAGACATGTTATAGTTAGGAATTAGCATTTAAAAAACCTTTGAAATTCACTGAAAAAACCATAGGTTTCAGGCACGTTATAGTTAGAAATTAGCATTTAAAAAACCTTACAAATTCACTGAAAAAACCATAGGTTTTAGGGACAGTTATAGTCAGTTGGACACTGCCCTCGTACAAAACCCGTGAAATTCCCCCGTTTTAGTTGGTTCAGCTAACTATAACTCGCGCCCCCGCAATGCACTGCTGATGACGTCACATATTACATCACTCATGACATGGTCAGTGACATCACTGATGACATCACTGATGACATCATCCAGTGACTGTGTGTTTCTATAAAGTTTAAATATGTTTAATAAATATGCCAAGGTGTATTGAAGAATGAGTGGATGTATAAGTGTCTGGATGGATGATTTAGTAGGTGCGTGACTAACTCTATAAGTGAGTGATTAAACGTATCTTACTGAATGCATGGGTTAGTGATTAAACTGTGTGAATGTCTGTATCCGTCTGTCTGTTGCTGTGTAAGTGGCTGCATGGGTTTATGAATAGCTACATGAGTGTCTATATGAGTTATTGATTGGTTGTCTGAGTATCTGTATGGGTGCGTGAGTGTTTGTGTGGGTGGGGTGTATGTGACTCTGTGCATAGATGTGTGAGTGGGTGATTCACTGGGTGCATGGTTTCAAGAGTGTGTCTGTGATGGACTGTATGGGTGGGTGAGTGTGTGTATGGGTGTGTTAGTGATTGAATGTATATCTCAGTGGTACATGTGTGAGTAACTACATTTGTGAAAGGCAGTATATATGTGTGTTGGAGTATATAAATGGCTATAAGTGAGAGTGTGTGATTGTGAGAGTGGCTGTATGGATGAGTGTGTACTTGTATCACTGATTGTATAAGAGCGTAAGAATGTGCTAGTATTTGTATGAGTAAGTGAGCTGGTGTGTATAACTGTATAGGTGAGTAAATGGGAGTGTGATTAATTATTTGCATGACTGACTAGGTGTATGAGTACCTCTATGGATGAGTGGCGGTGTGTGAGTGTTTATATAGGTGTATGAGTGCATATGATAGTCCTGTACTGAGTGACCATAATTATGAGTGACTGTATGGGTGAGTGAGTAGATGTGTGTGTGTAGACCTAAGAATCAGTGAGTGGGTATGCAGTTATTGGTGTTGGAGTGTGTATGGTTTTGAGAATGGCAGTCTGTAATTTACAGTGGGTGTATCAAAAGTTATATTAGGGTGTGAGAAGATGCATCAAATTATCACATGGATGATGTCATCAGTGATGTCAACAGTGATGTCAACAGTGATGTCATTGGAGATGTCATCAGTGATGTCATCAGTGATGTCACTGACCATGTCATGAGTGATGTAATATGTGACGTCATCAGCAGTGCATTGCGGGGCGCGAGTTATAGTTAGCTGAACTAACTATAACGGGGAATTTCACGGGTTTTGTACGAGTGCAATGTCCAACTAACTATAACTGTCCCTAAAACCTATGGTTTTTTCAGTGAATATATATATATATATATATATATATATATATATATATATATATATATATATCTACTGGCGGTCGCCAGTAGATAGTTATAGTTAGGACCTATTTTCCATAGGAAATCTGCGACATTCTATTTGAAATAACTCTTGCGTCGGTTGACGAATCTTCGCGAAATTTTCAAACTTTATGGCCCGCTCCTACCCTGAAAGTTTCGGGGTGATTCGTCAAGCGGGGGCCGAGAAAAAGGGGGTCCCAAAACGTGTTTTCCCCATTCATTTTCCCATAGGAAACTTTAGACACGGCTACAGCCCGAACTGCTGAACGGAATTACACCAAATTTGGCAAAGAGGTAGTTCTTGGTTCAGAAAGAACCCTTTTTGTTAAATGGTGTAAATCCGTTCAGTAGTTCCTGTGAAAATCAAAATGAAAATCACATATATATCTATGGCCGCGTCGGATTCGCGCACCCTCCCGATCACGAGCTGCATGCTAATTGGCTGTCAAGTGGCTGTCAACACTCCAAATCAGGAAGTGTTGGCAGCCATTTTGTCCCTCGAGGGACAGAAACAAGTGTGCAAAACGCACAAAGGGGGCAGGGTAGAAACACCCTGACCCCCTAGGACTGCTCAGGGGGTCCCACAAGGACCCCCTGGGCAGAAAAAAGCATTTTTTTTAAACAAATCGGCAGGATGCGCTCAGGGTGCGCGGATCCTGCTGAAAAAAATAAAATCGAAGCGCGGTCTCCCGTGCTTCAATGCAAATTTGCCCCCGGGTGACCCAAGTCCCGGGGGCATGCGGGGGTGGGTTTATTGTTTATATGGGGGGCCTCTAAGGCCCCCCAAGCCCCGGGGACCACCACCCCCGGGGCTTAATTTTAAAAAATGGTGCGGGAGGGCTCTCCTGCCCTCCCGCAGCCCCGGGGACCGCCACCCCCGGGGCTTCTTTTATAAATTTTAAATAACGTGTGGGGGGCTCCAGCCCCCACACGCCCGAGACCACCACCTCCCCAGGGCACATAGAAAATAAATGTGGGGGTCCGTTACGGACCCCAGAGCCCGGGGACCACCACCTCCCCGGGGCTGTGCAAATCAAGGGAGGGGGCCGCGCGGCCCCCTCCTGGAGCCTGTAATGGCCCTGGGGACCACCACCCCCAGGGCCGGCTCCTGCAGTGTCCCGGGGTGCCTACCCCGGGACACTGTAGTTTGCTATGACAGGACGGGAGCCTCGCGGCTCCCGTCCTGTCATAGCAAACTGCTTTGGATATTGGAAGAAAGAGCAGGGAAACCTGCTCTCGCTTCCAATATCCAAAGCACATTGCTTTTCCACACGGGGAGCTGCATGTTAGCAGCTCCCCATGTGGAAAAGCAATGCCGGCTCCCAAGGGACGCGGGGAGCCGGCGGGACTGTGGGGGATTGGGGACCCCCACAGTCCCCAACAGAGAGGGCCAGCCCCGGGGGATGGGGTCCCCGGGGCAAATAGTGGCCCGGGAGGGGGCCACGCGGCCCCCTTCCCCAAAATTAAAAAAGAAAAACAAAAAACAAACAAAAAACAAAGGCCGGCCCCGGGGATGGGGTCCTCGGGGCCATAAGTGGCCTGAGGAGGGGGCAACGCAGCCCCCTCCAAAACAATTAAAATTTTTTAAAAAGGCCATGCCCTGGGGGATGGGGTCCCGGGGCCGATTAAGGCCTCGGGAGGGGGCCACGCGGCCCCCTTCCAAATTGTTTTTTTTTTTTTAAATAAATAGGTGGCAGGCCCTGGGGGATGGGGTCCCCAGGACCAATAAATTAGAAAAAGAAGGGGGCCACACAGCCCCCTTCTTTAAAAAAACACCGGCATCGTGCCGGAGGCCACGCCCCTTCTTTCACCACTCTGCAAATGCGCCCCCTGGCGCGTTTGCAGATGAGAACAATTCCCCTTGAATACTGGGGGTCCCTGAGGGCCAACTAGCCCACCAGGAACCTCCAGTATGCGCCAGGGAGCTGCGTTGCAGAGAGGTGTAGAGAGGCCACGCCCCTTTTACACCTCTCTGCAACGCAGCTCTGTGGCGCTTTTGGAGGTACATGGTGGGCTAGTTGGAGTCCAGGGACCCTAAGGATTGAAGGGGATTTCATTCCCCAACTTAAAACGCGCCACGGGGCGCGTTTGCACAGTGGTGAAGGGAGGGGCGGGGCTTCAGGTGACATGTGTGCAAACAGGCCCCGTGGCGCATTTTAAGATGGGGAATGAAATCCCCTTCAATCCTGAGGGTCCCTGGGGCCAACTAGCCCACCAGGTACGTCCAGAAAGCGCCACAGAGCTGCGTTGCAGAGAGGTGCAAAAAGGGCGTGGCCTCTGAACACCTCTCTGCAACGCAGCTCCCTGGCGCATACTGGAGGTACAGGGTGGGCTAGTTGGACCCCAGGGACCCTCATGATTCAAGGGGACTTAAACCCCCAACTTAAAACGCGCCATGGGGCGCGTTTGCACAGATGTCACCTCAGGCCCCGCCCCATCCCTTCACCATTGTCCAAATATTCCTCTAAAATCAGCCGAACAACGAATTCCGATTTACTCACCTGTTATCAGGAGAGACCTCAGTGCTGCATCTTTCAGCCCAGTACTGATCCTGAAAAGTAATTTTAACCGTACTTACCAGTAACTTGAATTTCCTTCCATAGGATATCATTGCCTGCTTTTTGCTGAAAAAGTTTCTAAGTGTCGATTTTTGAAACATACAAATATTCCTCTAAAATCAGCCAAAATACGAATTCCGATTTACTCACCTGTTATCAGGAGAGAACCCAGTGCTGCATCTTTTAGCCCAGCACTGACCTTGAAAAGTAATTCTAACCGTACTTACCAGTAACTTGAATTTCCTTCCATAGGCTAACATTGACTGGTTTCACTTGGAAATTCTTCTAAGTGTGGAGTTTTGGAACTTTATAATATTCCTCTAAAATCAGCCGAACTACGAATTCCGATTTACTCACCTGTTATCAGGAGAGAACCCAGTGCTGCATCTTTTAGCCCAGCACTGACCTTGAAAAGTAATTCTAACCGTACTTACCAGTAACTTGAATTTCCTTCCATAGGCTAACATTGACTGGTTTCACTTGGAAATTCTTCCAAGTGTGGAGTTTTGGAACTTTATAATATTCCTCTAAAATCAGCCGAACTACGAATTCCGATTTACTCACCTGTTATCAGGAGAGAACCCAGCGCTGCATCTTTTAGCCCAGCACTGACCCTGAAAAGTAATTCTAACCGTACTTACCAGTAACTTGTATTTCCTTCCATAGGAATCCATTGTCTGGTTTTCAGCAGAAAAATTTGTGTCGATTTTCACAAACTACAAATATTCCTTAAAAATCGCCTGTATGACTTAAACGCATTCTTTCAACTGTTTACAGGAGATGCACCAGTGCTGGATCCAGGATCCACCACTGAGTAAGAAAAAGTAACGATAACACTACTTACCTGCTAAGTGAATTTCCTCCCATAGGATAACATTGGTGATTCTATGTGAAAAAGTTTCTAAGTGTCAACTTTTAAAATACAATAATATTCCTTAAAAATCACTACTGTAACCAAAACGCTTTTACTCAACTGTTTACAGGAGATGTCCCAGGACTGAATCTAGGATCCAGTCCTGTGGTTAGAAAAAGTAATCCATAAAGTAACTAATTGCATTTAACTAGAAATTCACATTGAGCTCAATGTTGCATTGTGTTTGAAATTGTGTTGCCCATTGCAACAACTGTAACTACTGTACTTAAAAGTCTATTGCCTATTTGCAAAGTATTTAAACTAAAGTAATTCATTCTGAGAAAGTATATTTTGTAATGTAATGTATAATGTAATTACAATGTCATTTAAAAAATAAAATATGTAAAAATAAAGTTTAAAAAAATGTAGTAAATCAGTATCCAAAAAATAAATACAGCAATTAATACATTTAAAAATTGTCATTTACAAAACCTTTGAAATTCACTGAAAAAAACCATAGGTTTCAGACATGTTATAGTTAGGAATCAGCATTTAAAAAACCTTTGAAATTCACTGAAAAAACCATAGGTTTCAGGCACGTTATAGTTAGAAATTAGCATTTAAAAAACCTTACAAATTCACTGAAAAAACCATAGGTTTTAGGGACAGTTATAGTCAGTTGGACATTGCCCTCGTACAAAACCCGTGAAATTCCCCCGTTATAGTTAGTTCAGCTAACTATAACTCGCGCCCCCGCAATGCACTGCTGATGACGTCACATATTACATCACTCATGACATGGTCAGTGACATCACTGATGACATCACTGATGACATCATCCAGTGACTGTGTGTTTCTATAAAGTTTAAATATGTTTAATAAATATGCCAAGGTGTATTGAAGAATGAGTGGATGTATAAGTGTCTGGATGGATGATTTAGTAGGTGCGTGACTAACTCTATAAGTGAGTGATTAAACGTATCTTACTGAATGCATGGGTTAGTGATTAAACTGTGTGAATGTCTGTATCCGTCTGTCTGTTGCTGTGTAAGTGGCTGCATGGGTTTATGAATAGCTACATGAGTGTCTATATGAGTTATTGATTGGTTGTCTGAGTATCTGTATGGGTGCGTGAGTGTTTGTGTGGGTGGGGTGTGTGTGACTCTGTGCATAGATGTGTGAGTGGGTGATTCACTGGGTGCATGGTTTCAAGAGTGTGTCTGTGATGGACTGTATGGGTGGGTGAGTGTGTGTATGGGTGTGTTAGTGATTGAATGTATATCTCAGTGGTACATGTGTGAGTAACTACATTTGTGAAAGGCAGTATATATGTGTGTTGGAGTATATAAATGGCTATAAGTGAGAGTGTGTGATTGTGAGAGTGGCTGTATGGATGAGTGTGTACTTGTATCACTGATTGTATAAGAGCGTAAGAATGTGCTAGTATTTGTATGAGTAAGTGAGCTGGTGTGTATAACTGTATAGGTGAGTAAATGGGAGTGTGATTAATTATTTGCATGACTGACTAGGTGTATGAGTACCTCTATGGATGAGTGGCGGTGTGTGAGTGTTTATATAGGTGTATGAGTGCATATGATAGTCCTGTACTGAGTGACCGTAATTATGAGTGACTGTATGGGTGAGTGAGTAGATGTGTGTGTGTAGACCTAAGAATCAGTGAGTGGGTATGCAGTTATTGGTGTTGGAGTGTGTATGGTTTTGAGAATGGCAGTCTGTAATTTACAGTGGGTGTATCAAAAGTTATATTAGGGTGTGAGAAGATGCATCAAATTATCACATGGATGATGTCATCAGTGATGTCAACAGTGATGTCAACAGTGATGTCATTGGAGATGTCATCAGTGATGTCATCAGTGATGTCACTGACCATGTCATGAGTGATGTAATATGTGACGTCATCAGCAGTGCATTGCGGGGCGCGAGTTATAGTTAGCTGAACTAACTATAACGGGGGAATTTCACGGGTTTTGTACGAGTGCAATGTCCAACTAACTATAACTGTCCCTAAAACCTATGGTTTTTTCAGTGAATATATATATATATATATATATATATATATATATTATTATCTACTGGCGGTCGCCAGTAGATAGTTATAGTTAGGACCTATTTTCCATAGGAAATCCGCGACATTCTATTTGAAATAACTCTTGCGTCGGTTGACGAATCTTCGCGAAATTTTCAAACTTTATGGCCCGCTCCTACCCTGAAAGTTTCGGGGTGATTCGTCAAGCGGGGGCCGAGAAAAAAGGGGGTCCCAAAACGTGTTTTCCCCATTCATTTTCCCATAGGAAACTTTAGACACGGCTACAGCCCGAACTGCTGAACGGAATTACACCAAATTTGGCAAAGAGGTAGTTCTTGGTTCAGAAAGAACCCTTTTTGTTAAATGGTGTAAATCCGTTCAGTAGTTCCTGTGAAAATCAAAATGAAAATCACATATATATCTATGGCCGCGTCGGATTCGCGCACCCTCCCGATCACGAGCTGCATGCTAATTGGCTGTCAAGTGGCTGTCAACACTCCAAATCAGGAAGTGTTGGCAGCCATTTTGTCCCTCGAGGGACAGAAACAAGTGTGCAAAACGCACAAAGGGGGCAGGGTAGAAACACCCTGACCCCCTAGGACTGCTCAGGGGGTCCCACAAGGACCCCCTGGGCAGAAAAAAGCATTTTTTTAAACAAATCGGCAGGATGCGCTCAGGGTGCGCGGATCCTGCCGGAAAAAAAAATCGAAGCGCGGTCTCCCGTGCTTCGATGCAAATTGCCCCCGGGTGACCCAAGTCCCGGGGGCATGCGAGGGTGGGTTTATTGTTTATATGGGGGGCCTCTAAGGCCCCCAAGCCCAGGGACCGCCACCCCCGGGGCTTAATTTAAAAAATGGTGCGGGAGGGCTCTCCTGCCCTCCCGCAGCCCCGGGGACCGCCACCCCCGGGGCTTCTTTTATAAATTTTAAATAACGTGTGGGGGGCTCCAGCCCCCACACGCCCGAGACCACCACCTCCCCAGGGCACATAGAAAATAAATGTGGGGGTCCGTTACGGACCCCAGAGCCCGGGGACCACCACCTCCCCGGGGCTGTGCAAATCAAGGGAGGGGGCCGCGCGGCCCCCTCCTGGAGCCTGTAATGGCCCTGGGGACCACCACCCCCCAGGGCCGGCTCCTGCAGTGTCCCGGGGTGCCTACCCCGGGACACTGTAGTTTGCTATGACAGGACGGGAGCCTCGCGGCTCCCGTCCTGTCATAGCAAACTGCTTTGGATATTGGAAGAAAGAGCAGGGAAACCTGCTCTCGCTTCCAATATCCAAAGCACATTGCTTTCCACACGGGGAGCTGCATGTTAGCAGCTCCCCATGTGGAAAAGCAATGCCGGCTCCCAAGGGACGCGGGGAGCCGGCGGGACTGTGGGGGGATTGGGGACCCCCCCACAGTCCCCAACAGAGAGGGCCAGCCCCGGGGGATGGGGTCCCCGGGGCAAATAGTGGCCCGGGAGGGGGGCCACGCGGCCCCCTTCCCCAAAATTAAAAAACAAAAACAAAAAACAAACAAAAAACAAAGGCCAGCCCCGGGGGATGGGGTCCTCGGGGCCATAAGTGGCCTGAGGAGGGGGGCAACGCAGCCCCCTCCAAAACAATAAAAAAATTTAAAAAGGCCATGCCCTGGGGGATGGGGTCCCCGGGGCCGATTAAGGCCTCGGGAGGGGGCCACGCGGCCCCCTTCCAAATTGTTTTTTTTTTTTTAAATAAATAGGGGGCAGGCCCTGGGGGATGGGGTCCCCAGGACCAATAAATTAGAAAAAGAAGGGGGGCCACACAGCCCCCTTCTTTAAAAAAACACCGGCATCGCGCCGGAGGCCACGCCCCTTCTTTCACCACTCTGCAAATGCGCCCCCTGGCGCGTTTGCAGATGAGAACGAATTCCCCTTGAATACTGGGGGTCCCTGAGGGCCAACTAGCCCACCAGGAACCTCCAGTATGCGCCAGGGAGCTGCGTTGCAGAGAGGTGTACAGAGGCCACGCCCCTTTTTACACCTCTCTGCAACGCAGCTCTGTGGCGCTTTTGGAGGTACATGGTGGGCTAGTTGGAGTCCAGGGACCCTAAGGATTGAAGGGGATTTCATTCCCCAACTTAAAACGCGCCACGGGGCGCGTTTGCACAGTGGTGAAGGGAGGGGCGGGGCTTCAGGTGACATGTGTGCAAACAGGCCCCGTGGCGCATTTTAAGATGGGGAATGAAATCCCCTTCAATCCTGAGGGTCCCTGGGGGCCAACTAGCCCACCAGGTACGTCCAGAAAGCGCCACAGAGCTGCGTTGCAGAGAGGTGCAAAAAGGGGCGTGGCCTCTGAACACCTCTCTGCAACGCAGCTCCCTGGTGCATACTGGAGGTACAGGGTGGGCTAGTTGGACCCCAGGGACCCTCATGATTCAAGGGGACTTAATCCCCCAACTTAAAACGCGCCATGGGGCGCGTTTGCACAGATGTCACCTCAGGCCCCGCCCCCTCCCTTCACCATTGTCCAAATATTCCTCTAAAATCAGCCGAACAACGAATTCCGATTTACTCACCTGTTATCAGGAGAGACCTCAGTGCTGCATCTTTGAGCCCAGTACTGATCCTGAAAAGTAATTTTAACCGTACTTACCAGTAACTTGAATTTCCTTCCATAGGCTAACATTGACTGGTTTCACTTGGAAATTCTTCTAAGTGTGGAGTTTTGGAACTTTATAATATTCCTCTAAAATCAGCCAAAATACGAATTCCGATTTACTCACCTGTTATCAGGAGAGACCTCAGTGCTGCATCTTTCAGCCCAGTACTGATCCTGAAAAGTAATTTTAACCGTACTTACCAGTAACTTGAATTTCCTTCCATAGGATATCATTGCCTGCTTTTTGCTGAAAAAGTTTCTAAGTGTCGATTTTTGAAACATACAAATATTCCTCTAAAATCAGCCAAAATACGAATTCCGATTTACTCACCTGTTATCAGGAGAGAACCCAGTGCTGCATCTTTTAGCCCAGCACTGACCTTGAAAAGTAATTCTAACCGTACTTACCAGTAACTTGAATTTCCTTCCATAGGCTAACATTGACTGGTTTCACTTGGAAATTCTTCTAAGTGTGGAGTTTTGGAACTTTATAATATTCCTCTAAAATCAGCCGAACTACGAATTCCGATTTACTCACCTGTTATCAGGAGAGAACCCAGTGCTGCATCTTTTAGCCCAGCACTGACCTTGAAAAGTAATTCTAACCGTACTTACCAGTAACTTGAATTTCCTTCCATAGGCTAACATTGACTGGTTTCACTTGGAAATTCTTCCAAGTGTGGAGTTTTGGAACTTTATAATATTCCTCTAAAATCAGCCGAACTACGAATTCCGATTTACTCACCTGTTATCAGGAGAGAACCCAGTGCTGCATCTTTTAGCCCAGCACTGACCCTGAAAAGTAATTCTAACCGTACTTACCAGTAACTTGTATTTCCTTCCATAGGAATCCATTGTCTGGTTTTCAGCAGAAAAGTTTGTGTCGATTTTCACAAACTACAAATATTCCTTAAAAATCGCCTGTATGACTTAAACGCATTCTTTCAACTGTTTACAGGAGATGCACCAGTGCTGGATCCAGGATCCACCACTGAGTAAGAAAAAGTAACGATAACACTACTTACCTGCTAAGTGAATTTCCTCCCATAGGATAACATTGGTGATTCTATGTGAAAAAGTTTCTAAGTGTCAACTTTTAAAATACAATAATATTCCTTAAAAATCACTACTGTAACCAAAACGCTTTTACTCAACTGTTTACAGGAGATGTCCCAGGACTGAATCTAGGATCCAGTCCTGTGGTTAGAAAAAGTAATCCATAAAGTAACTAATTGCATTTAACTAGAAATTCACATTGAGCTCAATGTTGCATTGTGTTTGAAATTGTGTTGCCCATTGCAACAACTGTAACTACTGTACTTAAAAGTCTATTGCCTATTTGCAAAGTATTTAAACTAAAGTAATTCATTCTGAGAAAGTATATTTTGTAATGTAATGTATAATGTAATTACAATGTCATTTAAAAAATAAAATATGTAAAAATAAAGTTTAAAAAAATGTAGTAAATCAGTATCAAAAAAATAAATACAGCAATTAATACATTTAAAAATTGTCATTTACAAAACCTTTGAAATTCATTGAAAAAAACCATAGGTTTCAGACATGTTATAGTTAGGAATTAGCATTTAAAAAACCTTTGAAATTCACTGAAAAAACCATAGGTTTCAGGCACGTTATAGTTAGAAATTAGCATTTAAAAAACCTTACAAATTCACTGAAAAAACCATAGGTTTTAGGGACAGTTATAGTCAGTTGGACATTGCCCTCGTACAAAACCCGTGAAATTCCCCCGTTATAGTTAGTTCAGCTAACTATAACTCGCGCCCACAATGCACTGCTGATGACGTCACATATTACATCACTCATGACATGGTCAGTGACATCACTGATGACATCACTGATGACATCATCCAGTGACTGTGTGTTTCTATAAAGTTTAAATATGTTTAATAAATATGCCAAGGTGTATTGAAGAATGAGTGGGTGTATAAGTGTCTGGATGGATGATTTAGTAGGTGCGTGACTAACTCTATAAGTGAGTGATTAAACGTATCTTACTGAATGCATGGGTTAGTGATTAAACTGTGTGAATGTCTGTATCCGTCTGTCTGTTGCTGTGTAAGTGGCTGCATGGGTTTATGAATAGCTACATGAGTGTCTATATGAGTTATTGATTGGTTGTCTGAGTATCTGTATGGGTGCGTGAGTGTTTGTGTGGGTGGGGTGTGTGTGACTCTGTGCATAGATGTGTGAGTGGGTGATTCACTGGGTGCATGGTTTCAAGAGTGTGTCTGTGATGGACTGTATGGGTGGGTGAGTGTGTGTATGGGTGTGTTAGTGATTGAATGTATATCTCAGTGGTACATGTGTGAGTAACTACATTTGTGAAAGGCAGTATATATGTGTGTTGGAGTATATAAATGGCTATAAGTGAGAGTGTGTGATTGTGAGAGTGGCTGTATGGATGAGTGTGTACTTGTATCACTGATTGTATAAGAGCGTAAGAATGTGCTAGTATTTGTATGAGTAAGTGAGCTGGTGTGTATAACTGTATAGGTGAGTAAATGGGAGTGTGATTAATTATTTGCATGACTGACTAGGTGTATGAGTACCTCTATGGATGAGTGGCGGTGTGTGAGTGTTTATATAGGTGTATGAGTGCATATGATAGTCCTGTACTGAGTGACCGTAATTATGAGTGACTGTATGGGTGAGTGAGTAGATGTGTGTGTGTAGACCTAAGAATCAGTGAGTGGGTATGCAGTTATTGGTGTTGGAGTGTGTATGGTTTTGAGAATGGCAGTCTGTAATTTACAGTGGGTGTATCAAAAGTTATATTAGGGTGTGAGAAGATGCATCAAATTATCACATGGATGATGTCATCAGTGATGTCAACAGTGATGTCAACAGTGATGTCATTGGAGATGTCATCAGTGATGTCATCAGTGATGTCATCAGTGATGTCACTGACCATGTCATGAGTGATGTAATATGTGACGTCATCAGCAGTGCATTGCGGGGCGCGAGTTATAGTTAGCTGAACTAACTATAACGGGGGAATTTCACGGGTTTTGTACGAGTGCAATGTCCAACTAACTATAACTGTCCCTAAAACCTATGGTTTTTTCAGTGAATATATATATATATATATATATATATATATATATATATATTATCTACTGGCGGTCGCCAGTAGATAGTTATAGTTAGGACCTATTTTCCATAGGAAATCCGCGACATTCTATTTGAAATAACTCTTGCGTCGGTTGACGAATCTTCGCGAAATTTTCAAACTTTATGGCCCGCTCCTACCCTGAAAGTTTCGGGGTGATTCGTCAAGCGGGGGCCGAGAAAAAAGGGGGTCCCAAAACGTGTTTTCCCCATTCATTTTCCCATAGGAAACTTTAGACACGGCTACAGCCCGAACTGCTGAACGGAATTACACCAAATTTGGCAAAGAGGTAGTTCTTGGTTCAGAAAGAACCCTTTTTGTTAAATGGTGTAAATCCGTTCAGTAGTTCCTGTGAAAATCAAAATGAAAATCACATATATATCTATGGCCGCGTCGGATTCGCGCACCCTCCCGATCACGAGCTGCATGCTAATTGGCTGTCAAGTGGCTGTCAACACTCCAAATCAGGAAGTGTTGGCAGCCATTTTGTCCCTCGAGGGACAGAAACAAGTGTGCAAAACGCACAAAGGGGGCAGGGTAGAAACACCCTGACCCCCTAGGACTGCTCAGGGGGTCCCACAAGGACCCCCTGGGCAGAAAAAAGCATTTTTTTAAACAAATCGGCAGGATGCGCTCAGGGTGCGCGGATCCTGCCGTATAAAAAAAAAATCGAAGCGCGGTCTCCCGTGCTTCGATGCAAATTTGCCCCCGGGTGGCCCAAGTCCCGGGGGCATGCGGGGGGTGGGTTTATTGTTTATATGGGGGGCCTCTAAGGCCCCCCAAGCCCCAGGGACCGCCACCCCCGGGGCTTAATTTAAAAAAATGGTGCGGGAGGGCTCTCCTGCCCTCCCGCAGCCCCGGGGACCGCCACCCCCGGGGCTTCTTTTATAAATTTTAAATAACGTGTGGGGGGCTCCAGCCCCCACACGCCCGAGACCACCACCTCCCCAGGGCACATAGAAAATAAATGTGGGGGTCCGTTACGGACCCCAGAGCCCCGGGGACCACCACCTCCCCGGGGCTGTGCAAATCAAGGGAGGGGGCCGCGCGGCCCCCTCCTGGAGCCTGTAATGGCCCTGGGGACCACCACCCCCCAGGGCCGGCTCCTGCAGTGTCCCGGGGTGCCTACCCCCGGGACACTGTAGTTTGCTATGACAGGACGGGAGCCTCGCGGCTCCCGTCCTGTCATAGCAAACTGCTTTGGATATTGGAAGAAAGAGCAGGGAAACCTGCTCTCGCTTCCAATATCCAAAGCACATTGCTTTCCACACGGGGAGCTGCATGTTAGCAGCTCCCCATGTGGAAAAGCAATGCCGGCTCCCAAGGGACGCGGGGAGCCGGCGGGACTGTGGGGGATTGGGGACCCCCACAGTCCCCAACAGAGAGGGCCAGCCCCGGGGGATGGGGTCCCCGGGGCAAGTAGTGGCCCGGGAGGGGGGCCACGCGGCCCCCTTCCCCAAAATTAAAAAAAAAAACAAAAAACAAACAAAAAACAAAGGCCGGCCCCGGGGGATGGGGTCCTCGGGGCCATAAGTGGCCTGAGGAGGGGGCAACGCAGCCCCCCTCCAAAACAATAAAATTTTTTTAAAAAGGCCATGCCCCGGGGGATGGGGTCCCCGGGGCCGATTAAGGCCTCGGGAGGGGGGCCACGCGGCCCCCTTCCAAATTGTTTTTTTTTTTTTTAAATAAATAGGGGGCAGGCCCTGGGGGATGGGGTCCCCAGGACCAATAAATTAGAAAAAGAAGGGGGGCCACACAGCCCCCTTCTTTAAAAAAACACCGGCATCGTGCCGGAGGCCACGCCCCTTCTTTCACCACTCTGCAAATGCGCCCCCTGGCGCGTTTGCAGATGAGAAGCGAATTCCCCTTGAATACTGGGGGTCCCTGAGGGCCAACTAGCCCACCAGGAACCTCCAGTATGCGCCAGGGAGCTGCGTTGCAGAGAGGTGTACAGAGGCCACGCCCCTTTTTACACCTCTCTGCAACGCAGCTCTGTGGCGCTTTTGGAGGTACATGGTGGGCTAGTTGGAGTCCAGGGACCCTAAGGATTGAAGGGGATTTCATTCCCCAACTTAAAACGCGCCACGGGGCGCGTTTGCACAGTGGTGAAGGGAGGGGCGGGGCTTCAGGTGACATGTGTGCAAACAGGCCCCGTGGCGCATTTTAAGATGGGGAATGAAATCCCCTTCAATCCTGAGGGTCCCTGGGGGCCAACTAGCCCACCAGGTACGTCCAGAAAGCGCCACAGAGCTGCGTTGCAGAGAGGTGCAAAAAGGGCGTGGCCTCTGAACACCTCTCTGCAACGCAGCTCCCTGGCGCATACTGGAGGTACAGGGTGGGCTAGTTGGACCCCACGGACCCTCATGATTCAAGGGGACTTAAACCCCCAACTTAAAACGCGCCATGGGGCGCGTTTGCACAGATGTCACCTCAGGCCCCGCCCCCTCCCTTCACCATTGTCCAAATATTCCTCTAAAATCAGCCGAACAACGAATTCCGATTTACTCACCTGTTATCAGGAGAGACCTCAGTGCTGCATCTTTGAGCCCAGTACTGATCCTGAAAAGTAATTTTAACCGTACTTACCAGTAACTTGAATTTCCTTCCATAGGCTAACATTGACTGGCTTCACTTGGAAATTCTTCTAAGTGTGGAGTTTTGGAACTTTATAATATTCCTCTAAAATCAGCCAAAATACGAATTCCGATTTACTCACCTGTTATCAGGAGAGACCTCAGTGCTGCATCTTTCAGCCCAGTACTGATCCTGAAAAGTAATTTTAACCGTACTTACCAGTAACTTGAATTTCCTTCCATAGGATATCATTGCCTGCTTTTTGCTGAAAAAGTTTCTAAGTGTCGATTTTTGAAACATACAAATATTCCTCTAAAATCAGCCAAAATACGAATTCCGATTTACTCACCTGTTATCAGGAGAGAACCCAGTGCTGCATCTTTTAGCCCAGCACTGACCTTGAAAAGTAATTCTAACCGTACTTACCAGTAACTTGAATTTCCTTACATAGGCTAACATTGACTGGTTTCACTTGGAAATTCTTCCAAGTGTGGAGTTTTGGAACTTTATAATATTCCTCTAAAATCAGCCGAACTACGAATTCCGATTTACTCACTGTTATCAGGAGAGAACCCAGTGCTGCATCTTTTAGCCCAGCACTGACCCTGAAAAGTAATTCTAACCGTACTTACCAGTAACTTGTATTTCCTTCCATAGGAATCCATTGTCTGGTTTTCAGCAGAAAAGTTTGTGTCGATTTTCACAAACTACAAATATTCCTTAAAAATCGCCTGTATGACTTAAACGCATTCTTTCAACTGTTTACAGGAGATGCACCAGTGCTGGATCCAGGATCCACCACTGAGTAAGAAAAAGTAACGATAACACTACTTACCTGCTAAGTGAATTTCCTCCCATAGGATAACATTGGTGATTCTATGTGAAAAAGTTTCTAAGTGTCAACTTTTAAAATACAATAATATTCCTTAAAAATCACTACTGTAACCAAAACGCTTTTACTCAACTGTTTACAGGAGATGTCCCAGGACTGAATCTAGGATCCAGTCCTGTGGTTAGAAAAGTAATCCATAAAGTAACTAATTGCATTTAACTAGAAATTCACATTGAGCTCAATGTTGCATTGTGTTTGAAATTGTGTTGCCCATTGCAACAACTGTAACTACTGTACTTAAAAGTCTATTGCCTATTTGCAAAGTATTTAAACTAAAGTAATTCATTCTGAGAAAGTATATTTTGTAATGTAATGTATAATGTAATTACAATGTCATTTAAAAAATAAAATATGTAAAAATAAAGTTTAAAAAAATGTAGTAAATCAGTATCAAAAAAATAAATACAGCAATTAATACATTTAAAAATTGTCATTTACAAAACCTTTGAAATTCACTGAAAAAAACCATAGGTTTCAGACATGTTATAGTTAGGAATTAGCATTTAAAAAACCTTTGAAATTCACTGAAAAAACCATAGGTTTCAGGCACGTTATAGTTAGAAATTAGCATTTAAAAAACCTTACAAATTCACTGAAAAAAACATAGGTTTTAGGGACAGTTATAGTCAGTTGGACATTGCCCTCGTACAAAACCCGTGAAATTCCCCCGTTATAGTTAGTTCAGCTAACTATAACTCGCGCCCGCAATGCACTGCTGATGACGTCACATATTACATCACTCATGACATGGTCAGTGACATCACTGATGACATCACTGATGACATCATCCAGTGACTGTGTGTTTCTATAAAGTTTAAATATGTTTAATAAATATGCCAAGGTGTATTGAAGAATGAGTGGGTGTATAAGTGTCTGGATGGATGATTTAGTAGGTGCGTGACTAACTCTATAAGTGAGTGATTAAACGTATCTTACTGAATGCATGGGTTAGTGATTAAACTGTGTGAATGTCTGTATCCGTCTGTCTGTTGCTGTGTAAGTGGCTGCATGGGTTTATGAATAGCTACATGAGTGTCTATATGAGTTATTGATTGGTTGTCTGAGTATCTGTATGGGTGCGTGAGTGTTTGTGTGGGTGGGGTGTGTGTGACTCTGTGCATAGATGTGTGAGTGGGTGATTCACTGGGTGCATGGTTTCAAGAGTGTGTCTGTGATGGACTGTATGGGTGGGTGAGTGTGTGTATGGGTGTGTTAGTGATTGAATGTATATCTCAGTGGTACATGTGTGAGTAACTACATTTGTGAAAGGCAGTATATATGTGTGTTGGAGTATATAAATGGCTATAAGTGAGAGTGTGTGATTGTGAGAGTGGCTGTATGGATGAGTGTGTACTTGTATCACTGATTGTATAAGAGCGTAAGAATGTGCTAGTATTTGTATGAGTAAGTGAGCTGGTGTGTATAACTGTATAGGTGAGTAAATGGGAGTGTGATTAATTATTTGCATGACTGACTAGGTGTATGAGTACCTCTATGGATGAGTGGCGGTGTGTGAGTGTTTATATAGGTGTATGAGTGCATATGATAGTCCTGTACTGAGTGACCGTAATTATGAGTGACTGTATGGGTGAGTGAGTAGATGTGTGTGTGTAGACCTAAGAATCAGTGAGTGGGTATGCAGTTATTGGTGTTGGAGTGTGTATGGTTTTGAGAATGGCAGTCTGTAATTTACAGTGGGTGTATCAAAAGTTATATTAGGGTGTGAGAAGATGCATCAAATTATCACATGGATGATGTCATCAGTGATGTCAACAGTGATGTCAACAGTGATGTCATTGGAGATGTCATCAGTGATGTCATCAGTGATGTCATCAGTGATGTCACTGACCATGTCATGAGTGATGTAATATGTGACGTCATCAGCAGTGCATTGCGGGGGCGCGAGTTATAGTTAGCTGAACTAACTATAACGGGGGAATTTCACGGGTTTTGTACGAGTGCAATGTCCAACTAACTATAACTGTCCCTAAAACCTATGGTTTTTTCAGTGAATATATATATATATATATATATATATATATATTATCTACTGGCGGTCGCCAGTAGATAGTTATAGTTAGGACCTATTTTCCATAGGAAATCCGCGACATTCTATTTGAAATAACTCTTGCGTCGGTTGACGAATCTTCGCGAAATTTTCAAACTTTATGGCCCGCTCCTACCCTGAAAGTTTCGGGGTGATTCGTCAAGCGGGGGCCGAGAAAAAGGGGGGTCCCAAAACGTGTTTTCCCCATTCATTTTCCCATAGGAAACTTTAGACACGGCTACAGCCCGAACTGCTGAACGGAATTACACCAAATTTGGCAAAGAGGTAGTTCTTGGTTCAGAAAGAACCCTTTTTGTTAAATGGTGTAAATCCGTTCAGTAGTTCCTGTGAAAATCAAAATGAAAATCACATATATATCTATGGCCGCGTCGGATTCGCGCACCCTCCCGATCACGAGCTGCATGCTAATTGGCTGTCAAGTGGCTGTCAACACTCCAAATCAGGAAGTGTTGGCAGCCATTTTGTCCCTCGAGGGACAGAAACAAGTGTGCAAAACGCACAAAGGGGGCAGGGTAGAAACACCCTGACCCCCTAGGACTGCTCAGGGGGTCCCACAAGGACCCCCTGGGCAGAAAAAAGCATTTTTTTAAAAATCGGCAGGATGCGCTCAGGGTGCGCGGATCCTGCCGAAAAAAAATAAAATCGAAGCGCGGTCTCCCGTGCTTCGATGCAAATTTGCCCCCGGGTGGCCCAAGTCCCGGGGGCATGCGGGAGGTGGGTTTATTGTTTATATGGGAGGCCTCTAAGGCCCCCAAGCCCAGGGACCGCCACCCCCGGGGCTTAATTTAAAAAAATGGTGCGGGAGGGCTCTCCTGCCCTCCCGCAGCCCCGGGGACCGCCACCCCCGGGGCTTCTTTTATAAATTTTAAATAACGTGTGGGGGGCTCCAGCCCCCACACGCCCGAGACCACCACCTCCCCAGGGCACATAGAAAATAAATGTGGGGGTCCGTTACGGACCCCAGAGCCCGGGGACCACCACCTCCCCGGGGCTGTGCAAATCAAGGGAGGGGGCCGCGCGGCCCCCTCCTGGAGCCTGTAATGGCCCTGGGGACCACCACCCCCCAGGGCCGGCTCCTGCAGTGTCCCGGGGTGCCTACCCCCGGGACACTGTAGTTTGCTATGACAGGACGGGAGCCTCGCGGCTCCCGTCCTGTCATAGCAAACTGCTTTGGATATTGGAAGAAAGAGCAGGGAAACCTGCTCTCGCTTCCAATATCCAAAGCACATTGCTTTCCACACGGGGAGCTGCATGTTAGCAGCTCCCCATGTGGAAAAGCAATGCCGGCTCCCAAGGGACGCGGGGAGCCGGCGGGACTGTGGGGGGATTGGGGACCCCCCCACAGTCCCCAACAGAGAGGGCCAGCCCCGGGGGATGGGGTCCCCGGGGCAAGTAGTGGCCCGGGAGGGGGGCCACGCGGCCCCCTTCCCCAAAATTAAAAAACAAAAACAAAAAAAAACAAAGGCCGGCCCCGGGGGATGGGGTCCTCGGGGCCATAAGTGGCCTGAGGAGGGGGGCAACGCAGCCCCCCTCCAAAACAATAAATTTTTTTAAAAAAGGCCATGCCCTGGGGGATGGGGTCCCCGGGGCCGATTAAGGCCTCGGGAGGGGGGCCACGCGGCCCCCTTCCAAATTGTTTTTTTTTTTTTTTAAATAAATAGGGGGCAGGCCCTGGGGGATGGGGTCCCCAGGACCAATAAATTAGAAAAAGAAGGGGGGCCACACAGCCCCCCTTCTTTAAAAAACACCGGCATCGTGCCGGAGGCTACGCCCCTTCTTTCACCACTCTGCAAATGCGCCCCCTGGCGCGTTTGCAGATGGAGAACGAATTCCCCTTGAATACTGGGGGTCCCTGAGGGCCAACTAGCCCACCAGGAACCTCCAGTATGCGCCAGGGAGCTGCGTTGCAGAGAGGTGTACAGAGGCCACGCCCCTTTTTACACCTCTCTGCAACGCAGCTCTGTGGCGCTTTTGGAGGTACATGGTGGGCTAGTTGGAGTCCAGGGACCCTAAGGATTGAAGGGGATTTCATTCCCCAACTTAAAACGCGCCACGGGGCGCGTTTGCACAGTGGTGAAGGGAGGGGCGGGGCTTCAGGTGACATGTGTGCAAACAGGCCCCGTGGCGCATTTTAAGATGGGGAATGAAATCCCCTTCAATCCTGAGGGTCCCTGGGGGCCAACTAGCCCACCAGGTACGTCCAGAAAGCGCCACAGAGCTGCGTTGCAGAGAGGTGCAAAAAGGGCGTGGCCTCTGAACACCTCTCTGCAACGCAGCTCCCTGGCGCATACTGGAGGTACAGGGTGGGCTAGTTGGACCCCACGGACCCTCATGATTCAAGGGGACTTAAACCCCCAACTTAAAACGCGCCATGGGGCGCGTTTGCACAGATGTCACCTCAGGCCCCGCCCCCTCCCTTCACCATTGTCCAAATATTCCTCTAAAATCAGCCGAACAACGAATTCCGATTTACTCACCTGTTATCAGGAGAGACCTCAGTGCTGCATCTTTGAGCCCAGTACTGATCCTGAAAAGTAATTTTAACCGTACTTACCAGTAACTTGAATTTCCTTCCATAGGCTAACATTGACTGGCTTCACTTGGAAATTCTTCTAAGTGTGGAGTTTTGGAACTTTATAATATTCCTCTAAAATCAGCCAAAATACGAATTCCGATTTACTCACCTGTTATCAGGAGAGAACCTCAGTGCTGCATCTTTTAGCCCAGCACTGACCTTGAAAAGTAATTCTAACCGTACTTACCAGTAACTTGAATTTCCTTCCATAGGCTAACATTGACTGGTTTCACTTGGAAATTCTTCTAAGTGTGGAGTTTTGGAACTTTATAATATTCCTCTAAAATCAGCCGAACTACGAATTCCGATTTACTCACCTGTTATCAGGAGAGAACCCAGTGCTGCATCTTTTAGCCCAGCACTGACCTTGAAAAGTAATTCTAACCGTACTTACCAGTAACTTGAATTTCCTTCCATAGGCTAACATTGACTGGTTTCACTTGGAAATTCTTCCAAGTGTGGAGTTTTGGAACTTTATAATATTCCTCTAAAATCAGCCGAACTACGAATTCCGATTTACTCACTGTTATCAGGAGAGAACCCAGTGCTGCATCTTTTAGCCCAGCACTGACCCTGAAAAGTAATTCTAACCGTACTTACCAGTAACTTGTATTTCCTTCCATAGGAATCCATTGTCTGGTTTTCAGCAGAAAAGTTTGTGTCGATTTTCACAAACTACAAATATTCCTTAAAAATCGCCTGTATGACTTAAACGCATTCTTTCAACTGTTTACAGGAGATGCACCAGTGCTGGATCCAGGATCCACCACTGAGTAAGAAAAAGTAACGATAACACTACTTACCTGCTAAGTGAATTTCCTCCCATAGGATAACATTGGTGATTCTATGTGAAAAAGTTTCTAAGTGTCAACTTTTAAAATACAATAATATTCCTTAAAAATCACTACTGTAACCAAAACGCTTTTACTCAACTGTTTACAGGAGATGTCCCAGGACTGAATCTAGGATCCAGTCCTGTGGTTAGAAAAAGTAATCCATAAAGTAACTAATTGCATTTAACTAGAAATTCACATTGAGCTCAATGTTGCATTGTGTTTGAAATTGTGTTGCCCATTGCAACAACTGTAACTACTGTACTTAAAAGTCTATTGCCTATTTGCAAAGTATTTAAACTAAAGTAATTCATTCTGAGAAAGTATATTTTGTAATGTAATGTATAATGTAATTACAATGTCATTTAAAAAATAAAATATGTAAAAATAAAGTTTAAAAAAATGTAGTAAATCAGTATCAAAAAAATAAATACAGCAATTAATACATTTAAAAATTGTCATTTACAAAACCTTTGAAATTCACTGAAAAAAACCCTAGGTTTCAGACATGTTATAGTTAGGAATTAGCATTTAAAAAACCTTTGAAATTCACTGAAAAAACCATAGGTTTCAGGCACGTTATAGTTAGAAATTAGCATTTAAAAAACCTTACAAATTCACTGAAAAAAACATAGGTTTTAGGGACAGTTATAGTCAGTTGGACATTGCCCTCGTACAAAACCCGTGAAATTCCCCCGTTATAGTTAGTTCAGCTAACTATAACTCGCGCCCGCAATGCACTGCTGATGACGTCACATATTACATCACTCATGACATGGTCAGTGACATCACTGATGACATCACTGATGACATCATCCAGTGACTGTGTGTTTCTATAAAGTTTAAATATGTTTAATAAATATGCCAAGGTGTATTGAAGAATGAGTGGGTGTATAAGTGTCTGGATGGATGATTTAGTAGGTGCGTGACTAACTCTATAAGTGAGTGATTAAACGTATCTTACTGAATGCATGGGTTAGTGATTAAACTGTGTGAATGTCTGTATCCGTCTGTCTGTTGCTGTGTAAGTGGCTGCATGGGTTTATGAATAGCTACATGAGTGTCTATATGAGTTATTGATTGGTTGTCTGAGTATCTGTATGGGTGCGTGAGTGTTTGTGTGGGTGGGGTGTGTGTGACTCTGTGCATAGATGTGTGAGTGGGTGATTCACTGGGTGCATGGTTTCAAGAGTGTGTCTGTGATGGACTGTATGGGTGGGTGAGTGTGTGTATGGGTGTGTTAGTGATTGAATGTATATCTCAGTGGTACATGTGTGAGTAACTACATTTGTGAAAGGCAGTATATATGTGTGTTGGAGTATATAAATGGCTATAAGTGAGAGTGTGTGATTGTGAGAGTGGCTGTATGGATGAGTGTGTACTTGTATCACTGATTGTATAAGAGCGTAAGAATGTGCTAGTATTTGTATGAGTAAGTGAGCTGGTGTGTATAACTGTATAGGTGAGTAAATGGGAGTGTGATTAATTATTTGCATGACTGACTAGGTGTATGAGTACCTCTATGGATGAGTGGCGGTGTGTGAGTGTTTATATAGGTGTATGAGTGCATATGATAGTCCTGTACTGAGTGACCGTAATTATGAGTGACTGTATGGGTGAGTGAGTAGATGTGTGTGTGTAGACCTAAGAATCAGTGAGTGGGTATGCAGTTATTGGTGTTGGAGTGTGTATGGTTTTGAGAATGGCAGTCTGTAATTTACAGTGGGTGTATCAAAAGTTATATTAGGGTGTGAGAAGATGCATCAAATTATCACATGGATGATGTCATCAGTGATGTCAACAGTGATGTCAACAGTGATGTCATTGGAGATGTCATCAGTGATGTCATCAGTGATGTCATCAGTGATGTCACTGACCATGTCATGAGTGATGTAATATGTGACGTCATCAGCAGTGCATTGCGGGGCGCGAGTTATAGTTAGCTGAACTAACTATAACGGGGGAATTTCACGGGTTTTGTACGAGTGCAATGTCCAACTAACTATAACTGTCCCTAAAACCTATGGTTTTTTCAGTGTAATATATATATATATATATATATATATATATATATATATATATATATATTATCTACTGGCGGTCGCCAGTAGATAGTTATAGTTAGGACCTATTTTCCATAGGAAATCCGCGACATTCTATTTGAAATAACTCTTGCGTCGGTTGACGAATCTTCGCGAAATTTTCAAACTTTATGGCCCGCTCCTACCCTGAAAGTTTCGGGGTGATTCGTCAAGCGGGGGCCGAGAAAAAAGGGGGTCCCAAAACGTGTTTTCCCCATTCATTTTCCCATAGGAAACTTTAGACACGGCTACAGCCCGAACTGCTGAACGGAATTACACCAAATTTGGCAAAGAGGTAGTTCTTGGTTCAGAAAGAACCCTTTTTGTTAAATGGTGTAAATCCGTTCAGTAGTTCCTGTGAAAATCAAAATGAAAATCACATATATATCTATGGCCGCGTCGGATTCGCGCACCCTCCCGATCACGAGCTGCATGCTAATTGGCTGTCAAGTGGCTGTCAACACTCCAAATCAGGAAGTGTTGGCAGCCATTTTGTCCCTCGAGGGACAGAAACAAGTGTGCAAAACGCACAAAGGGGGCAGGGTAGAAACACCCTGACCCCCTAGGACTGCTCAGGGGGTCCCACAAGGACCCCCTGGGCAGAAAAAAGCATTTTTTTAAAAAACAAATCGGCAGGATGCGCTCAGGGTGCGCGGATCCTGCCGAAAAAAAAAAAATCGAAGCGCGGTCTCCCGTGCTTCGATGCAAATTTGCCCCCGGGTGGCCCAAGTCCCGGGGGCATGCGGGGGGTGGGTTTATTGTTTATATGGGGGGCCTCTAAGGCCCCCCAAGCCCCGGGGACCGCCACCCCCCGGGGCTTAATTTAAAAAAATGGTGCGGGAGGGCTCTCCTGCCCTCCCGCAGCCCCGGGGACCGCCACCCCCGGGGCTTCTTTTATAAATTTTAAATAACGTGTGGGGGGCTCCAGCCCCCACACGCCCCGAGACCACCACCTCCCCAGGGCACATAGAAAATAAATGTGGGGGTCCGTTACGGACCCCAGAGCCCGGGGACCACCACCTCCCCGGGGCTGTGCAAATCAAGGGAGGGGGCCGCGCGGCCCCCTCCTGGAGCCTGTAATGGCCCTGGGGACCACCACCCCCCAGGGCCGGCTCCTGCAGTGTCCCGGGGTGCCTACCCCCGGGACACTGTAGTTTGCTATGACAGGACGGGAGCCTCGCGGCTCCCGTCCTGTCATAGCAAACTGCTTTGGATATTGGAAGAAAGAGCAGGGAAACCTGCTCTCGCTTCCAATATCCAAAGCACATTGCTTTCCACACGGGGAGCTGCATGTTAGCAGCTCCCCATGTGGAAAAGCAATGCCGGCTCCCAAGGGACGCGGGGAGCCGGCGGGACTGTGGGGGGATTGGGGACCCCCCCACAGTCCCCAACGGAGAGGGCCAGCCCCGGGGGATGGGGTCCCCGGGGCAAGTAGTGGCCCGGGAGGGGGGCCACGCGGCCCCCTTCCCCAAAATTAAAAAACAAAAACAAAAAACAAACAAAAAACAAAGGCCGGCCCCGGGGGATGGGGTCCTCGGGGCCATAAGTGGCCTGAGGAGGGGGGCAACGCAGCCCCCCTCCAAAACAATAAAAAAATTTAAAAAAGGCCATGCCCCGGGGGATGGGGTCCCCGGGGCCGATTAAGGCCTCGGGAGGGGGGCCACGCGGCCCCCTTCCAAATTGTTTTTTTTTTTTTTTAAATAAATAGGGGGCAGGCCCTGGGGGATGGGGTCCCCAGGACCAATAAATTAGAAAAAGAAGGGGGGCCACACAGCCCCCTTCTTTAAAAAAACACCGGCATCGTGCCGGAGGCTACGCCCCCTTCTTTCACCACTCTGCAAATGCGCCCCCTGGCGCGTTTGCAGATGGAGAACGAATTCCCCTTGAATACTGGGGGTCCCTGAGGGCCAACTAGCCCACCAGGAACCTCCAGTATGCGCCAGGGAGCTGCGTTGCAGAGAGGTGTACAGAGGCCACGCCCCTTTTTACACCTCTCTGCAACGCAGCTCTGTGGCGCTTTTGGAGGTACATGGTGGGCTAGTTGGAGTCCAGGGACCCTAAGGATTGAAGGGGATTTCATTCCCCAACTTAAAACGCGCCACGGGGCGCGTTTGCACAGTGGTGAAGGGAGGGGCGGGGCTTCAGGTGACATGTGTGCAAACAGGCCCCGTGGCGCATTTTAAGATGGGGAATGAAATCCCCTTCAATCCTGAGGGTCCCTGGGGGCCAACTAGCCCACCAGGTACGTCCAGAAAGCGCCACAGAGCTGCGTTGCAGAGAGGTGCAAAAAGGGGCGTGGCCTCTGAACACCTCTCTGCAACGCAGCTCCTGGCGCATACTGGAGGTACAGGGTGGGCTAGTTGGACCCCACGGACCCTCATGATTCAAGGGGACTTAAACCCCCAACTTAAAACGCGCCATGGGGCGCGTTTGCACAGATGTCACCTCAGGCCCCGCCCCCTCCCTTCACCATTGTCCAAATATTCCTCTAAAATCAGCCGAACAACGAATTCCGATTTACTCACCTGTTATCAGGAGAGACCTCAGTGCTGCATCTTTGAGCCCAGTACTGATCCTGAAAAGTAATTTTAACCGTACTTACCAGTAACTTGAATTTCCTTCCATAGGCTAACATTGACTGGCTTCACTTGGAAATTCTTCTAAGTGTGGAGTTTTGGAACTTTATAATATTCCTCTAAAATCAGCCAAAATACGAATTCCGATTTACTCACCTGTTATCAGGAGAGACCTCAGTGCTGCATCTTTCAGCCCAGTACTGATCCTGAAAAGTAATTTTAACCGTACTTACCAGTAACTTGAATTTCCTTCCATAGGATATCATTGCCTGCTTTTTGCTGAAAAAGTTTCTAAGTGTCGATTTTTGAAACATACAAATATTCCTCTAAAATCAGCCAAAATACGAATTCCGATTTACTCACCTGTTATCAGGAGAGAACCTCAGTGCTGCATCTTTTAGCCCAGCACTGACCTTGAAAAGTAATTCTAACCGTACTTACCAGTAACTTGAATTTCCTTCCATAGGCTAACATTGACTGCGTTTCACTTGGAAATGTCTTCTAAGTGTGGAGTTTTGGAACTTATATAATATTCCTCTAAAATCAGCCGAACTACGAATTCCGATTTACTCACCTGTTATCAGGAGAGAACCCAGTGCTGCATCTTTTAGCCCAGCACTGACCTTGAAAAGTAATTCTAACCGTACTTACCAGTAACTTGAATTTCCTTCCATAGGCTAACATTGACTGGTTTCACTTGGAAATTCTTCCAAGTGTGGAGTTTTGGAACTTTATAATATTCCTCTAAAATCAGCCGAACTACGAATTCCGATTTACTCACTGTTATCAGGAGAGAACCCAGTGCTGCATCTTTTAGCCCAGCACTGACCCTGAAAAGTAATTCTAACCGTACTTACCAGTAACTTGTATTTCCTTCCATAGGAATCCATTGTCTGGTTTTCAGCAGAAAAGTTTGTGTCGATTTTCACAAACTACAAATATTCCTTAAAAATCGCCTGTATGACTTAAACGCATTCTTTCAACTGTTTACAGGAGATGCACCAGTGCTGGATCCAGGATCCACCACTGAGTAAGAAAAAGTAACGATAACACTACTTACCTGCTAAGTGAATTTCCTCCCATAGGATAACATTGGTGATTCTATGTGAAAAAGTTTCTAAGTGTCAACTTTTAAAATACAATAATATTCCTTAAAAATCACTACTGTAACCAAAACGCTTTTACTCAACTGTTTACAGGAGATGTCCCAGGACTGAATCTAGGATCCAGTCCTGTGGTTAGAAAAAGTAATCCATAAAGTAACTAATTGCATTTAACTAGAAATTCACATTGAGCTCAATGTTGCATTGTGTTTGAAATTGTGTTGCCCATTGCAACAACTGTAACTACTGTACTTAAAAGTCTATTGCCTATTTGCAAAGTATTTAAACTAAAGTAATTCATTCTGAGAAAGTATATTTTGTAATGTAATGTATAATGTAATTACAATGTCATTTAAAAAATAAAATATGTAAAAATAAAGTTTAAAAAAATGTAGTAAATCAGTATCAAAAAAATAAATACAGCAATTAATACATTTAAAAATTGTCATTTACAAAACCTTTGAAATTCACTGAAAAAAACCATAGGTTTCAGACATGTTATAGTTAGGAATTAGCATTTAAAAAACCTTTGAAATTCACTGAAAAAACCATAGGTTTCAGGCACGTTATAGTTAGAAATTAGCATTTAAAAAACCTTACAAATTCACTGAAAAAAACATAGGTTTTAGGGACAGTTATAGTCAGTTGGACATTGCCCTCGTACAAAACCCGTGAAATTCCCCCGTTATAGTTAGTTCAGCTAACTATAACTCGCGCCCGTAATGCACTGCTGATGACGTCACATATTACATCACTCATGACATGGTCAGTGACATCACTGATGACATCACTGATGACATCATCCAGTGACTGTGTGTTTCTATAAAGTTTAAATATGTTTAATAAATATGCCAAGGTGTATTGAAGAATGAGTGGGTGTATAAGTGTCTGGATGGATGATTTAGTAGGTGCGTGACTAACTCTATAAGTGAGTGATTAAACGTATCTTACTGAATGCATGGGTTAGTGATTAAACTGTGTGAATGTCTGTATCCGTCTGTCTGTTGCTGTGTAAGTGGCTGCATGGGTTTATGAATAGCTACATGAGTGTCTATATGAGTTATTGATTGGTTGTCTGAGTATCTGTATGGGTGCGTGAGTGTTTGTGTGGGTGGGGTGTGTGTGACTCTGTGCATAGATGTGTGAGTGGGTGATTCACTGGGTGCATGGTTTCAAGAGTGTGTCTGTGATGGACTGTATGGGTGGGTGAGTGTGTGTATGGGTGTGTTAGTGATTGAATGTATATCTCAGTGGTACATGTGTGAGTAACTACATTTGTGAAAGGCAGTATATATGTGTGTTGGAGTATATAAATGGCTATAAGTGAGAGTGTGTGATTGTGAGAGTGGCTGTATGGATGAGTGTGTACTTGTATCACTGATTGTATAAGAGCGTAAGAATGTGCTAGTATTTGTATGAGTAAGTGAGCTGGTGTGTATAACTGTATAGGTGAGTAAATGGGAGTGTGATTAATTATTTGCATGACTGACTAGGTGTATGAGTACCTCTATGGATGAGTGGCGGTGTGTGAGTGTTTATATAGGTGTATGAGTGCATATGATAGTCCTGTACTCAGTGACCGTAATTATGAGTGACTGTATGGGTGAGTGAGTAGATGTGTGTGTGTAGACCTAAGAATCAGTGAGTGGGTATGCAGTTATTGGTGTTGGAGTGTGTATGGTTTTGAGAATGGCAGTCTGTAATTTACAGTGGGTGTATCAAAAGTTATATTAGGGTGTGAGAAGATGCATCAAATTATCACATGGATGATGTCATCAGTGATGTCAACAGTGATGTCAACAGTGATGTCATTGGAGATGTCATCAGTGATGTCATCAGTGATGTCATCAGTGATGTCACTGACCATGTCATGAGTGATGTAATATGTGACGTCATCAGCAGTGCATTGCGGGGCGCGAGTTATAGTTAGCTGAACTAACTATAACGGGGGAATTTCACGGGTTTTGTACGAGTGCAATGTCCAACTAACTATAACTGTCCCTAAAACCTATGGTTTTTTCAGTGAATATATATATATATATATATATATATATATATATATATATATATATATATTATCTACTGGCGGTCGCCAGTAGATAGTTATAGTTAGGACCTATTTTCCATAGGAAATCCGCGACATTCTATTTGAAATAACTCTTGCGTCGGTTGACGAATCTTCGCGAAATTTTCAAACTTTATGGCCCGCTCCTACCCTGAAAGTTTCGGGGTGATTCGTCAAGCGGGGGCCGAGAAAAAGGGGGGTCCCAAAACGTGTTTTCCCCATTCATTTTCCCATAGGAAACTTTAGACACGGCTACAGCCCGAACTGCTGAACGGAATTACACCAAATTTGGCAAAGAGGTAGTTCTTGGTTCAGAAAGAACCCTTTTGTTAAATGGTGTAAATCCGTTCAGTAGTTCCTGTGAAAATCAAAATGAAAATCACATATATATCTATGGCCGCGTCGGATTCGCGCACCCTCCCGATCACGAGCTGCATGCTAATTGGCTGTCAAGTGGCTGTCAACACTCGAAATCAGGAAGTGTTGGCAGCCATTTTGTCCCTCGAGGGACAGAAACAAGTGTGCAAAACGCACAAAGGGGGCAGGGTAGAAACACCCTGACCCCCTAGGACTGCTCAGGGGGTCCCACAAGGACCGCCTGGGCAGAAAAAAGCATTTTTTTTTAAAACAAATCGGCAGGATGCGCTCAGGGTGCGCGGATCCTGCCGGAAAAAAAAAATCGAAGCGCGGTCTCCCGCGCTTCGATGCAAATTTGCCCCCGGGTGGCCCAAGTCCCGGGGGCATGCGGGGGGTGGGTTTATTGTTTATATGGGGGGCCTCTAAGGCCCCCCAAACCCCAGGGACCGCCACCCCCCGGGGCTTAATTTAAAAAAATGGTGCGGGAGGGCTCTCCTGCCCTCCCGCAGCCCCGGGGACCGCCACCCCCGGGGCTTCTTTTATAAATTTTAAATAACGTGTGGGGGGCTCCAGCCCCCACACGCCCGAGACCACCACCTCCCCAGGGCACATAGAAAATAAATGTGGGGGTCCGTTACGGACCCCAGAGCCCGGGGACCACCACCTCCCCGGGGCTGTGCAAATCAAGGGAGGGGGCCGCGCGGCCCCCTCCTGGAGCCTGTAATGGCCCTGGGGACCACCACCCCCCAGGGCCGGCTCCTGCAGTGTCCCGGGGTGCCTACCACCGGGACACTGTAGTTTGCTATGACAGGACGGGAGCCTCGCGGCTCCCGTCCTGTCATAGCAAACTGCTTTGGATATTGGAAGAAAGAGCAGGGAAACCTGCTCTCGCTTCCAATATCCAAAGCACATTGCTTTTCCACACGGGGAGCTGCATGTTAGCAGCTCCCCATGTGGAAAAGCAATGCCGGCTCCCAAGGGACGCGGGGAGCCGGCGGGACTGTGGGGGGATTGGGGACCCCCCCACAGTCCCCAACAGAGAGGGCCAGCCCCGGGGGATGGGGTCCCCGGGGCAAGTAGTGGCCCGGGAGGGGGGCCACGCGGCCCCCTTCCCCAAAATTAAAAAACAAAAACAAAAAACAAACAAAAAACAAAGGCCGGCCCGGGGGATGGGGTCCTCGGGGCCATAAGTGGCCTGAGGAGGGGGCAACGCAGCCCCCCTCCAAAACAATAAAAAAAATTTAAAAAGGCCATGCCCTGGGGGATGGGGTCCCCGGGGCCGATTAAGGCCTCGGGAGGGGGGCCACGCGGCCCCCTTCCAAATTGTTTTTTTTTTTTTTAAATAAATAGGGGGCAGGCCCTGGGGGATGGGGTCCCCAGGACCAATAAATTAGAAAAAGAAGGGGGGCCACACAGCCCCCTTCTTTAAAAAAACACCGGCATCGTGCCGGAGGCCACGCCCCCTTCTTTCACCACTCTGCAAATGCGCCCCTGGCGCGTTTGCAGATGGGGAACGAATTCCCCTTGAATACTGGGGGTCCCTGAGGGCCAACTAGCCCACCAGGAACCTCCAGTATGCGCCAGGGAGCTGCGTTGCAGAGAGGTGTACAGAGGCCACGCCCCTTTTTACACCTCTCTGCAACGCAGCTCTGTGGCGCTTTTTGGAGGTACATGGTGGGCTAGTTGGAGTCCAGGGACCCTAAGGATTGAAGGGGATTTCATTCCCCAACTTAAAACGCGCCACGGGGCGCGTTTGCACAGTGGTGAAGGGAGGGGCGGGGCTTCAGGTGACATGTGTGCAAACAGGCCCCGTGGCGCATTTTAAGATGGGGAATGAAATCCCCTTCAATCCTGAGGGTCCCTGGGGGCCAACTAGCCCACCAGGTACGTCCAGAAAGCGCCACAGAGCTGCGTTGCAGAGAGGTGCAAAAAGGGCGTGGCCTCTGAACACCTCTCTGCAACGCAGCTCCCTAGCGCATACTGGAGGTACAGGGTGGGCTAGTTGGACCCCACGGACCCTCATGATTCAAGGGGACTTAAACCCCCAACTTAAAACGCACCATGGGGCGCGTTTGCACAGATGTCACCTCAGGCCCCGCCCCCTCCCTTCACCATTGTCCAAATATTCCTCTAAAATCAGCCGAACAACGAATTCCGATTTACTCACCTGTTATCAGGAGAGACCTCAGTGCTGCATCTTTGAGCCCAGTACTGATCCTGAAAAGTAATTTTAACCGTACTTACCAGTAACTTGAATTTCCTTCCATAGGCTAACATTGACTGGCTTCACTTGGAAATTCTTCTAAGTGTGGAGTTTTGGAACTTTATAATATTCCTCTAAAATCAGCCAAAATACGAATTCCGATTTACTCACCTGTTATCAGGAGAGACCTCAGTGCTGCATCTTTCAGCCCAGTACTGATCCTGAAAAGTAATTCTAACCGTACTTACCAGTAACTTGAATTTCCTTCCATAGGCTAACATTGACTGGTTTCACTTGGAAATTCTTCTAAGTGTGGAGTTTTGGAACTTTATAATATTCCTCTAAAATCAGCCGAACTACGAATTCCGATTTACTCACGTGTTATCAGGAGAGAACCCAGTGCTGCATCTTTTAGCCCAGCACTGACCTTGAAAAGTAATTCTAACCGTACTTACCAGTAACTTGAATTTCCTTCCATAGGCTAACATTGACTGGTTTCACTTGGAAATTCTTCCAAGTGTGGAGTTTTGGAACTTTATAATATTCCTCTAAAATCAGCCGAACTACGAATTCCGATTTACTCACTGTTATCAGGAGAGAACCCAGTGCTGCATCTTTTAGCCCAGCACTGACCCTGAAAAGTAATTCTAACCGTACTTACCAGTAACTTGAATTTCCTTCCATAGGATATCATTGCCTGCTTTTTGCTGAAAAAGTTTCTAAGTGTCGATTTTTGAAACATACAAATATTCCTCTAAAATCAGCCAAAATACGAATTCCGATTTACTCACCTGTTATCAGGAGAGAACCCAGTGCTGCATCTTTTAGCCCAGCACTGACCTTGAAAAGTAATTCTAACCGTACTTACCAGTAACTTGAATTTCCTTCCATAGGCTAACATTGACTGGTTTCACTTGGAAATTCTTCTAAGTGTGGAGTTTTGGAACTTTATAATATTCCTCTAAAATCAGCCGAACTACGAATTCCGATTTACTCACGTGTTATCAGGAGAGAACCCAGTGCTGCATCTTTTAGCCCAGCACTGACCTTGAAAAGTAATTCTAACCGTACTTACCAGTAACTTGAATTTCCTTCCATAGGCTAACATTGACTGGTTTCACTTGGAAATTCTTCCAAGTGTGGAGTTTTGGAACTTTATAATATTCCTCTAAAATCAGCCGAACTACGAATTCCGATTTACTCACTGTTATCAGGAGAGAACCCAGTGCTGCATCTTTTAGCCCAGCACTGACCCTGAAAAGTAATTCTAACCGTACTTACCAGTAACTTGTATTTCCTTCCATAGGAATCCATTGTCTGGTTTTCAGCAGAAAAGTTTGTGTCGATTTTCACAAACTACAAATATTCCTTAAAAATCGCCTGTATGACTTAAACGCATTCTTTCAACTGTTTACAGGAGATGCACCAGTGCTGGATCCAGGATCCACCACTGAGTAAGAAAAAGTAACGATAACACTACTTACCTGCTAAGTGAATTTCCTCCCATAGGATAACATTGGTGATTCTATGTGAAAAAGTTTCTAAGTGTCAACTTTTAAAATACAATAATATTCCTTAAAAATCACTACTGTAACCAAAACGCTTTTACTCAACTGTTTACAGGAGATGTCCCAGGACTGAATCTAGGATCCAGTCCTGTGGTTAGAAAAAGTAATCCATAAAGTAACTAATTGCATTTAACTAGAAATTCACATTGAGCTCAATGTTGCATTGTGTTTGAAATTGTGTTGCCCATTGCAACAACTGTAACTACTGTACTTAAAAGTCTATTGCCTATTTGCAAAGTATTTAAACTAAAGTAATTCATTCTGAGAAAGTATATTTTGTAATGTAATGTATAATGTAATTACAATGTCATTTAAAAAATAAAATATGTAAAAATAAAGTTTAAAAAAATGTAGTAAATCAGTATCAAAAAAATAAATACAGCAATTAATACATTTAAAAATTGTCATTTACAAAACCTTTGAAATTCACTGAAAAAAACCATAGGTTTCAGACATGTTATAGTTAGGAATTAGCATTTAAAAAACCTTTGAAATTCACTGAAAAAACCATAGGTTTCAGGCACGTTATAGTTAGAAATTAGCATTTAAAAAACCTTACAAATTCACTGAAAAAAACATAGGTTTTAGGGACAGTTATAGTCAGTTGGACATTGCCCTCGTACAAAACCCGTGAAATTCCCCCGTTATAGTTAGTTCAGCTAACTATAACTCGCGCCTCGCAATGCACTGCTGATGACGTCACATATTACATCACTCATGACATGGTCAGTGACATCACTGATGACATCACTGATGACATCATCCAGTGACTGTGTGTTTCTATAAAGTTTAAATATGTTTAATAAATATGCCAAGGTGTATTGAAGAATGAGTGGGTGTATAAGTGTCTGGATGGATGATTTAGTAGGTGCGTGACTAACTCTATAAGTGAGTGATTAAACGTATCTTACTGAATGCATGGGTTAGTGATTAAACTGTGTGAATGTCTGTATCCGTCTGTCTGTTGCTGTGTAAGTGGCTGCATGGGTTTATGAATAGCTACATGAGTGTCTATATGAGTTATTGATTGGTTGTCTGAGTATCTGTATGGGTGCGTGAGTGTTTGTGTGGGTGGGGTGTGTGTGACTCTGTGCATAGATGTGTGAGTGGGTGATTCACTGGGTGCATGGTTTCAAGAGTGTGTCTGTGATGGACTGTATGGGTGGGTGAGTGTGTGTATGGGTGTGTTAGTGATTGAATGTATATCTCAGTGGTACATGTGTGAGTAACTACATTTGTGAAAGGCAGTATATATGTGTGTTGGAGTATATAAATGGCTATAAGTGAGAGTGTGTGATTGTGAGAGTGGCTGTATGGATGAGTGTGTACTTGTATCACTGATTGTATAAGAGCGTAAGAATGTGCTAGTATTTGTATGAGTAAGTGAGCTGGTGTGTATAACTGTATAGGTGAGTAAATGGGAGTGTGATTAATTATTTGCATGACTGACTAGGTGTATGAGTACCTCTATGGATGAGTGGCGGTGTGTGAGTGTTTATATAGGTGTATGAGTGCATATGATAGTCCTGTACTGAGTGACCATAATTATGAGTGACTGTATGGGTGAGTGAGTAGATGTGTGTGTGTAGACCTAAGAATCAGTGAGTGGGTATGCAGTTATTGGTGTTGGAGTGTGTATGGTTTTGAGAATGGCAGTCTGTAATTTACAGTGGGTGTATCAAAAGTTATATTAGGGTGTGAGAAGATGCATCAAATTATCACATGGATGATGTCATCAGTGATGTCAACAGTGATGTCATCAGTGATGTCACTGACCATGTCATGAGTGATGTAATATGTGACGTCATCAGCAGTGCATTGCGGGGCGCGAGTTATAGTTAGCTGAACTAACTATAACGGGGGAATTTCACGGGTTTTGTACGAGTGCAATGTCCAACTAACTATAACTGTCCCTAAAACCTATGGTTTTTTCAGTGAATATATATATATATATATATATATATATATATATATATATATATATATTATCTACTGGCGGACGCCAGTAGATAGTTATAGTTAGGACCTATTTTCCATAGGAAATCCGCGACATTCTATTTGAAATAACTCTTGCGTCGGTTGACGAATCTTCGCGAAATTTTCAAACTTTATGGCCCGCTCCTACCCTGAAAGTTTCGGGGTGATTCGTCAAGCGGGGGCCGAGAAAAAAGGGGGTCCCAAAACGTGTTTTCCCCATTCATTTTCCCATAGGAAACTTTAGACACGGCTACAGCCCGAACTGCTGAACGGAATTACACCAAATTTGGCAAAGAGGTAGTTCTTGGTTCAGAAAGAACCCTTTTGTTAAATGGTGTAAATCCGTTCAGTAGTTCCTGTGAAAATCAAAATGAAAATCACATATATATCTATGGCCGCGTCGGATTCGCGCACCCTCCCGATCACGAGCTGCATGCTAATTGGCTGTCAAGTGGCTGTCAACACTCCAAATCAGGAAGTGTTGGCAGCCATTTTGTCCCTCGAGGGACAGAAACAAGTGTGCAAAACGCACAAAGGGGGCAGGGTAGAAACACCCTGACCCCCTAGGACTGCTCAGGGGGTCCCACAAGGACCCCCTGGGCAGAAAAAAGCATTTTTTTTTAAACAAATCGGCAGGATGCGCTCAGGGTGCGCGGATCCTGCCGGAAAAAAAAAATTGAAGCGCGGTCTCCCGCGCTTCGATGCAAATTTGCCCCCGGGTGGCCCAAGTCCCGGGGGCATGCGGGGAGTGGGTTTATTGTTTATATGGGGGCCTCTAAGGCCCCCAAGCCCAGGGACCGCCACCCCCGGGGCTTAATTTAAAAAAATGGTGCGGGAGGGCTCTCCTGCCCTCCCGCAGCCCCGGGGACCGCCACCCCCGGGGCTTCTTTTATAAATTTTAAATAACGTGTGGGGGGGCTCCAGCCCCCACACGCCCGAGACCACCACCTCCCCAGGGCACATAGAAAATAAATGTGGGGGTCCGTTGCGGACCCCAGGAGCCCGGGGACCACCACCTCCCCGGGGCTGTGCAAATCAAGGGAGGGGGCCGCGCGGCCCCCCTCCTGGAGCCTGTAATGGCCCTGGGGACCACCACCCCCCAGGGCCGGCTCCTGCAGTGTCCCGGGGTGCCTACCCCCGGGACACTGTAGTTTGCTATGACAGGACGGGAGCCTCGCGGCTCCCGTCCCGTCATAGCAAACTGCTTGGATATTGGAAGAAAGAGCAGGGAAACCTGCTCTCGCTCCAATATCCAAAGCACATTGCTTTCCACACGGGGAGCTGCATGTTAGCAGCTCCCCATGTGGAAAAGCAATGCCGGCTCCCAAGGGACGCGGGGAGCCGGCGGGACTGTGGGGGGATTGGGGACCCCCACAGTCCCCAACAGAGAAGGGCCAGCCCCGGGGATGGGGTCCCCGGGGCAAGTAGTGGCCCGGGAGGAGGGGCCACGCGGCCCCCTTCCCCAAAATTAAAAAACAAAAACAAAAACAAACAAAAAACAAAGGCCGGCCCGGGGGATGGGGTCCTCGGGGCCATAAGTGGCCTGAGGAGGGGGCAACGCAGCCCCCTCCAAAACAATAAAAAATTTAAAAAAAGGCCATGCCCTGGGGGATGGGGTCCCCGGGGCCGATTAAGGCCTCGGGAGGGGGCCACGCGGCCCCCTTCCAAATTGTTTTTTTTTTTTTAAATAAATAGGGGGCAGGCCCTGGGGGATGGGGTCCCCAGGACCAATAAATTAGAAAAAGAAGGGGGGCCACACAGCCCCCCTTCTTTAAAAAAAAACACCGGCATCGTGCCGGAGGCCACGCCCCCTTCTTTCACCACTCTGCAAATGCGCCCCCTGGCGCGTTTGCAGATGGAGAAGCAATTCCCCTTGAATACTGGGGGTCCCTGAGGGCCAACTAGCCCACCAGGAACCTCCAGTATGCGCCAGGGAGCTGCGTTGCAGAGAGGTGTACAGAGGCCACGCCCCTTTTTACACCTCTCTGCAACGCAGCTCTGTGGCGCTTTTTGGAGGTACATGGTGGGCTAGTTGGAGTCCAGGGACCCTAAGGATTGAAGGGGATTTCATTCCCCAACTTAAAACGCGCCACGGGGCGCGTTTGCACAGTGGTGAAGGGAGGGGGCTGGGCTTCAGGTGACATGTGTGCAAACAGGCCCCGTGGCGCATTTTAAGATGGGGAATGAAATCCCCTTCAATCCTGAGGGTCCCTGGGGGCCAACTAGCCCACCAGGTACGTCCAGAAAGCGCCACAGAGCTGCGTTGCAGAGAGGTGCAAAAAGGGGCGTGGCCTCTGAACACCTCTCTGCAACGCAGCTCCTGGCGCATACTGGAGGTACAGGGTGGGCTAGTTGGACCCCACGGACCCTCATGATTCAAGGGGACTTAAACCCCCAACTTAAAACGCACCATGGGGCGCGTTTGCACAGATGTCACCTCAGGCCCCGCCCCCTCCCTTCACCATTGTCCAAATATTCCTCTAAAATCAGCCGAACAACGAATTCCGATTTACTCACCTGTTATCAGGAGAGACCTCAGTGCTGCATCTTTGAGCCCAGTACTGATCCTGAAAAGTAATTTTAACCGTACTTACCAGTAACTTGAATTTCCTTCCATAGGCTAACATTGACTGGCTTCACTTGGAAATTCTTCTAAGTGTGGAGTTTTGGAACTTTATAATATTCCTCTAAAATCAGCCAAAATACGAATTCCGATTTACTCACCTGTTATCAGGAGAGACCTCAGTGCTGCATCTTTCAGCCCAGTACTGATCCTGAAAAGTAATTCTAACCGTACTTACCAGTAACTTGAATTTCCTTCCATAGGCTAACATTGACTGGTTTCACTTGGAAATTCTTCTAAGTGTGGAGTTTTGGAACTTTATAATATTCCTCTAAAATCAGCCGAACTACGAATTCCGATTTACTCACGTGTTATCAGGAGAGAACCCAGTGCTGCATCTTTTAGCCCAGCACTGACCTTGAAAAGTAATTCTAACCGTACTTACCAGTAACTTGAATTTCCTTCCATAGGCTAACATTGACTGGTTTCACTTGGAAATTCTTCCAAGTGTGGAGTTTTGGAACTTTATAATATTCCTCTAAAATCAGCCGAACTACGAATTCCGATTTACTCACTGTTATCAGGAGAGAACCCAGTGCTGCATCTTTTAGCCCAGCACTGACCCTGAAAAGTAATTCTAACCGTACTTACCAGTAACTTGAATTTCCTTCCATAGGATATCATTGCCTGCTTTTTGCTGAAAAAGTTTCTAAGTGTCGATTTTTGAAACATACAAATATTCCTCTAAAATCAGCCAAAATACGAATTCCGATTTACTCACCTGTTATCAGGAGAGAACCCAGTGCTGCATCTTTTAGCCCAGCACTGACCTTGAAAAGTAATTCTAACCGTACTTACCAGTAACTTGAATTTCCTTCCATAGGCTAACATTGACTGGTTTCACTTGGAAATTCTTCTAAGTGTGGAGTTTTGGAACTTTATAATATTCCTCTAAAATCAGCCGAACTACGAATTCCGATTTACTCACGTGTTATCAGGAGAGAACCCAGTGCTGCATCTTTTAGCCCAGCACTGACCTTGAAAAGTAATTCTAACCGTACTTACCAGTAACTTGAATTTCCTTCCATAGGCTAACATTGACTGGTTTCACTTGGAAATTCTTCCAAGTGTGGAGTTTTGGAACTTTATAATATTCCTCTAAAATCAGCCGAACTACGAATTCCGATTTACTCACTGTTATCAGGAGAGAACCCAGTGCTGCATCTTTTAGCCCAGCACTGACCCTGAAAAAGTAATTCTAACCGTACTTACCAGTAACTTGTATTTCCTTCCATAGGAATCCATTGTCTGGTTTTCAGCAGAAAAGTTTGTGTCGATTTTCACAAACTACAAATATTCCTTAAAAATCGCCTGTATGACTTAAACGCATTCTTTCAACTGTTTACAGGAGATGCACCAGTGCTGGATCCAGGATCCACCACTGAGTAAGAAAAAGTAACGATAACACTACTTACCTGCTAAGTGAATTTCCTCCCATAGGATAACATTGGTGATTCTATGTGAAAAAGTTTCTAAGTGTCAACTTTTAAAATACAATAATATTCCTTAAAAATCACTACTGTAACCAAAACGCTTTTACTCAACTGTTTACAGGAGATGTCCCAGGACTGAATCTAGGATCCAGTCCTGTGGTTAGAAAAAGTAATCCATAAAGTAACTAATTGCATTTAACTAGAAATTCACATTGAGCTCAATGTTGCATTGTGTTTGAAATTGTGTTGCCCATTGCAACAACTGTAACTACTGTACTTAAAAGTCTATTGCCTATTTGCAAAGTATTTAAACTAAAGTAATTCATTCTGAGAAAGTATATTTTGTAATGTAATGTATAATGTAATTACAATGTCATTTAAAAAATAAAATATGTAAAAATAAAGTTTAAAAAAATGTAGTAAATCAGTATCAAAAAAATAAATACAGCAATTAATACATTTAAAAATTGTCATTTACAAAACCTTTGAAATTCACTGAAAAAAACCCTAGGTTTCAGACATGTTATAGTTAGGAATTAGCATTTAAAAAACCTTTGAAATTCACTGAAAAAACCATAGGTTTCAGGCACGTTATAGTTAGAAATTAGCATTTAAAAAACCTTACAAATTCACTGAAAAAAACATAGGTTTTAGGGACAGTTATAGTCAGTTGGACATTGCCCTCGTACAAAACCCGTGAAATTCCCCCGTTATAGTTAGTTCAGCTAACTATAACTCGCGCCCGCAATGCACTGCTGATGACGTCACATATTACATCACTCATGACATGGTCAGTGACATCACTGATGACATCACTGATGACATCATCCAGTGACTGTGTGTTTCTATAAAGTTTAAATATGTTTAATAAATATGCCAAGGTGTATTGAAGAATGAGTGGGTGTATAAGTGTCTGGATGGATGATTTAGTAGGTGCGTGACTAACTCTATAAGTGAGTGATTAAACGTATCTTACTGAATGCATGGGTTAGTGATTAAACTGTGTGAATGTCTGTATCCGTCTGTCTGTTGCTGTGTAAGTGGCTGCATGGGTTTATGAATAGCTACATGAGTGTCTATATGAGTTATTGATTGGTTGTCTGAGTATCTGTATGGGTGCGTGAGTGTTTGTGTGGGTGGGGTGTGTGTGACTCTGTGCATAGATGTGTGAGTGGGTGATTCACTGGGTGCATGGTTTCAAGAGTGTGTCTGTGATGGACTGTATGGGTGGGTGAGTGTGTGTATGGGTGTGTTAGTGATTGAATGTATATCTCAGTGGTACATGTGTGAGTAACTACATTTGTGAAAGGCAGTATATATGTGTGTTGGAGTATATAAATGGCTATAAGTGAGAGTGTGTGATTGTGAGAGTGGCTGTATGGATGAGTGTGTACTTGTATCACTGATTGTATAAGAGCGTAAGAATGTGCTAGTATTTGTATGAGTAAGTGAGCTGGTGTGTATAACTGTATAGGTGAGTAAATGGGAGTGTGATTAATTATTTGCATGACTGACTAGGTGTATGAGTACCTCTATGGATGAGTGGCGGTGTGTGAGTGTTTATATAGGTGTATGAGTGCATATGATAGTCCTGTACTGAGTGACCATAATTATGAGTGACTGTATGGGTGAGTGAGTAGATGTGTGTGTGTAGACCTAAGAATCAGTGAGTGGGTATGCAGTTATTGGTGTTGGAGTGTGTATGGTTTTGAGAATGGCAGTCTGTAATTTACAGTGGGTGTATCAAAAGTTATATTAGGGTGTGAGAAGATGCATCAAATTATCACATGGATGATGTCATCAGTGATGTCAACAGTGATGTCATCAGTGATGTCACTGACCATGTCATGAGTGATGTAATATGTGACGTCATCAGCAGTGCATTGCGGGGCGCGAGTTATAGTTAGCTGAACTAACTATAACGGGGGAATTTCACGGGTTTTGTACGAGTGCAATGTCCAACTAACTATAACTGTCCCTAAAACCTATGGTTTTTTCAGTGAATATATATATATATATATATATATATATATATATATATATATATATATATTATCTACTGGCGGACGCCAGTAGATAGTTATAGTTAGGACCTATTTTCCATAGGAAATCCGCGACATTCTATTTGAAATAACTCTTGCGTCGGTTGACGAATCTTCGCGAAATTTTCAAACTTTATGGCCCGCTCCTACCCTGAAAGTTTCGGGGTGATTCGTCAAGCGGGGGCCGAGAAAAAAGGGGGGTCCCAAAACGTGTTTTCCCCATTCATTTTCCCATAGGAAACTTTAGACACGGCTACAGCCCGAACTGCTGAACGGAATTACACCAAATTTGGCAAAGAGGTAGTTCTTGGTTCAGAAAGAACCCTTTTTGTTAAATGGTGTAAATCCGTTCAGTAGTTCCTGTGAAAATCAAAATGAAAATCACATATATATCTATGGCCGCGTCGGATTCGCGCACCCTCCCGATCACGAGCTGCATGCTAATTGGCTGTCAAGTGGCTGTCAACACTCCAAATCAGGAAGTGTTGGCAGCCATTTTGTCCCTCGAGGGACAGAAACAAGTGTGCAAAACGCACAAAGGGGGCAGGGTAGAAACACCCTGACCCCTAGGACTGCTCAGGGGGTCCCACAAGGACCCCCTGGGCAGAAAAAAGCATTTTTTTTAAAACCAATCGGCAGGATGCGCTCAAAGTGCGCGGATCCTGCCGAAAAAAAAAAATTGAAGCGCGGTCTCCCGTGCTTCGATGCAAATTTGCCCCCGGGTGGCCCAAGTCCCGGGGGCATGCGGGGGTGGGTTTATTGTTTATATGGGGGGCCTCTAAGGCCCCCCAAGCCCCAGGGACCGCCACCCCCCGGGGCTTAATTTAAAAAAATGGTGCGGGAGGGCTCTCCTGCCCTCCCGCAGCCCCGGGGACCGCCACCCCCCGGGGCTTCTTTTATAAATTTTAAATAACGTGTGGGGGGGCTCCAGCCCCCCCACACGCCCCGGGGACCACCACCTCCCCAGGGCACATAGAAAATAAATGTGGGGGTCCGTTGCGGACCCCCAGAGCCCCGGGGACCACCACCTCCCCGGGGCTGTGCAAATCAAGGGAGGGGGGCCGCGCGGCCCCCCTCCTGGAGCCTGTAATGGCCCTGGGGACCACCACCCCCCAGGGCCGGCTCCTGCAGTGTCCCGGGGTGCCTACCCCCGGGACACTGTAGTTTGCTATGACAGGACGGGAGCCTCGCGGCTCCCGTCCTGTCATAGCAAACTGCTTTGGATATTGGAAGAAAGAGCAGGGAAACCTGCTCTCGCTTCCAATATCCAAAGCACATTGCTTTCCACACGGGGAGCTGCATGTTAGCAGCTCCCCATGTGGAAAAGCAATGCCGGCTCCCAAGGGACGCGGGGAGCCGGCGGGACTGTGGGGGGATTGGGGACCCCCACAGTCCCCAACAGAGAGGGCCAGCCCCGGGGGATGGGGTCCCCGGGGCAAGTAGTGGCCCGGGAGGAGGGGCCACGCGGCCCCCTTCCCCAAAATTAAAAAACAAAAACAAAAACAAACAAAAAACAAAGGCCGGCCCCGGGGGATGGGGTCCTCGGGGCCATAAGTGGCCTGAGGAGGGGGGCAACGCAGCCCCCCTCCAAAACAATAAAAAATTTAAAAAAAGGCCATGCCCTGGGGGATGGGGTCCCCGGGGCCGATTAAGGCCTCGGGAGGGGGGCCACGCGGCCCCCTTCCAAATTGTTTTTTTTTTTTTTTTAAATAAATAGGGGGCAGGCCCTGGGGGATGGGGTCCCCAGGACCAATAAATTAGAAAAAGAAGGGGGGCCACACAGCCCCCCTTCTTTAAAAAAAAAAAACACCGGCATCGTGCCGGAGGCCACGCCCCCTTCTTTCACCACTCTGCAAACGCGCCCCCTGGCGCGTTTGCAGATGGGGAACGAATTCCCCTTGAATACTGGGGGTCCCTGGGGGCCAACTAGCCCACCAGGAACCTCCAGTATGCGCCAGGGGGCTGCGTTGCAGAGAGGTGTACAGAGGCCACGCCCCTTTTTACACCTCTCTGCAACGCAGCTCTGTGGCGCTTTTTGGAGGTACATGGTGGGCTAGTTGGAGTCCAGGGACCCTAAGGATTGAAGGGGATTTCATTCCCCAACTTAAAACGCGCCACGGGGCGCGTTTGCACAGTGGTGAAGGGAGGGGGCGGGGCTTCAGGTGACATGTGTGCAAACAGGCCCCGTGGCGCATTTTAAGATGGGGAATGAAATCCCCTTCAATCCTGAGGGTCCCTGGGGGCCAACCAGCCCACCAGGTACGTCCAGAAAGCGCCACAGAGCTGCGTTGCAGAGAGGTGCAAAAAGGGGCGTGGCCTCTGAACACCTCTCTGCAACGCAGCTCCCTGGCGCATACTGGAGGTACAGGGTGGGCTAGTTGGACCCCAGGGACCCTCATGATTCAAGGGGACTTAAACCCCCAACTTAAAACGCGCCATGGGGCGCGTTTGCACAGATGTCACCTCAGGCCCCGCCCCCTCCCTTCACCATTGTCCAAATATTCCTCTAAAATCAGCCAAACAACGAATTCCGATTTACTCACCTGTTATCAGGAGAGACCTCAGTGCTGCATCTTTGAGCCCAGTACTGATCCTGAAAAGTAATTTTAACCGTACTTACCAGTAACTTGAATTTCCTTCCATAGGCTAACATTGACTGGTTTCACTTGGAAATTCTTCTAAGTGTGGAGTTTTGGAACTTTATAATATTCCTCTAAAATCAGCCAAAATACGAATTCCGATTTACTCACCTGTTATCAGGAGAGACCTCAGTGCTGCATCTTTCAGCCCAGTACTGATCCTGAAAAGTAATTTTAACCGTACTTACCAGTAACTTGAATTTCCTTCCATAGGATATCATTGCCTGCTTTTTGCTGAAAAAGTTTCTAAGTGTCGATTTTTGAAACATACAAATATTCCTCTAAAATCAGCCAAAATACGAATTCCGATTTACTCACCTGTTATCAGGAGAGAACCTCAGTGCTGCATCTTTTAGCCCAGCACTGACCCTGAAAAGTAATTCTAACCGTACTTACCAGTAACTTGAATTTCCTTCCATAGGATATCATTGCCTGCTTTTTGCTTGAAAAAGTCTTCTAAGTGTCGATTTTTGAAACATACATAATATTCCTCTAAAATCAGCCAAAATACGAATTCCGATTTACTCACCTGTTATCAGGAGAGAACCCAGTGCTGCATCTTTTAGCCCAGCACTGACCTTGAAAAGTAATTCTAACCGTACTTACCAGTAACTTGAATTTCCTTCCATAGGCTAACATTGACTGGTTTCACTTGGAAATTCTTCCAAGTGTGGAGTTTTGGAACTTTATAATATTCCTCTAAAATCAGCCGAACTACGAATTCCGATTTACTCACTGTTATCAGGAGAGAACCCAGTGCTGCATCTTTTAGCCCAGCACTGACCCTGAAAAGTAATTCTAACCGTACTTACCAGTAACTTGTATTTCCTTCCATAGGAATCCATTGTCTGGTTTTCAGCAGAAAAGTTTGTGTCGATTTTCACAAACTACAAATATTCCTTAAAAATCGCCTGTATGACTTAAACGCATTCTTTCAACTGTTTACAGGAGATGCACCAGTGCTGGATCCAGGATCCACCACTGAGTAAGAAAAAGTAACGATAACACTACTTACCTGCTAAGTGAATTTCCTCCCATAGGATAACATTGGTGATTCTATGTGAAAAAGTTTCTAAGTGTCAACTTTTAAAATACAATAATATTCCTTAAAAATCACTACTGTAACCAAAACGCTTTTACTCAACTGTTTACAGGAGATGTCCCAGGACTGAATCTAGGATCCAGTCCTGTGGTTAGAAAAAGTAATCCATAAAGTAACTAATTGCATTTAACTAGAAATTCACATTGAGCTCAATGTTGCATTGTGTTTGAAATTGTGTTGCCCATTGCAACAACTGTAACTACTGTACTTAAAAGTCTATTGCCTATTTGCAAAGTATTTAAACTAAAGTAATTCATTCTGAGAAAGTATATTTTGTAATGTAATGTATAATGTAATTACAATGTCATTTAAAAAATAAAATATGTAAAAATAAAGTTTAAAAAAATGTAGTAAATCAGTATCAAAAAAATAAATACAGCAATTAATACATTTAAAAATTGTCATTTACAAAACCTTTGAAATTCACTGAAAAAAACCATAGGTTTCAGACATGTTATAGTTAGGAATTAGCATTTAAAAAACCTTTGAAATTCACTGAAAAAACCATAGGTTTCAGGCACGTTATAGTTAGAAATTAGCATTTAAAAAACCTTACAAATTCACTGAAAAAAACATAGGTTTTAGGGACAGTTATAGTCAGTTGGACATTGCCCTCGTACAAAACCCGTGAAATTCCCCCGTTATAGTTAGTTCAGCTAACTATAACTCGCGCCCGCAATGCACTGCTGATGACGTCACATATTACATCACTCATGACATGGTCAGTGACATCACTGATGACATCACTGATGACATCATCCAGTGACTGTGTGTTTCTATAAAGTTTAAATATGTTTAATAAATATGCCAAGGTGTATTGAAGAATGAGTGGGTGTATAAGTGTCTGGATGGATGATTTAGTAGGTGCGTGACTAACTCTATAAGTGAGTGATTAAACGTATCTTACTGAATGCATGGGTTAGTGATTAAACTGTGTGAATGTCTGTATCCGTCTGTCTGTTGCTGTGTAAGTGGCTGCATGGGTTTATGAATAGCTACATGAGTGTCTATATGAGTTATTGATTGGTTGTCTGAGTATCTGTATGGGTGCGTGAGTGTTTGTGTGGGTGGGGTGTGTGTGACTCTGTGCATAGATGTGTGAGTGGGTGATTCACTGGGTGCATGGTTTCAAGAGTGTGTCTGTGATGGACTGTATGGGTGGGTGAGTGTGTGTATGGGTGTGTTAGTGATTGAATGTATATCTCAGTGGTACATGTGTGAGTAACTACATTTGTGAAAGGCAGTATATATGTGTGTTGGAGTATATAAATGGCTATAAGTGAGAGTGTGTGATTGTGAGAGTGGCTGTATGGATGAGTGTGTACTTGTATCACTGATTGTATAAGAGCGTAAGAATGTGCTAGTATTTGTATGAGTAAGTGAGCTGGTGTGTATAACTGTATAGGTGAGTAAATGGGAGTGTGATTAATTATTTGCATGACTGACTAGGTGTATGAGTACCTCTATGGATGAGTGGCGGTGTGTGAGTGTTTATATAGGTGTATGAGTGCATATGATAGTCCTGTACTGAGTGACCGTAATTATGAGTGACTGTATGGGTGAGTGAGTAGATGTGTGTGTGTAGACCTAAGAATCAGTGAGTGGGTATGCAGTTATTGGTGTTGGAGTGTGTATGGTTTTGAGAATGGCAGTCTGTAATTTACAGTGGGTGTATCAAAAGTTATATTAGGGTGTGAGAAGATGCATCAAATTATCACATGGATGATGTCATCAGTGATGTCAACAGTGATGTCAACAGTGATGTCATTGGAGATGTCATCAGTGATGTCATCAGTGATGTCATCAGTGATGTCACTGACCATGTCATGAGTGATGTAATATGTGACGTCATCAGCAGTGCATTGCGGGGCGCGAGTTATAGTTAGCTGAACTAACTATAACGGGGGAATTTCACGGGTTTTGTACGAGTGCAATGTCCAACTAACTATAACTGTCCCTAAAACCTATGGTTTTTTCAGTGAATATATATATATATATATATATATATATATATATATATATATATATATATATATATATATTATCTACTGGCGGTCGCCAGTAGATAGTTATAGTTAGGACCTATTTTCCATAGGAAATCCGCGACATTCTATTTGAAATAACTCTTGCGTCGGTTGACGAATCTTCGCGAAATTTTCAAACTTTATGGCCCGCTCCTACCCTGAAAGTTTCGGGGTGATTCGTCAAGCGGGGGCCGAGAAAAAGGGGGGTCCCAAAACGTGTTTTCCCCATTCATTTTCCCATAGGAAACTTTAGACACGGCTACAGCCCGAACTGCTGAACGGAATTACACCAAATTTGGCAAAGAGGTAGTTCTTGGTTCAGAAAGAACCCTTTTTGTTAAATGGTGTAAATCCGTTCAGTAGTTCCTGTGAAAATCAAAATGAAAATCACATATATATCTATGGCCGCGTCGGATTCGCGCACCCTCCCGATCACGAGCTGCATGCTAATTGGCTGTCAAGTGGCTGTCAACACTCCAAATCAGGAAGTGTTGGCAGCCATTTTGTCCCTCGAGGGACAGAAACAAGTGTGCAAAACGCACAAAGGGGGCAGGGTAGAAACACCCTGACCCCCTAGGACTGCTCAGGGGGTCCCACAAGGACCCCTGGGCAGAAAAAAGCATTTTTTTAAAACAAATCGGCAGGATGCGCTCAGGGTGCGCGGATCCTGCCGAAAAAAAAAATCGAAGCGCGGTCTCCCGTGCTTCGATGCAAATTTGCCCCCGGGTGGCCCAAGTCCCGGGGGCATGCGGGAGGTGGGTTTATTGTTTATATGGGGGGCCTCTAAGGCCCCCAAGCCCAGGGACCGCCACCCCCGGGGCTTAATTTAAAAAAATGGTGCGGGAGGGCTCTCCTGCCCTCCCGCAGCCCCGGGGACCGCCACCCCCGGGGCTTCTTTTATAAATTTTAAATAACGTGTGGGGGGCTCCAGCCCCCACACGCCCGAGACCACCACCTCCCCAGGGCACATAGAAAATAAATGTGGGGGTCCGTTGCGGACCCCAGAGCCCAGGGGACCACCACCTCCCCGGGGCTGTGCAAATCAAGGGAGGGGGCCGCGCGGCCCCCTCCTGGAGCCTGTAATGGCCCTGGGGACCACCACCCCCCAGGGCCGGCTCCTGCAGTGTCCCGGGGTGCCTACCCCCGGGACACTGTAGTTTGCTATGACAGGACGGGAGCCTCGCGGCTCCCGTCCTGTCATAGCAAACTGCTTTGGATATTGGAAGAAAGAGCAGGGAAACCTGCTCTCGCTTCCAATATCCAAAGCACATTGCTTTCCACACGGGGAGCTGCATGTTAGCAGCTCCCCATGTGGAAAAGCAATGCCGGCTCCCAAGGGACGCGGGGAGCCGGCGGGACTGTGGGGGGATTGGGGACCCCCACAGTCCCCAACAGAGAGGGCCAGCCCCGGGGGATGGGGTCCCCGGGGCAAGTAGTGGCCCGGGAGGGGGCCACGCGGCCCCCTTCCCCAAAATTAAAAAACAAAAACAAAAAACAAACAAAAAACAAAGGCCGGCCCCGGGGGATGGGGTCCTCGGGGCCATAAGTGGCCTGAGGAGGGGGCAACGCAGCCCCCTCCAAAACAATAAAAAATTTAAAAAAAGGCCATGCCCTGGGGGATGGGGTCCCCGGGGCCGATTAAGGCCTCGGGAGGGGGCCACGCGGCCCCCTTCCAAATTGTTTTTTTTTTTTTTAAATAAATAGGGGGCAGGCCCTGGGGGATGGGGTCCCCAGGACCAATAAATTAGAAAAAGAAGGGGGGCCACACAGCCCCCTTCTTTAAAAAAACACCGGCATCGTGCCGGAGGCTACGCCCCTTCTTTCACCACTCTGCAAATGCGCCCCCTGGCGCGTTTGCAGATGAGAACGAATTCCCCTTGAATACTGGGGGTCCCTGAGGGCCAACTAGCCCACCAGGAACCTCCAGTATGCGCCAGGGAGCTGCGTTGCAGAGAGGTGTACAGAGGCCACGCCCCTTTTTACACCTCTCTGCAACGCAGCTCTGTGGCGCTTTTTGGAGGTACATGGTGGGCTAGTTGGAGTCCAGGGACCCTAAGGATTGAAGGGGATTTCATTCCCCAACTTAAAACGCGCCACGGGGCGCGTTTGCACAGTGGTGAAGGGAGGGGCGGGGCTTCAGGTGACATGTGTGCAAACAGGCCCCGTGGCGCATTTTAAGATGGGGAATGAAATCCCCTTCAATCCTGAGGGTCCCTGGGGGCCAACTAGCCCACCAGGTACGTCCAGAAAGCGCCACAGAGCTGCGTTGCAGAGAGGTGCAAAAAGGGCGTGGCCTCTGAACACCTCTCTGCAACGCAGCTCCTGGCGCATACTGGAGGTACAGGGTGGGCTAGTTGGACCCCAGGGACCCTCATGATTCAAGGGGACTTAAACCCCCAACTTAAAACGCGCCATGGGGCGCGTTTGCACAGATGTCACCTCAGGCCCCGCCCCCTCCCTTCACCATTGTCCAAATATTCCTCTAAAATCAGCCGAACAAAGAATTCCGATTTACTCACCTGTTATCAGGAGAGACCTCAGTGCTGCATCTTTGAGCCCAGTACTGATCCTGAAAAGTAATTTTAACCGTACTTACCAGTAACTTGAATTTCCTTCCATAGGCTAACATTGACTGGTTTCACTTGGAAATTCTTCTAAGTGTGGAGTTTTGGAACTTTATAATATTCCTCTAAAATCAGCCAAAATACGAATTCCGATTTACTCACCTGTTATCAGGAGAGACCTCAGTGCTGCATCTTTCAGCCCAGTACTGATCCTGAAAAGTAATTTTAACCGTACTTACCAGTAACTTGAATTTCCTTCCATAGGATATCATTGCCTGCTTTTTGCTGAAAAAGTTTCTAAGTGTCGATTTTTGAAACATACAAATATTCCTCTAAAATCAGCCAAAATACGAATTCCGATTTACTCACCTGTTATCAGGAGAGAACCCAGTGCTGCATCTTTTAGCCCAGCACTGACCTTGAAAAGTAATTCTAACCGTACTTACCAGTAACTTGAATTTCCTTCCATAGGCTAACATTGACTGGTTTCACTTGGAAATTCTTCTAAGTGTGGAGTTTTGGAACTTTATAATATTCCTCTAAAATCAGCCGAACTACGAATTCCGATTTACTCACCTGTTATCAGGAGAGAACCCAGTGCTGCATCTTTTAGCCCAGCACTGACCTTGAAAAGTAATTCTAACCGTACTTACCAGTAACTTGAATTTCCTTCCATAGGCTAACATTGACTGGTTTCACTTGGAAATTCTTCCAAGTGTGGAGTTTTGGAACTTTATAATATTCCTCTAAAATCAGCCGAACTACGAATTCCGATTTACTCACTGTTATCAGGAGAGAACCCAGTGCTGCATCTTTTAGCCCAGCACTGACCCTGAAAAGTAATTCTAACCGTACTTACCAGTAACTTGTATTTCCTTCCATAGGAATCCATTGTCTGGTTTTCAGCAGAAAAGTTTGTGTCGATTTTCACAAACTACAAATATTCCTTAAAAATCGCCTGTATGACTTAAACGCATTCTTTCAACTGTTTACAGGAGATGCACCAGTGCTGGATCCAGGATCCACCACTGAGTAAGAAAAAGTAACGATAACACTACTTACCTGCTAAGTGAATTTCCTCCCATAGGATAACATTGGTGATTCTATGTGAAAAAGTTTCTAAGTGTCAACTTTTAAAATACAATAATATTCCTTAAAAATCACTACTGTAACCAAAACGCTTTTACTCAACTGTTTACAGGAGATGTCCCAGGACTGAATCTAGGATCCAGTCCTGTGGTTAGAAAAAGTAATCCATAAAGTAACTAATTGCATTTAACTAGAAATTCACATTGAGCTCAATGTTGCATTGTGTTTGAAATTGTGTTGCCCATTGCAACAACTGTAACTACTGTACTTAAAAGTCTATTGCCTATTTGCAAAGTATTTAAACTAAAGTAATTCATTCTGAGAAAGTATATTTTGTAATGTAATGTATAATGTAATTACAATGTCATTTAAAAAATAAAATATGTAAAAATAAAGTTTAAAAAAATGTAGTAAATCAGTATCAAAAAAATAAATACAGCAATTAATACATTTAAAAATTGTCATTTACAAAACCTTTGAAATTCACTGAAAAAAACCATAGGTTTCAGACATGTTATAGTTAGGAATTAGCATTTAAAAAACCTTTGAAATTCACTGAAAAAACCATAGGTTTCAGGCACGTTATAGTTAGAAATTAGCATTTAAAAAACCTTACAAATTCACTGAAAAAAACATAGGTTTTAGGGACAGTTATAGTCAGTTGGACATTGCCCTCGTACAAAACCCGTGAAATTCCCCCGTTATAGTTAGTTCAGCTAACTATAACTCGCGCCCACAATGCACTGCTGATGACGTCACATATTACATCACTCATGACATGGTCAGTGACATCACTGATGACATCACTGATGACATCATCCAGTGACTGTGTGTTTCTATAAAGTTTAAATATGTTTAATAAATATGCCAAGGTGTATTGAAGAATGAGTGGGTGTATAAGTGTCTGGATGGATGATTTAGTAGGTGCGTGACTAACTCTATAAGTGAGTGATTAAACGTATCTTACTGAATGCATGGGTTAGTGATTAAACTGTGTGAATGTCTGTATCCGTCTGTCTGTTGCTGTGTAAGTGGCTGCATGGGTTTATGAATAGCTACATGAGTGTCTATATGAGTTATTGATTGGTTGTCTGAGTATCTGTATGGGTGCGTGAGTGTTTGTGTGGGTGGGGTGTGTGTGACTCTGTGCATAGATGTGTGAGTGGGTGATTCACTGGGTGCATGGTTTCAAGAGTGTGTCTGTGATGGACTGTATGGGTGGGTGAGTGTGTGTATGGGTGTGTTAGTGATTGAATGTATATCTCAGTGGTACATGTGTGAGTAACTACATTTGTGAAAGGCAGTATATATGTGTGTTGGAGTATATAAATGGCTATAAGTGAGAGTGTGTGATTGTGAGAGTGGCTGTATGGATGAGTGTGTACTTGTATCACTGATTGTATAAGAGCGTAAGAATGTGCTAGTATTTGTATGAGTAAGTGAGCTGGTGTGTATAACTGTATAGGTGAGTAAATGGGAGTGTGATTAATTATTTGCATGACTGACTAGGTGTATGAGTACCTCTATGGATGAGTGGCGGTGTGTGAGTGTTTATATAGGTGTATGAGTGCATATGATAGTCCTGTACTGAGTGACCGTAATTATGAGTGACTGTATGGGTGAGTGAGTAGATGTGTGTGTGTAGACCTAAGAATCAGTGAGTGGGTATGCAGTTATTGGTGTTGGAGTGTGTATGGTTTTGAGAATGGCAGTCTGTAATTTACAGTGGGTGTATCAAAAGTTATATTAGGGTGTGAGAAGATGCATCAAATTATCACATGGATGATGTCATCAGTGATGTCAACAGTGATGTCAACAGTGATGTCATTGGAGATGTCATCAGTGATGTCATCAGTGATGTCACTGACCATGTCATGAGTGATGTAATATGTGACGTCATCAGCAGTGCATTGCGGGGCGCGAGTTATAGTTAGCTGAACTAACTATAACGGGGGAATTTCACGGGTTTTGTACGAGTGCAATGTCCAACTAACTATAACTGTCCCTAAAACCTATGGTTTTTTCAGTGAATATATATATATATATATATATATATATATATATATTATCTACTGGCGGTCGCCAGTAGATAGTTATAGTTAGGACCTATTTTCCATAGGAAATCCGCGACATTCTATTTGAAATAACTCTTGCGTCGGTTGACGAATCTTCGCGAAATTTTCAAACTTTATGGCCCGCTCCTACCCTGAAAGTTTCGGGGTGATTCGTCAAGCGGGGGCCGAGAAAAAGGGGGGTCCCAAAACGTGTTTTCCCCATTCATTTTCCCATAGGAAACTTTAGACACGGCTACAGCCCGAACTGCTGAACGGAATTACACCAAATTTGGCAAAGAGGTAGTTCTTGGTTCAGAAAGAACCCTTTTTGTTAAATGGTGTAAATCCGTTCAGTAGTTCCTGTGAAAATCAAAATGAAAATCACATATATATCTATGGCCGCGTCGGATTCGCGCACCCTCCCGATCACGAGCTGCATGCTAATTGGCTGTCAAGTGGCTGTCAACACTCCAAATCAGGAAGTGTTGGCAGCCATTTTGTCCCTCGAGGGACAGAAACAAGTGTGCAAAACGCACAAAGGGGGCAGGGTAGAAACACCCTGACCCCCTAGGACTGCTCAGGGGGTCCCACAAGGACCCCCTGGGCAGAAAAAAGCATTTTTTTAAACAAATCGGCAGGATGCGCTCAGGGTGCGCGGATCCTGCCGAAAAAAAAAATCGAAGCGCGGTCTCCCGTGCTTCGATGCAAATTTGCCCCCGGGTGGCCCAAGTCCCGGGGGCATGCGAGGGTGGGTTTATTGTTTATATGGGGGGCCTCTAAGGCCCCCAAGCCCCAGGGACCGCCACCCCCGGGGCTTAATTTAAAAAAATGGTGCGGGAGGGCTCTCCTGCCCTCCCGCAGCCCCGGGGACCGCCACCCCCGGGGCTTCTTTTATAAATTTTAAATAACGTGTGGGGGGCTCCAGCCCCCACACGCCCGAGGACCACCACCTCCCCAGGGCACATAGAAAATAAATGTGGGGGTCCGTTACGGACCCCAGAGCCCCGGGGACCACCACCTCCCCGGGGCTGTGCAAATCAAGGGAGGGGGCCGCGCGGCCCCCTCCTGGAGCCTGTAATGGCCCTGGGGACCACCACCCCCCAGGGCCGGCTCCTGCAGTGTCCCGGGGTGCCTACCCCCGGGACACTGTAGTTTGCTATGACAGGACGGGAGCCTCGCGGCTCCCGTCCTGTCATAGCAAACTGCTTTGGATATTGGAAGAAAGAGCAGGGAAACCTGCTCTCGCTTCCAATATCCAAAGCACATTGCTTTCCACACGGGGAGCTGCATGTTAGCAGCTCCCCATGTGGAAAAGCAATGCCGGCTCCCAAGGGACGCGGGGAGCCGGCGGGACTGTGGGGGATTGGGGACCCCCACAGTCCCCAACAGAGAGGGCCAGCCCCGGGGGATGGGGTCCCCGGGGCAAGTAGTGGCCCGGGAGGGGGGCCACGCGGCCCCCTTCCCCAAAATTAAAAACAAAAAACAAAAAAAAAACAAAGGCCGGCCCCGGGGGATGGGGTCCCCGGGGCTATAAGTGGCCTGAGGAGGGGGGCAACGCAGCCCCCTCCAAAACAATAAAAATTTTAAAAAAAGGCCATGCCCTGGGGGATGGGGTCCCCGGGGCCGATTAAGGCCTCGGGAGGGGGCCACGCGGCCCCCTTCCAAATTGTTTTTTTTTTTTTTAAATAAATAGGGGGCAGGCCCTGGGGGATGGGGTCCCCAGGACCAATAAATTAGAAAAAGAAGGGGGCCACACAGCCCCCTTCTTTAAAAAAACACCGGCATCGTGCCGGAGGCTACGCCCCCTTCTTTCACCACTCTGCAAATGCGCCCCCTGGCGCGTTTGCAGATGAGAACGAATTCCCCTTGAATACTGGGGGTCCCTGAGGGCCAACTAGCCCACCAGGAACCTCCAGTATGCGCCAGGGAGCTGCGTTGCAGAGAGGTGTACAGAGGCCACGCCCCTTTTTACACCTCTCTGCAACGCAGCTCTGTGGCGCTTTTGGAGGTACATGGTGGGCTAGTTGGAGTCCAGGGACCCTAAGGATTGAAGGGGATTTCATTCCCCAACTTAAAACGCGCCACGGGGCGCGTTTGCACAGTGGTGAAGGGAGGGGCGGGGCTTCAGGTGACATGTGTGCAAACAGGCCCCGTGGCGCATTTTAAGATGGGGAATGAAATCCCCTTCAATCCTGAGGGTCCCTGGGGGCCAACTAGCCCACCAGGTACGTCCAGAAAGCGCCACAGAGCTGCGTTGCAGAGAGGTGCAAAAAGGGGCGTGGCCTCTGAACACCTCTCTGCAACGCAGCTCCTGGCGCATACTGGAGGTACAGGGTGGGCTAGTTGGACCCCACGGACCCTCATGATTCAAGGGGACTTAAACCCCCAACTTAAAACGCGCCATGGGGCGCGTTTGCACAGATGTCACCTCAGGCCCCGCCCCCTCCCTTCACCATTGTCCAAATATTCCTCTAAAATCAGCCGAACAACGAATTCCGATTTACTCACCTGTTATCAGGAGAGACCTCAGTGCTGCATCTTTGAGCCCAGTACTGATCCTGAAAAGTAATTTTAACCGTACTTACCAGTAACTTGAATTTCCTTCCATAGGCTAACATTGACTGGCTTCACTTGGAAATTCTTCTAAGTGTGGAGTTTTGGAACTTTATAATATTCCTCTAAAATCAGCCAAAATACGAATTCCGATTTACTCACCTGTTATCAGGAGAGACCTCAGTGCTGCATCTTTCAGCCCAGTACTGATCCTGAAAAGTAATTTTAACCGTACTTACCAGTAACTTGAATTTCCTTCCATAGGATATCATTGCCTGCTTTTTGCTGAAAAAGTTTCTAAGTGTCGATTTTTGAAACATACAAATATTCCTCTAAAATCAGCCAAAATACGAATTCCGATTTACTCACCTGTTATCAGGAGAGAACCCAGTGCTGCATCTTTTAGCCCAGCACTGACCTTGAAAAGTAATTCTAACCGTACTTACCAGTAACTTGAATTTCCTTCCATAGGCTAACATTGACTGGTTTCACTTGGAAATTCTTCTAAGTGTGGAGTTTTGGAACTTTATAATATTCCTCTAAAATCAGCCGAACTACGAATTCCGATTTACTCACCTGTTATCAGGAGAGAACCCAGTGCTGCATCTTTTAGCCCAGCACTGACCTTGAAAAGTAATTCTAACCGTACTTACCAGTAACTTGAATTTCCTTCCATAGGCTAACATTGACTGGTTTCACTTGGAAATTCTTCCAAGTGTGGAGTTTTGGAACTTTATAATATTCCTCTAAAATCAGCCGAACTACGAATTCCGATTTACTCACTGTTATCAGGAGAGAACCCAGTGCTGCATCTTTTAGCCCAGCACTGACCCTGAAAAGTAATTCTAACCGTACTTACCAGTAACTTGTATTTCCTTCCATAGGAATCCATTGTCTGGTTTTCAGCAGAAAAGTTTGTGTCGATTTTCACAAACTACAAATATTCCTTAAAAATCGCCTGTATGACTTAAACGCATTCTTTCAACTGTTTACAGGAGATGCACCAGTGCTGGATCCAGGATCCACCACTGAGTAAGAAAAAGTAACGATAACACTACTTACCTGCTAAGTGAATTTCCTCCCATAGGATAACATTGGTGATTCTATGTGAAAAAGTTTCTAAGTGTCAACTTTTAAAATACAATAATATTCCTTAAAAATCACTACTGTAACCAAAACGCTTTTACTCAACTGTTTACAGGAGATGTCCCAGGACTGAATCTAGGATCCAGTCCTGTGGTTAGAAAAAGTAATCCATAAAGTAACTAATTGCATTTAACTAGAAATTCACATTGAGCTCAATGTTGCATTGTGTTTGAAATTGTGTTGCCCATTGCAACAACTGTAACTACTGTACTTAAAAGTCTATTGCCTATTTGCAAAGTATTTAAACTAAAGTAATTCATTCTGAGAAAGTATATTTTGTAATGTAATGTATAATGTAATTACAATGTCATTTAAAAAATAAAATATGTAAAAATAAAGTTTAAAAAAATGTAGTAAATCAGTATCAAAAAAATAAATACAGCAATTAATACATTTAAAAATTGTCATTTACAAAACCTTTGAAATTCACTGAAAAAAACCATAGGTTTCAGACATGTTATAGTTAGGAATTAGCATTTAAAAAACCTTTGAAATTCACTGAAAAAACCATAGGTTTCAGGCACGTTATAGTTAGAAATTAGCATTTAAAAAACCTTACAAATTCACTGAAAAAAACATAGGTTTTAGGGACAGTTATAGTCAGTTGGACATTGCCCTCGTACAAAACCCGTGAAATTCCCCCGTTATAGTTAGTTCAGCTAACTATAACTCGCGCCCCCGCAATGCACTGCTGATGACGTCACATATTACATCACTCATGACATGGTCAGTGACATCACTGATGACATCACTGATGACATCATCCAGTGACTGTGTGTTTCTATAAAGTTTAAATATGTTTAATAAATATGCCAAGGTGTATTGAAGAATGAGTGGGTGTATAAGTGTCTGGATGGATGATTTAGTAGGTGCGTGACTAACTCTATAAGTGAGTGATTAAACGTATCTTACTGAATGCATGGGTTAGTGATTAAACTGTGTGAATGTCTGTATCCGTCTGTCTGTTGCTGTGTAAGTGGCTGCATGGGTTTATGAATAGCTACATGAGTGTCTATATGAGTTATTGATTGGTTGTCTGAGTATCTGTATGGGTGCGTGAGTGTTTGTGTGGGTGGGGTGTGTGTGACTCTGTGCATAGATGTGTGAGTGGGTGATTCACTGGGTGCATGGTTTCAAGAGTGTGTCTGTGATGGACTGTATGGGTGGGTGAGTGTGTGTATGGGTGTGTTAGTGATTGAATGTATATCTCAGTGGTACATGTGTGAGTAACTACATTTGTGAAAGGCAGTATATATGTGTGTTGGAGTATATAAATGGCTATAAGTGAGAGTGTGTGATTGTGAGAGTGGCTGTATGGATGAGTGTGTACTTGTATCACTGATTGTATAAGAGCGTAAGAATGTGCTAGTATTTGTATGAGTAAGTGAGCTGGTGTGTATAACTGTATAGGTGAGTAAATGGGAGTGTGATTAATTATTTGCATGACTGACTAGGTGTATGAGTACCTCTATGGATGAGTGGCGGTGTGTGAGTGTTTATATAGGTGTATGAGTGCATATGATAGTCCTGTACTGAGTGACCGTAATTATGAGTGACTGTATGGGTGAGTGAGTAGATGTGTGTGTGTAGACCTAAGAATCAGTGAGTGGGTATGCAGTTATTGGTGTTGGAGTGTGTATGGTTTTGAGAATGGCAGTCTGTAATTTACAGTGGGTGTATCAAAAGTTATATTAGGGTGTGAGAAGATGCATCAAATTATCACATGGATGATGTCATCAGTGATGTCAACAGTGATGTCAACAGTGATGTCATTGGAGATGTCATCAGTGATGTCATCAGTGATGTCATCAGTGATGTCACTGACCATGTCATGAGTGATGTAATATGTGACGTCATCAGCAGTGCATTGCGGGGGCGCGAGTTATAGTTAGCTGAACTAACTATAACGGGGGAATTTCACGGGTTTTGTACGAGTGCAATGTCCAACTAACTATAACTGTCCCTAAAACCTATGGTTTTTTCAGTGAATATATATATATATATATATATATATATATATATATATATTATCTACTGGCGGTCGCCAGTAGATAGTTATAGTTAGGACCTATTTTCCATAGGAAATCCGCGACATTCTATTTGAAATAACTCTTGCGTCGGTTGACGAATCTTCGCGAAATTTTCAAACTTTATGGCCCGCTCCTACCCTGAAAGTTTCGGGGTGATTCGTCAAGCGGGGGCCGAGAAAAAGGGGGGTCCCAAAACGTGTTTTCCCCATTCATTTTCCCATAGGAAACTTTAGACACGGCTACAGCCCGAACTGCTGAACGGAATTACACCAAATTTGGCAAAGAGGTAGTTCTTGGTTCAGAAAGAACCCTTTTTGTTAAATGGTGTAAATCCGTTCAGTAGTTCCTGTGAAAATCAAAATGAAAATCACATATATATCTATGGCCGCGTCGGATTCGCGCACCCTCCCGATCACGAGCTGCATGCTAATTGGCTGTCAAGTGGCTGTCAACACTCCAAATCAGGAAGTGTTGGCAGCCATTTTGTCCCTCGAGGGACAGAAACAAGTGTGCAAAACGCACAAAGGGGGCAGGGTAGAAACACCCTGACCCCCTAGGACTGCTCAGGGGGTCCCACAAGGACCCCCTGGGCAGAAAAAAGCATTTTTTTAAACAAATCGGCAGGATGCGCTCAGGGTGCGCGGATCCTGCCGAAAAAAAAAATCGAAGCGCGGTCTCCCGTGCTTCGATGCAAATTTGCCCCCGGGTGGCCCAAGTCCCGGGGGCATGCGGGGGTGGGTTTATTGTTTATATGGGGGGCCTCTAAGGCCCCCCAAGCCCCAGGGACCGCCACCCCCCGGGGCTTAATTTAAAAAAATGGTGCGGGAGGGCTCTCCTGCCCTCCCGCAGCCCCGGGGACCGCCACCCCCGGGGCTTCTTTTATAAATTTTAAATAACGTGTGGGGGGGCTCCAGCCCCCCCACACGCCCCGAGGACCACCACCTCCCCAGGGCACATAGAAAATAAATGTGGGGGTCCGTTACGGACCCCAGAGCCCCGGGGACCACCACCTCCCCGGGGCTGTGCAAATCAAGGGAGGGGGCCGCGCGGCCCCCTCCTGGAGCCTGTAATGGCCCTGGGGACCACCACCCCCAGGGCCGGCTCCTGCAGTGTCCCGGGGTGCCTACCCCCGGGACACTGTAGTTTGCTATGACAGGACGGGAGCCTCGCGGCTCCCGTCCTGTCATAGCAAACTGCTTTGGATATTGGAAGAAAGAGCAGGGAAACCTGCTCTCGCTTCCAATATCCAAAGCACATTGCTTTCCACACGGGGAGCTGCATGTTAGCAGCTCCCCATGTGGAAAAGCAATGCCGGCTCCCAAGGGACGCGGGGAGCCGGCGGGACTGTGGGGGATTGGGGACCCCCACAGTCCCCAACAGAGAGGGCCAGCCCCGGGGGATGGGGTCCCCGGGGCAAGTAGTGGCCCGGGAGGGGGGCCACGCGGCCCCCTTCCCCAAAATTAAAAAAGAAAAACAAAAAACAAAGGCCGGCCCCGGGGGATGGGGTCCTCGGGGCCATAAGTGGCCTGAGGAGGGGGGCAACGCAGCCCCCCTCCAAAACAATAAAAATTTTAAAAAAAGGCCATGCCCTGGGGGATGGGGTCCCCGGGGCCGATTAAGGCCTCGGGAGGGGGGCCACGCGGCCCCCTTCCAAATTTTTTTTTTTTTTTTAAATAAATAGGGGGCAGGCCCTGGGGGATGGGGTCCCCAGGACCAATAAATTAGAAAAAGAAGGGGGGCCACACAGCCCCCCTTCTTTAAAAAAAAACACCGGCATCGTGCCGGAGGCCACGCCCCCTTCTTTCACCACTCTGCAAATGCGCCCCCTGGCGCGTTTGCAGATGGAGAACGAATTCCCCTTGAATACTGGGGGTCCCTGGGGGCCAACTAGCCCACCAGGAACCTCCAGTATGCGCCAGGGGGCTGCGTTGCAGAGAGGTGTACAGAGGCCACGCCCCTTTTTACACCTCTCTGCAACGCAGCTCTGTGGCGCTTTTTGGAGGTACATGGTGGGCTAGTTGGACTCCAGGGACCCTAAGGATTGAAGGGGATTTCATTCCCCAACTTAAAACGCGCCACGGGGCGCGTTTGCACAGTGGTGAAGGGAGGGGCGGGGCTTCAGGTGACATGTGTGCAAACCGGCCCCGTGGCGCAATTTAAGATGGGGAATTAAATCCCCTTCAATCCTGCGGGTCCCTGGGGGCCAACTAGCCCACCAGGTACGTCCAGAAAGCGCCACAGAGCTGCGTTGCAGAGAGGTGCAAAAAGGGGCGTGGCCTCTGAACACCTCTCTGCAACGCAGCTCCTGGCGCATACTGGAGGTACAGGGTGGGCTAGTTGGACCCCACGGACCCTCATGATTCAAGGGGACTTAAACCCCCAACTTAAAACGCGCCATGGGGCGCGTTTGCACAGATGTCACCTCAGGCCCCGCCCCCTCCCTTCACCATTGTCCAAATATTCCTCTAAAATCAGCCGAACAACGAATTCCGATTTACTCACCTGTTATCAGGAGAGACCTCAGTGCTGCATCTTTGAGCCCAGTACTGATCCTGAAAAGTAATTTTAACCGTACTTACCAGTAACTTGAATTTCCTTCCATAGGCTAACATTGACTGGCTTCACTTGGAAATTCTTCTAAGTGTGGAGTTTTGGAACTTTATAATATTCCTCTAAAATCAGCCAAAATACGAATTCCGATTTACTCACCTGTTATCAGGAGAGAACCCAGTGCTGCATCTTTTAGCCCAGCACTGACCTTGAAAAGTAATTCTAACCGTACTTACCAGTAACTTGAATTTCCTTCCATAGGCTAACATTGACTGGTTTCACTTGGAAATTCTTCTAAGTGTGGAGTTTTGGAACTTTATAATATTCCTCTAAAATCAGCCGAACTACGAATTCCGATTTACTCACCTGTTATCAGGAGAGAACCCAGTGCTGCATCTTTTAGCCCAGCACTGACCTTGAAAAGTAATTCTAACCGTACTTACCAGTAACTTGAATTTCCTTCCATAGGCTAACATTGACTGGTTTCACTTGGAAATTCTTCCAAGTGTGGAGTTTTGGAACTTTATAATATTCCTCTAAAATCAGCCGAACTACGAATTCCGATTTACTCACTGTTATCAGGAGAGAACCCAGTGCTGCATCTTTTAGCCCAGCACTGACCCTGAAAAGTAATTCTAACCGTACTTACCAGTAACTTGTATTTCCTTCCATAGGAATCCATTGTCTGGTTTTCAGCAGAAAAGTTTGTGTCGATTTTCACAAACTACAAATATTCCTTAAAAATCGCCTGTATGACTTAAACGCATTCTTTCAACTGTTTACAGGAGATGCACCAGTGCTGGATCCAGGATCCACCACTGAGTAAGAAAAAGTAACGATAACACTACTTACCTGCTAAGTGAATTTCCTCCCATAGGATAACATTGGTGATTCTATGTGAAAAAGTTTCTAAGTGTCAACTTTTAAAATACAATAATATTCCTTAAAAATCACTACTGTAACCAAAACGCTTTTACTCAACTGTTTACAGGAGATGTCCCAGGACTGAATCTAGGATCCAGTCCTGTGGTTAGAAAAAGTAATCCATAAAGTAACTAATTGCATTTAACTAGAAATTCACATTGAGCTCAATGTTGCATTGTGTTTGAAATTGTGTTGCCCATTGCAACAACTGTAACTACTGTACTTAAAAGTCTATTGCCTATTTGCAAAGTATTTAAACTAAAGTAATTCATTCTGAGAAAGTATATTTTGTAATGTAATGTATAATGTAATTACAATGTCATTTAAAAAATAAAATATGTAAAAATAAAGTTTAAAAAAATGTAGTAAATCAGTATCAAAAAAATAAATACAGCAATTAATACATTTAAAAATTGTCATTTACAAAACCTTTGAAATTCACTGAAAAAAACCATAGGTTTCAGACATGTTATAGTTAGGAATTAGCATTTAAAAAACCTTTGAAATTCACTGAAAAAACCATAGGTTTCAGGCACGTTATAGTTAGAAATTAGCATTTAAAAAACCTTACAAATTCACTGAAAAAAACATAGGTTTTAGGGACAGTTATAGTCAGTTGGACATTGCCCTCGTACAAAACCCGTGAAATTCCCCCGTTATAGTTAGTTCAGCTAACTATAACTCGCGCCCACAATGCACTGCTGATGACGTCACATATTACATCACTCATGACATGGTCAGTGACATCACTGATGACATCACTGATGACATCATCCAGTGACTGTGTGTTTCTATAAAGTTTAAATATGTTTAATAAATATGCCAAGGTGTATTGAAGAATGAGTGGGTGTATAAGTGTCTGGATGGATGATTTAGTAGGTGCGTGACTAACTCTATAAGTGAGTGATTAAACGTATCTTACTGAATGCATGGGTTAGTGATTAAACTGTGTGAATGTCTGTATCCGTCTGTCTGTTGCTGTGTAAGTGGCTGCATGGGTTTATGAATAGCTACATGAGTGTCTATATGAGTTATTGATTGGTTGTCTGAGTATCTGTATGGGTGCGTGAGTGTTTGTGTGGGTGGGGTGTGTGTGACTCTGTGCATAGATGTGTGAGTGGGTGATTCACTGGGTGCATGGTTTCAAGAGTGTGTCTGTGATGGACTGTATGGGTGGGTGAGTGTGTGTATGGGTGTGTTAGTGATTGAATGTATATCTCAGTGGTACATGTGTGAGTAACTACATTTGTGAAAGGCAGTATATATGTGTGTTGGAGTATATAAATGGCTATAAGTGAGAGTGTGTGATTGTGAGAGTGGCTGTATGGATGAGTGTGTACTTGTATCACTGATTGTATAAGAGCGTAAGAATGTGCTAGTATTTGTATGAGTAAGTGAGCTGGTGTGTATAACTGTATAGGTGAGTAAATGGGAGTGTGATTAATTATTTGCATGACTGACTAGGTGTATGAGTACCTCTATGGATGAGTGGCGGTGTGTGAGTGTTTATATAGGTGTATGAGTGCATATGATAGTCCTGTACTGAGTGACCGTAATTATGAGTGACTGTATGGGTGAGTGAGTAGATGTGTGTGTGTAGACCTAAGAATCAGTGAGTGGGTATGCAGTTATTGGTGTTGGAGTGTGTATGGTTTTGAGAATGGCAGTCTGTAATTTACAGTGGGTGTATCAAAAGTTATATTAGGGTGTGAGAAGATGCATCAAATTATCACATGGATGATGTCATCAGTGATGTCAACAGTGATGTCAACAGTGATGTCATTGGAGATGTCATCAGTGATGTCATCAGTGATGTCACTGACCATGTCATGAGTGATGTAATATGTGACGTCATCAGCAGTGCATTGCGGGGCGCGAGTTATAGTTAGCTGAACTAACTATAACGGGGGAATTTCACGGGTTTTGTACGAGTGCAATGTCCAACTAACTATAACTGTCCCTAAAACCTATGGTTTTTTCAGTGAATATATATATATATATATATATATATATATATATATTATCTACTGGCGGTCGCCAGTAGATAGTTATAGTTAGGACCTATTTTCCATAGGAAATCCGCGACATTCTATTTGAAATAACTCTTGCGTCGGTTGACGAATCTTCGCGAAATTTTCAAACTTTATGGCCCGCTCCTACCCTGAAAGTTTCGGGGTGATTCGTCAAGCGGGGGCCGAGAAAAAAGGGGGTCCCAAAACGTGTTTTCCCCATTCATTTTCCCATAGGAAACTTTAGACACGGCTACAGCCCGAACTGCTGAACGGAATTACACCAAATTTGGCAAAGAGGTAGTTCTTGGTTCAGAAAGAACCCTTTTTGTTAAATGGTGTAAATCCGTTCAGTAGTTCCTGTGAAAATCAAAATGAAAATCACATATATATCTATGGCCGCGTCGGATTCGCGCACCCTCCCGATCACGAGCTGCATGCTAATTGGCTGTCAAGTGGCTGTCAACACTCCAAATCAGGAAGTGTTGGCAGCCATTTTGTCCCTCGAGGGACAGAAACAAGTGTGCAAAACGCACAAAGGGGGCAGGGTAGAAACACCCTGACCCCCTAGGACTGCTCAGGGGGTCCCACAAGGACCCCCTGGGCAGAAAAAAGCATTTTTTTTAAACAAATCGGCAGGATGCGCTCAGGGTGCGCGGATCCTGCCGAAAAAAAAAAAAATCGAAGCGCGGTCTCCCGTGCTTCGATGCAAATTTGCCCCCGGGTGGCCCAAGTCCCGGGGGCATGCGGGGGTGGGTTTATTGTTTATATGGGGGGCCTCTAAGGCCCCCCAAGCCCCAGGGACCGCCACCCCCCGGGGCTTAATTTTAAAAAATGGTGCGGGAGGGCTCTCCTGCCCTCCCGCAGCCCCGGGGACCGCCACCCCCGGGGCTTCTTTTATAAATTTTAAATAACGTGTGGGGGGCTCCAGCCCCCACACGCCCGAGACCACCACCTCCCCAGGGCACATAGAAAATAAATGTGGGGGTCCGTTACGGACCCCAGAGCCCCGGGGACCACCACCTCCCCGGGGCTGTGCAAATCAAGGGAGGGGGCCGCGCGGCCCCCTCCTGGAGCCTGTAATGGCCCTGGGGACCACCACCCCCAGGGCCGGCTCCTGCAGTGTCCCGGGGTGCCTACCCCCGGGACACTGTAGTTTGCTATGACAGGACGGGAGCCTCGCGGCTCCCGTCCTGTCATAGCAAACTGCTTTGGATATTGGAAGAAAGAGCAGGGAAACCTGCTCTCGCTTCCAATATCCAAAGCACATTGCTTTTCCACACGGGGAGCTGCATGTTAGCAGCTCCCCATGTGGAAAAGCAATGCCGGCTCCCAAGGGACGCGGGGAGCCGGCGGGACTGTGGGGGATTGGGGACCCCCACAGTCCCCAACAGAGAGGGCCAGCCCCGGGGGATGGGGTCCCCGGGGCAAGTAGTGGCCCGGGAGGGGGGCCACGCGGCCCCCTTCCCCAAAATTAAAAAACAAAAACAAAAAACAAACAAAAAACAAAGGCCGGCCCCGGGGGATGGGGTCCTCGGGGCCATAAGTGGCCTGAGGAGGGGGCAACGCAGCCCCCTCCAAAACAATAAAAATTTTAAAAAAGGCCATGCCCTGGGGGATGGGGTCCCCGGGGCCGATTAAGGCCTCGGGAGGGGGCCACGCGGCCCCCTTCCAAATTGTTTTTTTTTTTTTTAAATAAATAGGGGGCAGGCCCTGGGGGATGGGGTCCCCAGGACCAATAAATTAGAAAAAGAAGGGGGGCCACACAGCCCCCTTCTTTAAAAAAACACCGGCATCGTGCCGGAGGCCACGCCCCTTCTTTCACCACTCTGCAAATGCGCCCCCTGGCGCGTTTGCAGATGGAGAACGAATTCCCCTTGAATACTGGGGGTCCCTGAGGGCCAACTAGCCCACCAGGAACCTCCAGTATGCGCCAGGGAGCTGCGTTGCAGAGAGGTGTACAGAGGCCACGCCCCTTTTTACACCTCTCTGCAACGCAGCTCTGTGGCGCTTTTGGAGGTACATGGTGGGCTAGTTGGAGTCCAGGGACCCTAAGGATTGAAGGGGATTTCATTCCCCAACTTAAAACGCGCCACGGGGCGCGTTTGCACAGTGGTGAAGGGAGGGGGCGGGGCTTCAGGTGACATGTGTGCAAACAGGCCCCGTGGCGCATTTTAAGATGGGGAATGAAATCCCCTTCAATCCTGAGGGTCCCTGGGGGCCAACTAGCCCACCAGGTACGTCCAGAAAGCGCCACAGAGCTGCGTTGCAGAGAGGTGCAAAAAGGGGCGTGGCCTCTGAACACCTCTCTGCAACGCAGCTCCTGGCGCATACTGGAGGTACAGGGTGGGCTAGTTGGACCCCACGGACCCTCATGATTCAAGGGGACTTAAACCCCCAACTTAAAACGCGCCATGGGGCGCGTTTGCACAGATGTCACCTCAGGCCCCGCCCCCTCCCTTCACCATTGTCCAAATATTCCTCTAAAATCAGCCGAACAACGAATTCCGATTTACTCACCTGTTATCAGGAGAGACCTCAGTGCTGCATCTTTGAGCCCAGTACTGATCCTGAAAAGTAATTTTAACCGTACTTACCAGTAACTTGAATTTCCTTCCATAGGCTAACATTGACTGGCTTCACTTGGAAATTCTTCTAAGTGTGGAGTTTTGGAACTTTATAATATTCCTCTAAAATCAGCCAAAATACGAATTCCGATTTACTCACCTGTTATCAGGAGAGACCTCAGTGCTGCATCTTTCAGCCCAGTACTGATCCTGAAAAGTAATTTTAACCGTACTTACCAGTAACTTGAATTTCCTTCCATAGGATATCATTGCCTGCTTTTTGCTGAAAAAGTTTCTAAGTGTCGATTTTTGAAACATACAAATATTCCTCTAAAATCAGCCAAAATACGAATTCCGATTTACTCACCTGTTATCAGGAGAGAACCCAGTGCTGCATCTTTTAGCCCAGCACTGACCTTGAAAAGTAATTCTAACCGTACTTACCAGTAACTTGAATTTCCTTCCATAGGCTAACATTGACTGGTTTCACTTGGAAATTCTTCTAAGTGTGGAGTTTTGGAACTTTATAATATTCCTCTAAAATCAGCCGAACTACGAATTCCGATTTACTCACCTGTTATCAGGAGAGAACCCAGTGCTGCATCTTTTAGCCCAGCACTGACCTTGAAAAGTAATTCTAACCGTACTTACCAGTAACTTGAATTTCCTTCCATAGGCTAACATTGACTGGTTTCACTTGGAAATTCTTCCAAGTGTGGAGTTTTGGAACTTTATAATATTCCTCTAAAATCAGCCGAACTACGAATTCCGATTTACTCACTGTTATCAGGAGAGAACCCAGTGCTGCATCTTTTAGCCCAGCACTGACCCTGAAAAGTAATTCTAACCGTACTTACCAGTAACTTGTATTTCCTTCCATAGGAATCCATTGTCTGGTTTTCAGCAGAAAAGTTTGTGTCGATTTTCACAAACTACAAATATTCCTTAAAAATCGCCTGTATGACTTAAACGCATTCTTTCAACTGTTTACAGGAGATGCACCAGTGCTGGATCCAGGATCCACCACTGAGTAAGAAAAAGTAACGATAACACTACTTACCTGCTAAGTGAATTTCCTCCCATAGGATAACATTGGTGATTCTATGTGAAAAAGTTTCTAAGTGTCAACTTTTAAAATACAATAATATTCCTTAAAAATCACTACTGTAACCAAAACGCTTTTACTCAACTGTTTACAGGAGATGTCCCAGGACTGAATCTAGGATCCAGTCCTGTGGTTAGAAAAAGTAATCCATAAAGTAACTAATTGCATTTAACTAGAAATTCACATTGAGCTCAATGTTGCATTGTGTTTGAAATTGTGTTGCCCATTGCAACAACTGTAACTACTGTACTTAAAAGTCTATTGCCTATTTGCAAAGTATTTAAACTAAAGTAATTCATTCTGAGAAAGTATATTTTGTAATGTAATGTATAATGTAATTACAATGTCATTTAAAAAATAAAATATGTAAAAATAAAGTTTAAAAAAATGTAGTAAATCAGTATCAAAAAAATAAATACAGCAATTAATACATTTAAAAATTGTCATTTACAAAACCTTTGAAATTCACTGAAAAAAACCATAGGTTTCAGACATGTTATAGTTAGGAATTAGCATTTAAAAAACCTTTGAAATTCACTGAAAAAACCATAGGTTTCAGGCACGTTATAGTTAGAAATTAGCATTTAAAAAACCTTACAAATTCACTGAAAAAAACATAGGTTTTAGGGACAGTTATAGTCAGTTGGACATTGCCCTCGTACAAAACCCGTGAAATTCCCCCGTTATAGTTAGTTCAGCTAACTATAACTCGCGCCCACAATGCACTGCTGATGACGTCACATATTACATCACTCATGACATGGTCAGTGACATCACTGATGACATCACTGATGACATCATCCAGTGACTGTGTGTTTCTATAAAGTTTAAATATGTTTAATAAATATGCCAAGGTGTATTGAAGAATGAGTGGGTGTATAAGTGTCTGGATGGATGATTTAGTAGGTGCGTGACTAACTCTATAAGTGAGTGATTAAACGTATCTTACTGAATGCATGGGTTAGTGATTAAACTGTGTGAATGTCTGTATCCGTCTGTCTGTTGCTGTGTAAGTGGCTGCATGGGTTTATGAATAGCTACATGAGTGTCTATATGAGTTATTGATTGGTTGTCTGAGTATCTGTATGGGTGCGTGAGTGTTTGTGTGGGTGGGGTGTGTGTGACTCTGTGCATAGATGTGTGAGTGGGTGATTCACTGGGTGCATGGTTTCAAGAGTGTGTCTGTGATGGACTGTATGGGTGGGTGAGTGTGTGTATGGGTGTGTTAGTGATTGAATGTATATCTCAGTGGTACATGTGTGAGTAACTACATTTGTGAAAGGCAGTATATATGTGTGTTGGAGTATATAAATGGCTATAAGTGAGAGTGTGTGATTGTGAGAGTGGCTGTATGGATGAGTGTGTACTTGTATCACTGATTGTATAAGAGCGTAAGAATGTGCTAGTATTTGTATGAGTAAGTGAGCTGGTGTGTATAACTGTATAGGTGAGTAAATGGGAGTGTGATTAATTATTTGCATGACTGACTAGGTGTATGAGTACCTCTATGGATGAGTGGCGGTGTGTGAGTGTTTATATAGGTGTATGAGTGCATATGATAGTCCTGTACTGAGTGACCGTAATTATGAGTGACTGTATGGGTGAGTGAGTAGATGTGTGTGTGTAGACCTAAGAATCAGTGAGTGGGTATGCAGTTATTGGTGTTGGAGTGTGTATGGTTTTGAGAATGGCAGTCTGTAATTTACAGTGGGTGTATCAAAAGTTATATTAGGGTGTGAGAAGATGCATCAAATTATCACATGGATGATGTCATCAGTGATGTCAACAGTGATGTCAACAGTGATGTCATTGGAGATGTCATCAGTGATGTCATCAGTGATGTCATCAGTGATGTCACTGACCATGTCATGAGTGATGTAATATGTGACGTCATCAGCAGTGCATTGCGGGGGCGCGAGTTATAGTTAGCTGAACTAACTATAACGGGGGAATTTCACGGGTTTTGTACGAGTGCAATGTCCAACTAACTATAACTGTCCCTAAAACCTATGGTTTTTTCAGTGAATATATATATATATATATATATATATATATATATATATATATATATATATATATATTATCTACTGGCGGTCGCCAGTAGATAGTTATAGTTAGGACCTATTTTCCATAGGAAATCCGCGACATTCTATTTGAAATAACTCTTGCGTCGGTTGACGAATCTTCGCGAAATTTTCAAACTTTATGGCCCGCTCCTACCCTGAAAGTTTCGGGGTGATTCGTCAAGCGGGGGCCGAGAAAAAGGGGGGTCCCAAAACGTGTTTTCCCCATTCATTTTCCCATAGGAAACTTTAGACACGGCTACAGCCCGAACTGCTGAACGGAATTACACCAAATTTGGCAAAGAGGTAGTTCTTGGTTCAGAAAGAACCCTTTTTGTTAAATGGTGTAAATCCGTTCAGTAGTTCCTGTGAAAATCAAAATGAAAATCACATATATATCTATGGCCGCGTCGGATTCGCGCACCCTCCCGATCACGAGCTGCATGCTAATTGGCTGTCAAGTGGCTGTCAACACTCCAAATCAGGAAGTGTTGGCAGCCATTTTGTCCCTCGAGGGACAGAAACAAGTGTGCAAAACGCACAAAGGGGGCAGGGTAGAAACACCCTGACCCCCTAGGACTGCTCAGGGGGTCCCACAAGGACCCCCTGGGCAGAAAAAAGCATTTTTTTTAAACAAATCGGCAGGATGCGCTCAGGGTGCGCGGATCCTGCCGAAAAAAAAAAAATCGAAGCGCGGTCTCCCGTGCTTCGATGCAAATTTGCCCCCGGGTGGCCCAAGTCCCGGGGGCATGCGGGGGTGGGTTTATTGTTTATATGGGGGGCCTCTAAGGCCCCCCAAGCCCCAGGGACCGCCACCCCCGGGGCTTAATTTAAAAAAATGGTGCGGGAGGGCTCTCCTGCCCTCCCGCAGCCCCGGGGACCGCCACCCCCGGGGCTTCTTTTATAAATTTTAAATAACGTGTGGGGGGGCTCCAGCCCCCCCACACGCCCCGGGGACCACCACCTCCCCAGGGCACATAGAAAATAAATGTGGGGGTCCGTTACGGACCCCCAGAGCCCCGGGGACCACCACCTCCCCGGGGCTGTGCAAATCAAGGGAGGGGGGCCGCGCGGCCCCCCTCCTGGAGCTTGTAATGGTTCTGGGGACCACCACCCCCCAGGGCCGGCTCCTGCAGTGTCCCGGGGTGCCTACCCCCGGGACACTGTAGTTTGCTATGACAGGACGGGAGCCTCGCGGCTCCCGTCCTGTCATAGCAAACTGCTTTGGATATTGGAAGAAAGAGCAGGGAAACCTGCTCTCGCTTCCAATATCCAAAGCACATTGCTTTCCACACGGGGAGCTGCATGTTAGCAGCTCCCCATGTGGAAAAGCAATGCCGGCTCCCAAGGGACGCGGGGAGCCGGCGGGACTGTGGGGGGATTGGGGACCCCCACAGTCCCCAACAGAGAGGGCCAGCCCCGGGGGATGGGGTCCCCGGGGCAAGTAGTGGCCCGGGAGGGGGCCACGCGGCCCCCTTCCCCAAAATTAAAAAACAAAAACAAAAAACAAACAAAAAACAAAGGCCGGCCCCGGGGGATGGGGTCCCCGGGGCCATAAGTGGCCTGAGGAGGGGGGCAACGCAGCCCCCCTCCAAAACAATAAAAATTTTAAAAAAAGGCCATGCCCCGGGGGATGGGGTCCCCGGGGCCGATTAAGGCCTCGGGAGGGGGGCCACGCGGCCCCCTTCCAAATTTTTTTTTTTTTTTTTAAATAAATAGGGGGCAGGCCCTGGGGGATGGGGTCCCCAGGACCAATAAATTAGAAAAAGAAGGGGGGCCACACAGCCCCCTTCTTTAAAAAACACCGGCATCGTGCCGGAGGCCACGCCCCCTTCTTTCACCACTCTGCAAATGCGCCCCCTGGCGCGTTTGCAGATGAGAACGAATTCCCCTTGAATACTGGGGGTCCCTGAGGGCCAACTAGCCCACCAGGAACCTCCAGTATGCGCCAGGGAGCTGCGTTGCAGAGAGGTGTACAGAGGCCACGCCCCTTTTTACACCTCTCTGCAACGCAGCTCTGTGGCGCTTTTTGGAGGTACATGGTGGGCTAGTTGGAGTCCAGGGACCCTAAGGATTGAAGGGGATTTCATTCCCCAACTTAAAACGCGCCACGGGGCGCGTTTGCACAGTGGTGAAGGGAGGGGGCGGGGCTTCAGGTGACATGTGTGCAAACAGGCCCCGTGGCGCATTTTAAGATGGGGAATGAAATCCCCTTCAATCCTGAGGGTCCCTGGGGGCCAACTAGCCCACCAGGTACGTCCAGAAAGCGCCACAGAGCTGCGTTGCAGAGAGGTGCAAAAAGGGGCGTGGCCTCTGAACACCTCTCTGCAACGCAGCTCCCTGGCGCATACTGGAGGTACAGGGTGGGCTAGTTGGACCCCACGGACCCTCATGATTCAAGGGGACTTAAACCCCCAACTTAAAACGCGCCATGGGGCGCGTTTGCACAGATGTCACCTCAGGCCCCGCCCCCTCCCTTCACCATTGTCCAAATATTCCTCTAAAATCAGCCGAACAACGAATTCCGATTTACTCACCTGTTATCAGGAGAGACCTCAGTGCTGCATCTTTGAGCCCAGTACTGATCCTGAAAAGTAATTTTAACCGTACTTACCAGTAACTTGAATTTCCTTCCATAGGCTAACATTGACTGGCTTCACTTGGAAATTCTTCTAAGTGTGGAGTTTTGGAACTTTATAATATTCCTCTAAAATCAGCCGAACTACGAATTCCGATTTACTCACCTGTTATCAGGAGAGAACCCAGTGCTGCATCTTTTAGCCCAGCACTGACCTTGAAAAGTAATTCTAACCGTACTTACCAGTAACTTGAATTTCCTTCCATAGGCTAACATTGACTGGTTTCACTTGGAAATTCTTCCAAGTGTGGAGTTTTGGAACTTTATAATATTCCTCTAAAATCAGCCGAACTACGAATTCCGATTTACTCACTGTTATCAGGAGAGAACCCAGTGCTGCATCTTTTAGCCCAGCACTGACCCTGAAAAGTAATTCTAACCGTACTTACCAGTAACTTGTATTTCCTTCCATAGGAATCCATTGTCTGGTTTTCAGCAGAAAAGTTTGTGTCGATTTTCACAAACTACAAATATTCCTTAAAAATCGCCTGTATGACTTAAACGCATTCTTTCAACTGTTTACAGGAGATGCACCAGTGCTGGATCCAGGATCCACCACTGAGTAAGAAAAAGTAACGATAACACTACTTACCTGCTAAGTGAATTTCCTCCCATAGGATAACATTGGTGATTCTATGTGAAAAAGTTTCTAAGTGTCAACTTTTAAAATACAATAATATTCCTTAAAAATCACTACTGTAACCAAAACGCTTTTACTCAACTGTTTACAGGAGATGTCCCAGGACTGAATCTAGGATCCAGTCCTGTGGTTAGAAAAGTAATCCATAAAGTAACTAATTGCATTTAACTAGAAATTCACATTGAGCTCAATGTTGCATTGTGTTTGAAATTGTGTTGCCCATTGCAACAACTGTAACTACTGTACTTAAAAGTCTATTGCCTATTTGCAAAGTATTTAAACTAAAGTAATTCATTCTGAGAAAGTATATTTTGTAATGTAATGTATAATGTAATTACAATGTCATTTAAAAAATAAAATATGTAAAAATAAAGTTTAAAAAAATGTAGTAAATCAGTATCAAAAAAATAAACACAGCAATTAATACATTTAAAAATTGTCATTTACAAAACCTTTGAAATTCACTGAAAAAAACCATAGGTTTCAGACATGTTATAGTTAGGAATTAGCATTTAAAAAACCTTTGAAATTCACTGAAAAAACCATAGGTTTCAGGCACGTTATAGTTAGAAATTAGCATTTAAAAAACCTTACAAATTCACTGAAAAAAACATAGGTTTTAGGGACAGTTATAGTCAGTTGGACATTGCCCTCGTACAAAACCCGTGAAATTCCCCCGTTATAGTTAGTTCAGCTAACTATAACTCGCGCCCGCAATGCACTGCTGATGACGTCACATATTACATCACTCATGACATGGTCAGTGACATCACTGATGACATCACTGATGACATCATCCAGTGACTGTGTGTTTCTATAAAGTTTAAATATGTTTAATAAATATGCCAAGGTGTATTGAAGAATGAGTGGGTGTATAAGTGTCTGGATGGATGATTTAGTAGGTGCGTGACTAACTCTATAAGTGAGTGATTAAACGTATCTTACTGAATGCATGGGTTAGTGATTAAACTGTGTGAATGTCTGTATCCGTCTGTCTGTTGCTGTGTAAGTGGCTGCATGGGTTTATGAATAGCTACATGAGTGTCTATATGAGTTATTGATTGGTTGTCTGAGTATCTGTATGGGTGCGTGAGTGTTTGTGTGGGTGGGGTGTGTGTGACTCTGTGCATAGATGTGTGAGTGGGTGATTCACTGGGTGCATGGTTTCAAGAGTGTGTCTGTGATGGACTGTATGGGTGGGTGAGTGTGTGTATGGGTGTGTTAGTGATTGAATGTATATCTCAGTGGTACATGTGTGAGTAACTACATTTGTGAAAGGCAGTATATATGTGTGTTGGAGTATATAAATGGCTATAAGTGAGAGTGTGTGATTGTGAGAGTGGCTGTATGGATGAGTGTGTACTTGTATCACTGATTGTATAAGAGCGTAAGAATGTGCTAGTATTTGTATGAGTAAGTGAGCTGGTGTGTATAACTGTATAGGTGAGTAAATGGGAGTGTGATTAATTATTTGCATGACTGACTAGGTGTATGAGTACCTCTATGGATGAGTGGCGGTGTGTGAGTGTTTATATAGGTGTATGAGTGCATATGATAGTCCTGTACTGAGTGACCGTAATTATGAGTGACTGTATGGGTGAGTGAGTAGATGTGTGTGTGTAGACCTAAGAATCAGTGAGTGGGTATGCAGTTATTGGTGTTGGAGTGTGTATGGTTTTGAGAATGGCAGTCTGTAATTTACAGTGGGTGTATCAAAAGTTATATTAGGGTGTGAGAAGATGCATCAAATTATCACATGGATGATGTCATCAGTGATGTCAACAGTGATGTCAACAGTGATGTCATTGGAGATGTCATCAGTGATGTCATCAGTGATGTCACCACTGACCATGTCATGAGTGATGTAATATGTGACGTCATCAGCAGTGCATTGCGGGGGCGCGAGTTATAGTTAGCTGAACTAACTATAACGGGGGAATTTCACGGGTTTTGTACGAGTGCAATGTCCAACTAACTATAACTGTCCCTAAAACCTATGGTTTTTTCAGTGAATATATATATATATATATATATATATATATATATTATCTACTGGCGGTCGCCAGTAGATAGTTATAGTTAGGACCTATTTTCCATAGGAAATCCGCGACATTCTATTTGAAATAACTCTTGCGTCGGTTGACGAATCTTCGCGAAATTTTCAAACTTTATGGCCCGCTCCTACCCTGAAAGTTTCGGGGTGATTCGTCAAGCGGGGGCCGAGAAAAAGGGGGGTCCCAAAACGTGTTTTCCCCATTCATTTTCCCATAGGAAACTTTAGACACGGCTACAGCCCGAACTGCTGAACGGAATTACACCAAATTTGGCAAAGAGGTAGTTCTTGGTTCAGAAAGAACCCTTTTTGTTAAATGGTGTAAATCCGTTCAGTAGTTCCTGTGAAAATCAAAATGAAAATCACATATATATCTATGGCCGCGTCGGATTCGCGCACCCTCCCGATCACGAGCTGCATGCTAATTGGCTGTCAAGTGGCTGTCAACACTCCAAATCAGGAAGTGTTGGCAGCCATTTTGTCCCTCGAGGGACAGAAACAAGTGTGCAAAACGCACAAAGGGGGCAGGGTAGAAACACCCTGACCCCCTAGGACTGCTCAGGGGGTCCCACAAGGACCCCCTGGGCAGAAAAAGCATTTTTTTTTAAACAAATCGGCAGGATGCGCTCAGGGTGCGCGGATCCTGCCGAAAAAAAAAAATCGAAGCGCGGTCTCCCGTGCTTCGATGCAAATTTGCCCCCGGGTGGCCCAAGTCCCGGGGGCATGCGGGGGTGGGTTTATTGTTTATATGGGGGGCCTCTAAGGCCCCCAAGCCCAGGGACCGCCACCCCCCGGGGCTTAATTTAAAAAAATGGTGCGGGAGGGCTCTCCTGCCCTCCCGCAGCCCCGGGGACCGCCACCCCCCGGGGCTTCTTTTATAAATTTTAAATAACGTGTGGGGGGGCTCCAGCCCCCCCACACGCCCCGGGGACCACCACCTCCCCAGGGCACATAGAAAATAAATGTGGGGGTCCGTTACGGACCCCCAGAGCCCCGGGGACCACCACCTCCCCGGGGCTGTGCAAATCAAGGGAGGGGGGCCGCGCGGCCCCCCTCCTGGAGCCTGTAATGGCCCTGGGGACCACCACCCCCCAGGGCCGGCTCCTGCAGTGTCCCGGGGTGCCTACCCCCGGGACACTGTAGTTTGCTATGACAGGACGGGAGCCTCGCGGCTCCCGTCCTGTCATAGCAAACTGCTTTGGATATTGGAAGAAAGAGCAGGGAAACCTGCTCTCGCTTCCAATATCCAAAGCACATTGCTTTCCACACGGGGAGCTGCATGTTAGCAGCTCCCCATGTGGAAAAGCAATGCCGGCTCCCAAGGGACGCGGGGAGCCGGCGGGACTGTGGGGGGATTGGGGACCCCCCCACAGTCCCCAACGGAGAGGGCCAGCCCCGGGGGATGGGGTCCCCGGGGCAAGTAGTGGCCCGGGAGGGGGGCCACGCGGCCCCCTTCCCCAAAATTAAAAAACAAAAACAAAAAACAAACAAAAAACAAAGGCCGGCCCCGGGGGATGGGGTCCTCGGGGCCATAAGTGGCCTGAGGAGGGGGGCAACGCAGCCCCCCTCCAAAACAATAAAAAATTTAAAAAAAGGCCATGCCCCGGGGGATGGGGTCCCCGGGGCCGATTAAGGCCTCGGGAGGGGGGCCACGCGGCCCCCTTCCAAATTGTTTTTTTTTTTTTAAATAAATAGGGGGCAGGCCCTGGGGGATGGGGTCCCCAGGACCAATAAATTAGAAAAAGAAGGGGGGCCACACAGCCCCCCTTCTTTAAAAAAAAACACCGGCATCGTGCCGGAGGCCACGCCCCCTTCTTTCACCACTCTGCAAATGCGCCCCCTGGCGCGTTTGCAGATGGGGAACGAATTCCCCTTGAATACTGGGGGTCCCTGAGGGCCAACTAGCCCACCAGGAACCTCCAGTATGCGCCAGGGGGCTGCGTTGCAGAGAGGTGTACAGAGGCCACGCCCCTTTTTACACCTCTCTGCAACGCAGCTCTGTGGCGCTTTTGGAGGTACATGGTGGGCTAGTTGGAGTCCAGGGACCCTAAGGATTGAAGGGGATTTCATTCCCCAACTTAAAACGCGCCACGGGGCGCGTTTGCACAGTGGTGAAGGGAGGGGGCGGGGCTTCAGGTGACATGTGTGCAAACAGGCCCCGTGGCGCATTTTAAGATGGGGAATGAAATCCCCTTCAATCCTGAGGGTCCCTGGGGGCCAACTAGCCCACCAGGTACGTCCAGAAAGCGCCACAGAGCTGCGTTGCAGAGAGGTGCAAAAAGGGGCGTGGCCTCTGAACACCTCTCTGCAACGCAGCTCCTGGCGCATACTGGAGGTACAGGGTGGGCTAGTTGGACCCCACGGACCCTCATGATTCAAGGGGACTTAAACCCCCAACTTAAAACGCGCCATGGGGCGCGTTTGCACTAGATGTCACCTCAGGCCCCGCCCCCTCCCTTCACCATTGTCCAAATATTCCTCTAAAATCAGCCGAACAACGAATTCCGATTTACTCACCTGTTATCAGGAGAGACCTCAGTGCTGCATCTTTGAGCCCAGTACTGATCCTGAAAAGTAATTTTAACCGTACTTACCAGTAACTTGAATTTCCTTCCATAGGCTAACATTGACTGGCTTCACTTGGAAATTCTTCTAAGTGTGGAGTTTTGGAACTTTATAATATTCCTCTAAAATCAGCCAAAATACGAATTCCGATTTACTCACCTGTTATCAGGAGAGACCTCAGTGCTGCATCTTTCAGCCCAGTACTGATCCTGAAAAGTAATTTTAACCGTACTTACCAGTAACTTGAATTTCCTTCCATAGGATATCATTGCCTGCTTTTTGCTGAAAAAGTTTCTAAGTGTCGATTTTTGAAACATACAAATATTCCTCTAAAATCAGCCAAAATACGAATTCCGATTTACTCACCTGTTATCAGGAGAGAACCCAGTGCTGCATCTTTTAGCCCAGCACTGACCTTGAAAAGTAATTCTAACCGTACTTACCAGTAACTTGAATTTCCTTCCATAGGCTAACATTGACTGGTTTCACTTGGAAATTCTTCTAAGTGTGGAGTTTTGGAACTTTATAATATTCCTCTAAAATCAGCCGAACTACGAATTCCGATTTACTCACCTGTTATCAGGAGAGAACCCAGTGCTGCATCTTTTAGCCCAGCACTGACCTTGAAAAGTAATTCTAACCGTACTTACCAGTAACTTGAATTTCCTTCCATAGGCTAACATTGACTGGTTTCACTTGGAAATTCTTCCAAGTGTGGAGTTTTGGAACTTTATAATATTCCTCTAAAATCAGCCGAACTACGAATTCCGATTTACTCACTGTTATCAGGAGAGAACCCAGTGCTGCATCTTTTAGCCCAGCACTGACCCTGAAAAGTAATTCTAACCGTACTTACCAGTAACTTGTATTTCCTTCCATAGGAATCCATTGTCTGGTTTTCAGCAGAAAAGTTTGTGTCGATTTTCACAAACTACAAATATTCCTTAAAAATCGCCTGTATGACTTAAACGCATTCTTTCAACTGTTTACAGGAGATGCACCAGTGCTGGATCCAGGATCCACCACTGAGTAAGAAAAAGTAACGATAACACTACTTACCTGCTAAGTGAATTTCCTCCCATAGGATAACATTGGTGATTCTATGTGAAAAAGTTTCTAAGTGTCAACTTTTAAAATACAATAATATTCCTTAAAAATCACTACTGTAACCAAAACGCTTTTACTCAACTGTTTACAGGAGATGTCCCAGGACTGAATCTAGGATCCAGTCCTGTGGTTAGAAAAAGTAATCCATAAAGTAACTAATTGCATTTAACTAGAAATTCACATTGAGCTCAATGTTGCATTGTGTTTGAAATTGTGTTGCCCATTGCAACAACTGTAACTACTGTACTTAAAAGTCTATTGCCTATTTGCAAAGTATTTAAACTAAAGTAATTCATTCTGAGAAAGTATATTTTGTAATGTAATGTATAATGTAATTACAATGTCATTTAAAAAATAAAATATGTAAAAATAAAGTTTAAAAAAATGTAGTAAATCAGTATCAAAAAAATAAATACAGCAATTAATACATTTAAAAATTGTCATTTACAAAACCTTTGAAATTCACTGAAAAAAACCATAGGTTTCAGACATGTTATAGTTAGGAATTAGCATTTAAAAAACCTTTGAAATTCACTGAAAAAACCATAGGTTTCAGGCACGTTATAGTTAGAAATTAGCATTTAAAAAACCTTACAAATTCACTGAAAAAAACATAGGTTTTAGGGACAGTTATAGTCAGTTGGACATTGCCCTCGTACAAAACCCGTGAAATTCCCCCGTTATAGTTAGTTCAGCTAACTATAACTCGCGCCCATAATGCACTGCTGATGACGTCACATATTACATCACTCATGACATGGTCAGTGACATCACTGATGACATCACTGATGACATCATCCAGTGACTGTGTGTTTCTATAAAGTTTAAATATGTTTAATAAATATGCCAAGGTGTATTGAAGAATGAGTGGGTGTATAAGTGTCTGGATGGATGATTTAGTAGGTGCGTGACTAACTCTATAAGTGAGTGATTAAACGTATCTTACTGAATGCATGGGTTAGTGATTAAACTGTGTGAATGTCTGTATCCGTCTGTCTGTTGCTGTGTAAGTGGCTGCATGGGTTTATGAATAGCTACATGAGTGTCTATATGAGTTATTGATTGGTTGTCTGAGTATCTGTATGGGTGCGTGAGTGTTTGTGTGGGTGGGGTGTGTGTGACTCTGTGCATAGATGTGTGAGTGGGTGATTCACTGGGTGCATGGTTTCAAGAGTGTGTCTGTGATGGACTGTATGGGTGGGTGAGTGTGTGTATGGGTGTGTTAGTGATTGAATGTATATCTCAGTGGTACATGTGTGAGTAACTACATTTGTGAAAGGCAGTATATATGTGTGTTGGAGTATATAAATGGCTATAAGTGAGAGTGTGTGATTGTGAGAGTGGCTGTATGGATGAGTGTGTACTTGTATCACTGATTGTATAAGAGCGTAAGAATGTGCTAGTATTTGTATGAGTAAGTGAGCTGGTGTGTATAACTGTATAGGTGAGTAAATGGGAGTGTGATTAATTATTTGCATGACTGACTAGGTGTATGAGTACCTCTATGGATGAGTGGCGGTGTGTGAGTGTTTATATAGGTGTATGAGTGCATATGATAGTCCTGTACTGAGTGACCGTAATTATGAGTGACTGTATGGGTGAGTGAGTAGATGTGTGTGTGTAGACCTAAGAATCAGTGAGTGGGTATGCAGTTATTGGTGTTGGAGTGTGTATGGTTTTGAGAATGGCAGTCTGTAATTTACAGTGGGTGTATCAAAAGTTATATTAGGAGTGTGAGAAGATGCATCAAATTATCACATGGATGATGTCATCAGTGATGTCAACAGTGATGTCAACAGTGATGTCATTGGAGATGTCATCAGTGATGTCATCAGTGATGTCATCAGTGATGTCACTGACCATGTCATGAGTGATGTAATATGTGACGTCATCAGCAGTGCATTGCGGGGCGCGAGTTATAGTTAGCTGAACTAACTATAACGGGGGAATTTCACGGGTTTTGTACGAGTGCAATGTCCAACTAACTATAACTGTCCCTAAAACCTATGGTTTTTTCAGTGAATATATATATATATATATATATATATATATATATATATATATATATTATCTACTGGCGGTCGCCAGTAGATAGTTATAGTTAGGACCTATTTTCCATAGGAAATCCGCGACATTCTATTTGAAATAACTCTTGCGTCGGTTGACGAATCTTCGCGAAATTTTCAAACTTTATGGCCCGCTCCTACCCTGAAAGTTTCGGGGTGATTCGTCAAGCGGGGGCCGAGAAAAAGGGGGGTCCCAAAACGTGTTTTCCCCATTCATTTTCCCATAGGAAACTTTAGACACGGCTACAGCTCGAACTGCTGAACGGAATTACACCAAATTTGGCAAAGAGGTAGTTCTTGGTTCAGAAAGAACCCTTTTGTTAAATGGTGTAAATCCGTTCAGTAGTTCCTGTGAAAATCAAAATGAAAATCACATATATATCTATGGCCGCGTCGGATTCGCGCACCCTCCCGATCACGAGCTGCATGCTAATTGGCTGTCAAGTGGCTGTCAACACTCCAAATCAGGAAGTGTTGGCAGCCATTTTGTCCCTCGAGGGACAGAAACAAGTGTGCAAAACGCACAAAGGGGGCAGGGTAGAAACACCCTGACCCCCTAGGACTGCTCAGGGGGTCCCACAAGGACCCCCTGGGCAGAAAAGCATTTTTTTTTAAACAAATCGGCAGGATGCGCTCAGGGTGCGCGGATCCTGCCGGAAAAAAAAAATCGAAGCGCGGTCTCCCGTGCTTCGATGCAAATTTGCCCCCGGGTGGCCCAAGTCCCGGGGGCATGCGGGGAGTGGGTTTATTGTTTATATGGGGGCCTCTAAGGCCCCCAAGCCCCAGGGACCGCCACCCCCGGGGCTTAATTTAAAAAATGGTGCGGGAGGGCTCTCCTGCCCTCCCGCAGCCCCGGGGACCGCCACCCCCGGGGCTTCTTTTATAAATTTTAAATAACGTGTGGGGGCTCCAGCCCCCTCACACGCCCTGAGACCACCACCTCCCCAGGGCACATAGAAAATAAATGTGGGGGTCCGTTACGGACCCCAGAGAGCCCGAGGACCACCACCTCCCCGGGGCTGTGCAAATCAAGGGAGGGGGCCGCGCGGCCCCCTCCTGGAGCCTGTAATGGCCCTGGGGACCACCACCCCCAGGGCCGGCTCCTGCAGTGTCCCGGGGTGCCTACCCCCGGGACACTGTAGTTTGCTATGACAGGACGGGAGCCTCGCGGCTCCCGTCCTGTCATAGCAAACTGCTTTGGATATTGGAAGAAAGAGCAGGGAAACCTGCTCTCGCTTCCAATATCCAAAGCACATTGCTTTTCCACACGGGGAGCTGCATGTTAGCAGCTCCCCATGTGGAAAAGCAATGCCGGCTCCCAAGGGACGCGGGGAGCCGGCGGGACTGTGGGGGATTGGGGACCCCCACAGTCCCCAACAGAGAGGGCCAGCCCCGGGGATGGGGTCCCCGGGGCAAGTAGTGGCCCGGGAGGGAGGCCACGCGGCCCCCTTCCCCAAAATTAAAAAACAAAAGCAAAAACAAACAAAAAACAAAGGCCGGCCCCGGGGATGGGGTCCTCGGGGCCATAAGTGGCCTGAGGAGGGGGGCAACGCAGCCCCCTCCAAAACAATAAAAAATTTAAAAAAAGGCCATGCCCTGGGGGATGGGGTCCCCGGGGCCGATTAAGGCCTCGGGAGTGGGGCCACGCGGCCCCCTTCCAAATTTTTTTTTAAATAAATAGGGG